>LNAC01000152.1:1694530-1746495 GCA_002007465.1 Ailurus styani
CGATGCGGGCCTCGATCCCAGGACCCTGAGATCATGACCTGAGCCGAAAGCAGAGGCTTTAACCCACTGAGCCACCCAGGCGCCCATATTTTCTTTATCTTAAAGATACCTTTTGCTATAAGCCAAAATTTTGTGGCTAATCATGATGTTCTCTAAACAATGCCTGTGACAGCATCGCCTGGGTGGCTCAGTCCTTAAGCGTCTGCCTTTAGCTCAGGTCATGATCCCAGGGTCCTGGGATTGAGCCCCGCATCCCTCTCCCTGCTCAGCGGGAAGCCTGCTTCTCCCTCTCCCGCTCCCCCGGCTGTATTGTCTCTCTCTGTCAAATAAATAAATAAAATCTTAAAAAAAACAAAAACAAAAAACAATGCCTGTGACAATCCCATTTCGATGTTTGGACACATATTGATATTCAAATGGAAATTTCTGTTCAGGAGTAGAATAAATCAGTAAATGTCTCAGGAATGTCTTATTAAAAAAATGGAAGAAAACAAAATGCAGGAATAAAATGATCTTATTTGGAACACAGCATTAACACATTTCAATATTTATGATTTCTAGAGTGCTTTCAAATAAAAGACCTCATTTGATCTCTGGAGCTATCTATGTGGTAATTATTATCATTTCTAACCCTACATCAAAGTAAACAGGTTCACTAATGAGCGAATGAATCAGAATTTGGGTACACATTCTTGTACCTATGCAGTGGTCTTCTCTATCACAGCTTCACAGTAAACAGAATGAAGCGTCCCAAAAATAGAATGACATTTTTGTGGACTAGTCCATTTACAGGTAGGCAGCTTTCCATATGTGAATCTTTAAAATGTTCATTAAAATAGCATATGATTGGCCTCTTTGCCTAACTCTGTTTCTTTTCCTAAATTCTGCATTCTTTTTCTATTAGTGAGTGACTATGATCACTTCTATAAAATCCTGCCCTTTTTCTATCTTTAAAATGGCAAATCAGTACTAAACTGAAGAGATTTGCCATTTGTACCTGTGATTATTTTGTCAGTCTCCAGTTAAGTAATTTACATGTTCACATGTCCTTCCATGTTTCATGCAAATGCTTAAGACACTCACCCCCATCTCCCCTACATACATACATACATGCATATATACATACATACATGTATGCCTTCTGGGCCGGTCTCTGAAACATGTTTTACTTGCCAGTGTTAGAACCTTAGAGAGGAGGGAGTTTGTGTATTCTCCTAACTTTTGTACTACCACCTGCCCTTTCATTTGTTCATTCACCGGGTATGCATTAAGTTCATCCTTTATTCCATGAGCTAGGCGTTGGGGAATTAAAGAAACTCAGTTCCTGCCATGAGGATCCTTTCATCTAGTGGGAGAAACAGAAAACATATAAGAATTACAAGAAATAAATTGTATTCTATAGTTGATCTCGTGTGGTGCAATGAGACATGCCTGGTTATATAATAATTCAGTAGGTGTTCAGTTTAAAGCACTTTGTATTTACAGAATATTTTACACTTTAAAAGTGTTTTCTTATCTATCCTTTAGCAGAAATTAAAAACTTCAAAGACTTAATGGATTATCCTTAGATGTTCTCTTAATCAGTATGATGAATGGATAAATGTATTCAAAAACGAAATTTTCCTTTTGGTAGGAAGATTATTGAGAAATAACTAATGAATGGTAATTTTCTTTTCTGTTTATATCTGTGGCGATGCTGACATTTCAGTAAGGTTTTATTGAAGCAATAAGGTCACTCACTAAAACAGAGATGACAAATCTAATACAAGTGTTAATTATGCTTTATTTCATAGACATAGACATGCAGAATCAGAATCATAGTCAAAATGTTAATTATTTTATAATGATTAGAATAAATTAATGTAAGGGCTCCTTTTATATATTAATTAAAAGTTCACAATGGGATCAGCAGTTCAGAAAAGCAATAAAATGTGGGTTGAATGCTTATTTTGCTATGAACTTTAGGAGGTTTATTGCCAGAAATACCTTGAGAAGTTCGAATTTTAACGTTGTCACATTTTTAATGCCTTTTCCTTTTAGTTACTTCTTCAAGGATTATTGGTAACTTGCTATATTTGAACTTGCTTTGTTTGACCAAGGCAACCCTTTCCATCTCCTTGAACAACAGTTTTTTTCTTTTTTTTTTTTAAAGATTTTTATTTATTCATTTGACAGAGAGAGAGAGATTACAAGTAGGCAGAGAGGCAGGCAGAGAGAGAGGAGAGAGGAGGAAGCAGGCTCCCTACTGAGCAGAGAGCCTGATGTGGGGCTCGATCCCAGGACCCTGAAATCATGACCTGAGCCGAAGGCAGAGGCTTTAACCCACCGAGCCACCCAGGCGCCCCTGAANGATTTTATTTATTTATTTGACACACAGAGAGAGAGAGATCACAAGTAGCCATAGACGCAGGCAGAGGGAGAGGGGGAAGCAGGCTCCCCACTGAGCAGAGAGCCTGATGTGGGGCTCGATCCCAGGACCCTGAAATCATGACCTGAGCCGAAGGCAGAGGCTTTAACCCACCGAGCCACCCAGGCGCCCCTGAACTGTTTCTTTTGATTGACATCATATTTCTCCTCCTCCTGCTTCACCGCAAAACTCATCTTCTTCATCCCATCCCCATTCCTCATCTTCTCACCCTGTACTTCACCATCTCTTACAGAGCTCTGCTTGCCCTCATTCGGTCCCTTGATTCTTCTGCTTGAAATGTCCTGTCACCAGAAATTCAATGAGTTATGCTTTCTCAGCCGCTGTCTCTTTTGCATCACTCTATTATCATTTCTCAGGTCTTGAAAAGTAGATTTATTATTTCTCCTGTCCTTCCCTTCCTTTTTTCTCTGAGTTCTTTCATTTTTATTACATTGTTATACCATCATTCCCTTTGTGCATAACGCAGTTTAACATGGCAGAGAATAAGTATGTGCCAAACTGCATGGTTTAGGCAAATTCTCCTTTCTCTAACTGATCCTTCCTTTTCTGAGGATATATTTGAAAGCTGGAAAGGGTGCCTGTCCACGTGAGAATGAGCTGCTACTTTCTCTAACGTTATGGTTATCTAAAGTTATCTAAATATTTGAAATATTCTGTGCTAACAACTCTTGCCTTCTCCTGAGACTGTGAATAGAATTATTTCCAGATGGCCCTGAAGTTTCAGAATATTGCTACAGTTAACAAAAAGCTTTTGTAAATGTTATATTAACCACTAAGGGGCATGTGCTACCATTAATTTGTGTTATGAGTTCCTGTTGTAAATGGTAGAATTTGCCTGTACATGCATTTTTCTCCTTAAATCATATATAATAATTAGAGTATCGGTTGCTATGAATCACAGATACCAAAGAACTGACATTAAAGCACTTAAAAACATGTTAGATGTGCCTCTTAACAAAGAACTAACTTTGAGAAGCTATGAAAGTAGCACACTGTTTGATCTTAAGTAAAACTTCTTTAAAAATCTGTTAAAACAAAGCTCAGAAGACCTGGATTATTGCTGTTAGGGAATGTATAAAGTGTAATCCATCTGTCTGTTTCTTTTCTTGTATTTATGTAAAGTAGATTAATGCCAAAATCTCTTTAGAATGTTATATTTTTGTTTAATTGTTACTATTGAATAATAATGGTATGAATAACAGTGGTATTATATTGCATTCAATACTACATTGTTTTCAATGTTTTTTATTTGTGTTTACAGAAATTACATTTAAGAAATAAGTTTAGCATCGATATTCCTGCTAATGACTTAATGATTGTTTCCAGAACATTTCCAAAATAGAGTGTAAAGTCAACTGAGCTCATTGTAGTTTGACTGAAGAGGCTAAGGATGGCTTTATTGATTGGACCAGTGTATTAACCAAAGGAAAAAGAAAGGTCATCACTATTGTTAGGCCTAATACAAAACATCTGAAAAGTCTTGAAGAAAATGGGATGGGATTTACTAAAATTCTCTTCAACCCACTTGTAAACAGTTGACTTAAATGAAAAAGACAAACCTAAAATTATGCCACAGCCCAGGAGGAAGGAGTTAACCAGCAATGAATTGAAGGTCATAAAGTATACTTCCTATTTTTTTTTTTTTAACAAGGAACCTAAGGCTATAGTTTCTTTTGCTGCTTGCCAACTTATATGTGGTTACCAGGGAAACTTCCTGTTCTAAATTATGCTGTGTGGAACTTATATATATTCTCTTAATTTAGACCCCAAATTTAGATTCCATTTAAAATAACTAGGATGTGGTAGGAGGGAGTTCTCTAATATATCACTTAACATTTGTAGTTTCTTTCTTAAAATGAAAAACTTTGGTGAAATGTAGGTATTTGTAATAGTGTAAATCAATACATAGCACGTTTAACCATGTCATAAATCTAACCAGTCTGGTTTCTTTGTCTAAGTAGAATAAATTAGGCAAAAGGCAATATTTTACTTTGAGTGATTTTATATATGAATATTAAAAAGTATACCACAGAGTTTAATGTCTATATAGCATTTCCCTTTTGTATCTCTTGTGGCAAAATATGTGCTAGAGATTTATGGGCATATTTTCAAATGGGAATAAATATTTATAGAGTCTTGGAGAATATGCTACCTCAGTACTTTAATGAAACCTTGCATTCAGGTATTAGAGATGCCTATTCATTCATTCCTTTGTTTATTCAATAAGCACACACTGCTCACCACTAGGTATAAAGCAATGCACTAAACACAAAGGATCCCATATCAAATGCTTTACTTACTTGCAAGGAGCCTGGAGGGAAATATGGCAATAAGTCAATCATTATAGTACATGGCAATAAATTCTATAAAACAGAAATGCTGTGGGGGGCCAGGGTCATGGTGGAGGAACAAACAGATCAGATGGTGGGATCCAGAACCATCTGGATTCTTCCAGGATCTGGAAGAAGAAATACATTGAAGACTTTTTTAAGCCGAGGACTAACGCAAATGATCAGATTTGTGAATAACTCTGAGAGCAATGTAGAGGCTGGTAGGCATGAATCCAGACTGGAGCTAAGAACACCCTATACTTGGGAGACCACTGTGTTATTCAAGTATAGGATGGTAAGAACCTCAATGAAGGCAGTGGCAGTAGCAATGTGAAGAAGGGATGCCAAAGAATGTTGACAGGACAAGGATTTGGAGTCAAAGAATGTTAGAGAGGAATGGGACTGTGGTTGATGAATGCTTGTATTTTATAGGTTAGGAAATGATAGCTCAGAAAATGATACTTATAGTCTAAAACTTAGACAAAGGGGATATTGTCAGCAGTGGGTGAGTATGCAGTTTTTCGGGAACATTTTGTACATTAAGGTTAAAATAATAAAAAGCTTCTGTAATGACTATAAGTTCTGAAATTATGCATTTTATTTTTTATGCATCTTTGATATATTGAACAAATCAGAAACCAAAAAGGTAAGCCTGATGAATTTTTTAAATTAAAGCTGATTAAATCCGTAAAAGTATTTCAGCAAAAGGTTTTCCCTTGAATAACCTGATGTTAGAAAAATATTTTTAATTTGTTTCCAACATAAATTCATACAATGTTCTAATGTTATCTAACATTCTCTTAACTATCACAATATTCATAATGGAAAAGATGTTAGAAGATTATATGATTAAATGCATTGTGGAAACTGTGATTATTCTCTTACTGGTATTATTCATGAAAGTGACCATCTGGGTATACCAGAAATATAGTTTACAGAACCCTACCTGATATCCGGGACCTTTCAAAATCATAGCTGAGATTTAATGTCACAGTAAATTGTAGGAGAAAATGACAAGCTTTGATCAAAATAATATCTCTTTTATTTTCCCATTTAAGATTAACTAAAATCAAGATATATTGCATATCTGGCCTATATGATGTAGGGCCACATTATAATCATCAATATGAATAATCATTCAATTTTCAAGTACTTGTGCTATGAAATACCCAGGGCAAATAAGAAGTACTTCACTGTGAGGAGGGAGTCTATATTATACAATATTATGACTCTGTTAATTTACTTTGGGACTGTATGAGTGTCCATATACATGGTGTTTTTAAAAACACTACAAAATGGATTACGTGGGGCCATAGGCATTGGTTTTAGAAAAATCAATAATTTTTTTATTTCATCATGATGCAAATGCCTAGACAAGTTCTCACACATCATTGTTTTATTATTACATGTTTATTAGTAAATCGCTTATGTCATTTAATTCTATGCATATCTTTAACTTAGGTACAATTTTAAGCATACCTCATTTAGTATCACTCTAATGGACATTGCCGTATTCTGTCTTAGCATAATTTCTTGTAATTCACAATGCAGTTGATAGTGCAGGGAGCTTTTTTTAATAATGTCTTTTTATTAGAAATTATTGGCAAAACAGCTAATTAATAACATACCATGTTCCATTATAGAAATTTACATATTTTCTCAAAATATATGATCATACTAAAGACAGGAAGGCAGAATATAAATGTCATATACTCACCCTGCATTCATTTTGAGACCATTTATACTGATTATGTTACATGTTACATTGGCCCAAAGAGATTATATATGCTTAGATGGATTATATTTGTCATTCGTTAAACAATTTATAACCACGGACAAAAGCTTGGAAAATGTTTTGAGGTTTAAAAGTAATTTGTTGTAAAGATAACAGGAATTTGTCAAATGGTTTGGTTTTACCTTCAGATTTTATCCAGAATCTCGCCTCCACTCCTTTCACCTTGGTCCACGCTACTGTCATCCCTGACTGAGTTACTGTAATAGCCTCCTAACCAGTTGACTTCACCTCCTAACTAGTTGACTTCACCAGAACGGACTAGGCTTTTGAGCAGCAGCTCTCCATTCTCCAAACCTCAGTGGCTTATCACCAAAACAATTGATATGTCTTGTTCACACATGTCTACTTTATGTTGGCAAGTTTAAAGGGTCCGGCGGGAGCTTCTGATATTCACTCAGAGATCCAGGCTGCCCGAGGCTGTGCCATCCACAGTGTCGTTCGCGGAAGATAGGGGAAGGAGAGAGACTGGAGAATCCTGAAGCCTCCACCCGGAAATGACACCTGTCGCTCCTGCTTGTCGTTCATCGCCCAGCACCAGTCCCGCGGCCCCATCTAACTGCAGAGGGGGCTGGAAAATAGACCCCTTTGTATGCCCAGGCAGAAAAAGGAACCAGAAACTGCTAGCACTAATGGTATCTCTCCTACTAATTTGGAATATTCACACCCTTCCTCTGTACAAGACAGTCTCAACAGAGCAGCAGAGATGACCGTGGTGATGTGTCTGATCATGCTCCTTCTCTGCTGGGAATCATTGAATGGCTCCTTATTTCATTTGGAGGAAAAACCAATATCCTTACTCTGAATCACAAAGCCAAACATATACCTGCCTGCGTATATACCTTCCTATATGTCTCTTTACTAGAGAGCCGCCTTTATCACCCTGTTTTATTGTTGTCCACGGCACTTACCATTCTTTAATATATTAATAAATATACTTGGTTATTGGTTTTGTCCATTTATCATCTCCTCTTACTAGAATGTAAAGTTACAAAAGGACAAAGACTGTTTACTCTGTCATTTTAACCCCAATGCCTACAATGGTACCTCCTGTGTTAGAACATGAATGAATGAATGAATGAATGAACACGATGCCCAAGAACTGTATTAGGATTCTCATTTCTGCTATATAGTTAACTTGTTTCTCATGTATTATGCTTCAAAACCATGTTCTTTTTATTTTCCTTTCTTTTTTCCCTCGTTTCTGAGGGTGTCACTAAAATTAGTGTTACAAGGACGAGCCATATGTTTAATGAGGTCCAGGTTGAAAACAGTCAAAATGAGAGATTGCAGCCAAAGCTGAGATACAGTTACTTTATTGAGAGATTGTGTCAAGGACAGGGAATCTGCAGGTCAGCAGAGGCCTGATTTGGGGTGATTGTTTAGGGTGGCTTCTGACTGGCAGTGAATTGAAAAATAGAATATAGAGCCATAAATGGATCTGCTTTTGAGTTTTATTTTATTCATTCTTAGAATGGGACTGTATCTGATTGTTAAAGTGAGAAAAGCTTATAGGGCTTTTATACTAAAGTCATATTCTAGCATTATAATTATGTTTAAGATTTCTAGTGGACAGTTGCCTTACCAACATGATGAGCAGAGAAAAATACACGTACATATCCAGGTTGATATTGGTCGAGTTGAAGAGTGGGTATTTATAAAATAGAAAAAATCAGATCTTTCAAATCAGATCAAAAAATGGTGATCTGACTTTAATAGTTGCAAACTGAAGAATATCCATACCCTTTTTAGTTCACTTGACAGGAGATGAACTGTCAAAGAAGGAAAGACAGAAAGGAGTCTGGGTGAATTATTTGCTAGTGTGAGCCTGATGATTTATTATGCCTGAATGGAACTTGAGTTCTTTGCCAGTGGACAGTCTAATATACCAGAACCAAAACCCAGGCATTTACTGTTAGCAGGAGGTCTTGAAAATAAGGTAGTGATGGGCTGGTTTGTGGGAACTGCTAGAACTCCCTGCTGCTGTTCCAGTGAATTCCACTGTGGTCATCCTAACATTCTCCCCCCCTCCCCTTTTTTTTTTTCATCTGAGGCATAACAAGCAGGCTGTGTGCAATGGCAGAAAAATGACAGGGGGGTGGTCTTTGAGAAAAGTTGCAGCCTGATTCCATCATATGTGCATGCAAATGACAGTATTTCTTGCTCATTTCTGAGGACATGGAAACTAGTTTTTTAGGCAACTGTTTCCTACAGCAATAGGTATTTCAGAAATAATCAACTGAAGCCCCACTGTATATCAGCGTTCTCCAGAGAAACAGAACCAGTATATATAAAAAGAGATTTATTATAAAGATTTGGCTCATGTGATTATGGAAGCTGAGAAGTTCCCAGATGGGCAGTCACCAAGGTGGAGACACAGCAGAGCTGGTGGTAATATTCCAGTCTGAATCTGAAGGTTTGAAAAGCAGGAAAGTCAGTGGTGTAAGTTCCTGTCCAAGACTGAGTGTAAGGCAGAAGAAGAGCCTGATGTCCCAGCTGGAAGACAGGCAGAGACAGTGAATTCTCCCTTATTCAGCCTTTTTGTTCTATTCAAGCCTTCAAAAGATTGGATGAGGCCCACTGGCACTGAGGAAGGCAATCTGCTTTACTCAGTTTACCATTCAAATGTTAATCTCATCCAGAAACACCCTCCAAGACAAACCCAGAATAACATTTAACCAAACAACGGCACTCCCTGGCCCAATCAAGTTGATACATAAAATTAACCATCACACCTGTGAAAAGTAAATTACTTTTTTTTTTTTTGGAGTGTGGGAGGGGCTCCTGGATGAAAAAATATTTTCACTTTCTTGGATATCTTATAAACTAAATTAACCCTTACGAATATGAGGACTTTTATGTCTGTTAAAGATATTTCATTTGGCATTTCGCACCTTCCATTGGGTATTGTAGTTAAGTTCCGAACCTCTCTGTTGTTTTAAATATGCATTTCGGTAAGTGAGAGGGAAGATACCGTCCACTCAAATGCTAACACAGTCTCTGTCCTCCGCTGTGGTTCACACTGCAGGGTCTCAGTCCTGACAGCACATTCCTATCAGCTAGGGGAGTTTCAATACTCATCCTAGGGCTGCCATCCAGAACAATCGAATCTGGATTCACTGGGGTGGAGCCTAGCATCTGTGTTTGGTAAAAGCCCCCCAGGTGCTGCTAATGGGCAGCCAGGATTGAAAACCCCTGATTTCATAAGCCAGAGTTGATGGGGCAGCCCTTTATGGTGAGTTGCCTTCTGCTTACCAAGTGTCCTGTGCTGCCTGATATTGTCTGGAGGTCCCATCTACCTCCTTAGATTGTAATGTCTTCGCTTTGTCAAATAAATGCCAATTCCTCGGTCTCTCCGCTGCTGCTATGGGGTATGTTGGTAAGTACTTCTAAGTTTCTGACCTCTGCCATTGTTTCACAAAGTCCGTCGGTGGTGACTCCATAGGCCGTGAAGGGTTGGACAACTCAGGGGTCCTCTAAATTTATCTTAAATTTATCACCTCTGAGTTCAGATTGGGCTTACAATTCCATTCCCTCTTGAAAGATGATTTAAACTCTAGTGTTGTGTGACAACTTCAGGAAGCAGAAAGCAGTTTGTTTAAAAGAGTTTGCTCTAACCTTATAGAGTTGTATTAGGAAAACAAGCCTGACGAGTATCTCTGCAAAACCTTAATTTCTTTGTCCTATGCCTTAATTATAGGGCTTAACAGTCATTCATTTTAAGGGTAACTGACTGTCTTTCCCATATCTAAATACAAAATATATCTCTTGCTCGTGGCATGATCTTTAATAACACACTTAAAGATCTACGCAGTGGTCTAAAATTCCATATCATAGAAACCTACACAAGAACAGTGATCACAGTTTTTAACCAAAAATAGACGCATGACAAGAAAGAATGTACACAGATAACGGAATAGAATATTTGAAATCAAGAATGACACGCATGTCATGAGAGAGAGTTTTAAGTTCCCAATTTAGTAACAATATTTACACATGTAAAGCGAAGGATAAATAAGCCATTGCTGAATCCTCATGACAAATTGCAGTTTACATTTTACTGTTCTTATTTTATGAACCAGGATGTGAGAAAGTTGCCCGAGTTCCCACAGGAAGGAAAGGCCTGGTTCTAAAACTTGGTCCTTCTCATTATATCAACTACTTTCAGCTTGTGCAATTTTTATTTCATATATGATTTTTTTTTTTTGTATTTTGGTTAATGTGAGATGTTTGGCTCTTAACAGCATATGGAGAAATCATAACATTTTAGAAACCATATCAGAATATGAGCTTGTTTTTCAATTTACCAAAGGTAGTAGAGTTAAAGGAAATGTTCTCTGACAAAACTAATGACATCCCCAGTTCTAAAAAATTTATATTTCACTTGGTTATATGAGATTTAATGTAATTTGTGTAATGTTTTTACTGCATTCTACCATCATCTTCAGGGGAAAAGAAAATCACCCACTGTCTGTCATCTCCAAACTGTGACATTCCTTTTTACAATTGCAAAGTACCCTGTGGAGATGGTAGATGCCAGGCCTTTTAAGACTTTACAAAGAGTGGAGGCCAGCAGCTTTCAAACAGAAATATTTACTGAGGAGCTAATCCATGTATCAGAGATCTGAAGAAAGAGAGCATGACTAACAGCTGAAAATAGGGCTCATTACTGGAGCAATCTGCAAGGAGCCCAGAGGGAAGTTCTCTAATTGTAGAAAGGATGTGTTTAAAAGGCAAGGCCAAGAAATGGAGTTAGGTGGAATGACATATTTGAAGTAAAAAGTTGGACACACTGACTCAAGTTACTGAGTATCAATAAGTTATGACAGTGCCTCACGCGGTCTTCATTCAGAAGTATTTGCCTACCTGACTAGGAACCTTGGCCAGTACTGGACGGTGTATAACGATGCAGGGAAACAATGTGTACCTGGCATAATCATGCGAACTTTTGAAGACACTTTTTATTCCTCTGAGAAATGTCCTGGAGGCTTTCTTGTTATCATTAGAGCTCTTGCTGCGTAACAGGGAACGAAGAAGCTGGTAATAGTTTTGTTTCAACGTTAAGCAAGAAAGATAAATTTTTTAAAAAATTTGTTTTGCTAAAAGTTAAGAAAAGCTGACCCAAGATGGCTAACAGTAAGTTCTCAGGTCTCCCCACTGGGTAGCCCTTTGCTTTAGAATGGGAGAACTGATTTTTAAAATCCTTTTGTGAGTTTAAAGGGACCGTGAACTTAGTTGCCTTGGTCATGCAAAATGCCTTTTATTCTGGGTCCCTACCGACTATATCTTTTGAAATATTTTGATATCAATGAAAATGAAAAGGCAAACAAAACAGATGACACATAGAATTTAAATAATTTAAAAGATAACTTAATCACATAAAAAGTTAATACTGACCACGGAGGGTTTCCTAGGAGCAAAATGTGCTGTATTATATATATATATATAAGTTATATATATATATATGTAGATATATATATAAATTATATATATATGTAGATATATACACACACACAAACACACACATACACATATATATGTATATACTCATATTCTGATTGTTATAGGATAGAAATGAAGAGAGAAAGCCTACCATGCAAAAATTCATCAGTGCCCCTGCTGTATGTCTCCTAGATGCCACCAGGGAGTTCTCGCAGCAACACTTGAAACTGGGTGTCAATAACACTTCCTCTTTATAGATTGGGAGATTGAAGCCAAGATGTGGGAATGACTAAAGCAAGACCCCAAGTGGGTCTCTGATTCAGAGCCCATGTTCTCATGAGTTTGTTCCCTTCAACCGTGGATCCTTCATAGGGTCTCCGGATAGGGTTTCTCATCCTCTTGAAGTCAATTTTCAGAGGACAGAGCATAAAGATACTTCTTAACTTAAAATTAGATTATGCCTTCATCTTCAGGAAAGCGAGACATGTGACCTAAGCTACCAGTGTGCAGAGCAGGAGGGAGAAACCCAAGATGACTCCCAGATGGGGCTGTGTGTGAAAGAGCAAAGCAGGCTGTGGCGGAAACGCCTTAGTCAGGAATGTGCTCGGCCAGATAGATATAGCGACATTTATTAAATATCGAGGCACTGGAAAGCCAACATAAAATGTTCAAAACCAGGAAAATCTCACCAGTGGTGTAAGAAGTCAGAATAGCAGTTACCCTTGGGGGCGGTGTGTAGTGCCTGGAAAACAGCATGAGGGATTCTGGTCAAGTTTTCTTTCTTGGTCTGGTGCTGGATGGGCAGATGAGTTCAGTTTGTCAGATTTATGAGCTCTACATTATAATCCCTGTATTTTCCCAGTATTTTCTTAGGGTACATTATTTGCATTTTATCCTTTTGTTTATCATATATTTCTGTTTGTACATTTCTGGTCTTTAGGCTTTAGCTTCTTTCTGGTTGTTCCATGTCTTTTTTTAACTGTATGTACAACATGTATGTGTGTATATGCATGTACGTGTGTGCGTGTCTGTGTGTGTGTGTGTTGTGTGTGTGTAGCCCAGTTTGATTGCATCTCACCTTTGTGGCAGAGGGCCAGTCACAGAAGGCAAATCAGCTCTGAGGAATGCAAACACATTTTTATGCAATATAAACAATGTGGGGGGAAAAATAATAACACTAATGGTTTCTGAATGAAAGGAAAATATCAAGTACAGAACCATTGAAAGAAGAATTTATCACTGAAGATTTAGGTGATATAAGCAAGGAATTTGATTATATGAAATATCACTGTCTTCAACACAGAAAAAATTGAAGGTGAGGAAAAATGTGTGGTGTGATTGTAGCCTACCAGGGTTGAAAAACCCTGTGATCTATGTAAGGGAGTTGGACCTTGAAAAGAAACAGATTGTCAGGTGGGAACTATTATCCGAACAAACATTTCCCTTCTAGAATTCTGCCATTCTGAGACTCTCTGCTGACCTCACCCTCTCATAATTAAGTATTTTATGGCTACCGTCTTTCCCATGTAGAAGTTTCAATGCAAATGATATTAAACTTGGAATATGCCACAAGGAGCGGAGATGTATTTCTTAAGTAATTTCAGCATAGGTCACTGCCTTTGAAAATCTGTCTGCCTGTGACCATCTTAATAAGACTTCATCTTTTGATAGCTTTTTTGAAAATGAATACTTAACAATGGGTCACCTCAATTTAATGTAAAGTTACACCTGTGTCAGGAGAACATGAAAGAAAATTAAACTATTGTTAAAGACAGATGGATTGTAAATGGAATTTGCTCTTCTTACAAAATCTGAAGATAAATGCAGGGAAATTTCCCAGGACAAAAAGAGAAGGATACAACACATTGTTCATAAAGCACAAAGAAGAAGCAAGCTCTCAAGAGACAAAAAGGGCATGTACTGCTCAGCTATATAATGAGAACTTCAATATTCACAGATGAACTTCCCATTCACAGGTGTAAAAGTAAAACAGGACCCCACATTCCCACAGACAGAGATAGGGCAGAAATCTTAGGCAAGTGTATTTTTATGAAAACCAGGTTGCAGATATTTGCAGGACAAGTCTTCCAAGGGGACGTTTTAAGGCAACTTGTGAGTAGAAAGTCAAAACACAAAAATGGAGGATTTGGAACGAATTACCATCAGGTGAGCCTATCATCAGATTATATTTCCAGGAACATATTAG
Organism: Ailurus styani; assembly: GCA_002007465.1. NCBI lineage: Eukaryota > Metazoa > Chordata > Mammalia > Carnivora > Ailuridae > Ailurus > Ailurus styani. Next base: position 1,708,729 of record LNAC01000152.1, read on the forward strand.
GAGTTAAATTCCAAATGCTCTGTTCCAAAGGCAGCAAAATATATGATATTTGAGTAACAGTTTTGTTATTAACCAATGTATGATCTTTTTATTTCAGTGAAGCATAAGGGACATGATAAGAATCTGCTGCAAATAAATGACAGCTTTGTTGAACAGCAACGTATTTTTTCCCTAGATTTTACAACAATAGAATGGGCCAAATATCCTTGTAAATTACATTAATGAGATAGATTGCTACTTTTAATGGAGGCTCTGTGCTCTATGCTCTGCCTTATGCAGATTTGCCAGTTAATAAGCCTGAACAGTGTTTCTGTTCGTGGAAAATGAATCTGAAACGATTGTCAGATTATCTGTTTGGCATGCCTGGCTGGTGTCTGGAATGGCATTTTGCTAATGTGCTATTACTCAGTGTCATTAACCCACACAAATGATTGAAAGGTGAATTTATATGTGTATCATGGGGCTCCACACAGGGGACAGGCTGCAGTGAAATGATGCTCCAGAGGATAAAATGAACCATTCCTTTTGGATTTCCATTCTTTAGTTTTCATATCCTTACTCAGAGACATAGGATATTTAAATAGATGGAGAATATTAAGACAAAACTATTACCTAAAAAACACAACTTTGCTTTGTGTCAGTTGCTTTAAAGTAATATAGTTGAAACATGAATAGTCATTTATCCCTCACGATCCTCATATCTGAGGGATCTTGGCAAAAAAAAGGGCAGCTACATTAAATACATTAGAACTTCATATAAGAATATTTTGGAAATTTTAATTAGAAAAGTAAACTCATGATGGAAATGAGAAATGAAAGCCGTTTTGCTCCATCATAGGAATTTAATTTACACTTTTGTGGATTAATTAAAATATGTTAGCGTGGAAAGTATCTTTTTCTTTAAATAACACTGCTATGACAGACTATTACAGCAAAGCCATTAAATGTAAGCTACAAGATATTTTCCATTTTGGCCTATTTATTAAGTTTTCTTTGATATTCTTTCAGCAGATATTTTGATATACACGAATGTTTTCAAATTCCAAAAGCTTTGGAAGTTTTGAGTAGATCTGTAAATAATGACACGTATTCCTATCCTTAAAGAAATAGAGGATATGCAAAATATGTTCTGTGATTTCTATTTTCTACAGAGCTAGATTTTTTTTAGATTTAACAGACACTTGAGACCTTTATTCATAGTTGTATTTGTATTATTTTTAGTCATCCAATTTTAAACCAACATCACCATTTCCAAGGAAAATCTTTTTTTTTTTTTTTTTTTTTCTGCTTTTAATTCCAGCCTCCTCACTACTGGTTTATTCTGTGTCCCTCTCCTACTCTTGGCCTTCATAGAAATAATCAGTTTTAAGTTTCAGTCATTTTTCCTATATTTAAATTTAAGAAGTTGAATGAAGGATATTTTTAAATTTTCTTTTTTTTTTTTATTTTTTAAGACTTTATTTATTTACTTGACAGAGAGAGAGAGCACAAGCAGAGGGAGCAGCAGGCAGAGGCAGAGGGAGAAACAGGCTCCGCACCGAGCAGGGAGCCCCATGTGGGACTCAGTCCCAGGACCCTGGGATCATGACCCAAGCTGAAGGCAGTCGCTTAACCAACTGAGCCACTCAGACATCCCTAAATTTTCTAATTTGTGTTTATTTTACTTGGATAATAATTTTTATCTTTGTATCTTTTCTTCGATAAGGATAAAAAAAATTGTAGTGTTTCCTGACATTCACCACAGAGTGGTGAACTTTTTCAGCGCTGTTTATCTTGTTGAGAGATTAAATATTTCATACTTCTTTTTTTTTCTTTTTTAACAGTGAAGGTCCTCGCAATTTAACCTGAATGATTAGTAATTTCTGCCTTGCTAGGCAAATAGACCATAGGGTAATTTGGACTTCCTGGAAATAGATTTTCTTCAGCACCTTCTTAAAATATTTAGCACACCAGAAAGTTGCTTATTTTCCTACTGTGGTAATAAATGTTTGTTAAGCATAAAATTTGATAAATATCTAGTCTATCTCAAAACCTATTATGAAATAGCCTTACTTTGTTTTGAGTACTCGCTCATAATGACTTGAGTATCCTCACATGACAGCTGGCTTCCACAGAGCAGGGGATCCCACAGATGGCAAGAGGGCAAGCAAAAAACCTTACTGCCCTTTACAACCCACTCTCTAAAGTTCCATACCTTCCCATCCACCATATTCTATTCATTGGAGGGAGTCACAAGATTCACTCCACAATTAAAATGCACCAAAGAACTTATGGACGTATCCTAAAATCATCATGTTAGTAAGAGAGAAAATATCTCTAGTCACTGAAATGAACACAGCAATAAGATTTATTAATGGTTTTCACAAGTACAATAGTAGGAGTTTCCTCTGAGGGTTGAGATTTTTTTTTAATCTTGTTTACCCTTGTATCCATAGTTCAACCCAAACATAGATTTTGGCAGATACTAGTAGGTGCTGAAAAACTGTAGAGTTAATTAATCAAATGTCTCCGAAGGCTGGGATGTGTTTTCCAAACATTTAAAGTTTTACTGCCAATGCTTTGTTCTTCTTGCTCTGCTTCCAATACTGTTAACCTAGGGGAAAATAGAATTAAGTGAATTTATTTCTTTTAACTTTAAAGATGCGTTCTAAAAGTTATAAGTGCCCCCCAATTTATCTCCTAATTACTTATCCAACTTATGTGGCATTTATGGGGTGTATATTATATGTGGAGTACCTATTATCTCATATCTTATTTATTACCTACCTTTACTTAGATTTTAGGCTCCATAAAAGCCAAGATTTTTGCCCGTTTTGTTCAAGACAGGATCCCAAGCACTTGGGTATTGTTCAACATTGCATAGGTACTCAATGAACATTTATTAAATGAATTAATTAAAATATTCTCTGAGGGGGAAAATATTCACTCATCTAAGAATGCCAAAACTTTAACTTGTCATTTGCAAAAATTCTGGTTAGACGGAGTTATACTTACTTGGAGATCTTCAAAATATCTCTCCTTATCTCTGAGCTGAAGTTTTCAGTTTCTACGTAAAAATCTATTTTTGAAATGTACACTTACAGCTGTTACCCAGATACAGGCCCATGAGAATAAGCCAGTTTACTTGATTAGCTTCTTGGCACCTAGGAAAAGGTAGGGTGAGGTATGAGGAAGTCGAATTTTATAGTCAAAATATGGTGGCGAGAAGCCTTGACTACTTGTGAAGAGGAGCAAAGAGGAGGAAGTCTGCATGTGGTCTGCAACATGGGAAAAATCACTCCTTTGTAGATCTGCTCCTGAAATTAGAAAGGAAATAAAATGTGCAAATCGAAACTGCTGCTTTTTTTTTTTTTTAAAATCCTGGGTGCTTTGGATCCATTTATATGTATTTGTCACCATTAGGTTTTCTAATTTCCAGGATATAAATTGCTGTAGATCCTAAAATACACTACTGAATATTCCTTATTCATTTTTATCCATCCCACATGTTACCCAAAATGATGGTGCAGATCTACCTTAAAGAACCACTAAATCTGTTCAGAAAGGATGGGAGTAAGAGAAAGACCATTTGGCTTCCTTTTTACAAGGAAGAAATGACAGTATGGATGGAGGAACTAGAACTTTTTGTGTGAACCCCACACAACAATTCATATACCTTCAGAGTTTAGAGGTGCTTCAGAGACCAGGTATTCTAATCTCCGGTTATCACATCAGAGAATTCGGATAACTATCTACCTTAGAGTGTGTCGCTATGACCGTTTTCAGTTCAACATCTCCGTCCCTTCGTTTTTTGGGAGATGGAAGTTATGGACTACAGTGTGACGTGAGAAGCTATCCCCCGAGAGGAATGGTTGATACAGGGACTCTCTTCAAAGCGACTTATCCACTTCTACTCACCAGTGTTCCTAAGTCTCTGTGGCTGTTCATTTTAAATTTTTTATTGTTTACTTAACATAGCCTGCTGGTGACCCGTACGGTTTTCATTTGGAGCCGTGTGCCTTCGTAGTCAAGTGTCAGGCAGTTACTTGCAGAATTCTCACTATCGCTGGGGACGTACCTACTCTCTGCCTGGATTATCTCCCTGCGAAAAGCCCCAAAAGAATTTCTTTTTCATTATTTAATGCCCGCTTATGGCATTTCATTTGGACGTTAAAACTCTTCAGGTTCACTTACTTTGCCCAAGGTTGATATGTAGCACTTAACCTCATTCAGGAAACTGGTAATTTTTCTAAGTTCTGAAAATTATTCTTTTATTTATTTATTTTTAATTTTTTTTTTCCATTTTACAACTTGTACAAAGGATAGGTAGGAAGACTCCCTCAATAGACTCAGGTTGAAACAAAGCCTATTTGGAATTGTTTTCATGCTTATGGTAAGAACGTAAGACAGTCATGTGTAAGAGAAATTCAAACAAATAATTCCCATAAATTATCTCAAGTGCAAAATGGTGTGAATTGTTTATAACTAAGAAATGTGTCTTTGACATTGGGAAGTATTATTAGTGAAATGTTACCCTGTATTTAATTTTTCTTTCTTGTGGATAATGCATGAGCCCATGCGATTATGTTCATAAGTTAAAGAATTTAAAGTAGCACTATTTTAGATTCTCTTACTTTCCTCTTAAAAAAGCCTTTCCCGGGCGCCTGGGTGGCTCAGTGGGTTAAAGCCGCTGCCTTTGGCTCAGGTCATGATCCAAGGGTCCTGGGATCGAGACCCACATGGGGCTCTCTGCTCAGCGGGGAGCCTGCTTCCTCCTCTCTCCTCCTCTCTCTGCCTGCCTCTCTGCCTACTTGTGATCTCTCTCTCTGTGTCAAATGAATAAATAAAATCTTTAAAAAAAAAAAAAAGCCTTTCCCATACCATACAGAATACTGTCAAATAACAATTCCTAAGGCTTGGAAAGAAACTTCTCTAATCAGACTCTTCTTAATGATGCTGTACTCAGTACTTGTCCTTTTTACCTGTCTTTGACTAATTCTCATGTCTTAAAGAAAGATGGAATGGCTCTCAAATGCTAAGATTAAAATGCCAGACGCAGCACATGAATCAATTGTAAATGACAAAAACGAACAGTAACAATTTCATTTCCGTAGGAACCAATTCATTATTATGCAGCCCGCCTCTGATGCCCCCTGTTCCAGCTCCTCCCAGCAGGCCCACTTAGCCTTTACCAAATATTTTTTCCTTATAAGTAAACCAATACAGAGCTTTTCAGATGAGCCTGATGTTGTAGTTCAGTATTAATACCACCCAACTAGAGTTGATGGGGTCACTAAAGTGAGATATTTCTTGTCCTCCACAGATCCACCACTTTTTGGCGATTTGATAAAAATGGTACTTGCGAATAACAAGTTATATTGCTCTCTATGTAAGCTCATATTTTCAGCTTATATAAAAGGATTTATATTAATATATTTCATCTTGCACTTCCCGAGAAAGCTCATTTACAGTAAGGATTAGCCATCACTTTATTAAAAGGCTCCTTAATCTATTATTAACTGAATATTAATAATTAATTTAATTATATAATTAAATGTAATTAAATAATTATATAAATGTAATTTATATGACTATAAATGTAATTAATTGAAATTAATTAATTGAATAATATAGTTGTAGAGTTTAAAAATACTGAGGACAGAAACCTCCATGTCGTTCACATATCTTTTTCTGTCCCCTAGACTGTCCCCCAGTGGGCAGCGCTTGCTTATTCATCTTCATGTATGGAGCACCCAATACTGGGGTTTGAAAATAGAGTGAACATAGATCTGCTGAGGAAATGAATTCCTCGTTCATGTGTGTCAGTGCTGCTACAAGGCATAGGAGGAGATTTGCATTTGCAGTACTCTGAATATCCCCCATTTTCATCAGCCTCTTTGTCTCCTGAGTAATGGACATGATGCAGGTTATCCGTTTTTACTGGGTTGGGGGTTGGCGGTGGTTTCGGTACCGTGACTTCTTAGGCTTGGGGTCCTGTCCTCTGCTCTATGCTTCACTTAACTGCTTCCCCTTAGAACGGGTACATGCATCCTTCTGCCTCATGGTTTGTCGTCAGAGTGTCAGCCTCTGCCGGTGCCTTATTCTATGCTCACCACGGTTGGGCTTCTTGTCTTTTCAATCAGGAGAGCCTGGTGTCTTCCACTGCTGAGACCTCTCCTGACCAGACGTCTTCCCGAGCACCATTTCTCTTGGCAACAGAAGTCCCTTGTCCTCACTTGTTAGCAATTCTTCTGCACACTTAGCAGCTCCACTGTCCCTGGGACCACATGTCCCCGTGCAAAGGTGGCAGTTTGATCCCGCAGCCTGGCTGCAGTTCGAATCCCTGACCTTTTCCATCTGCCCTTTTGCCTCGATGCGACTGGAAGCCTGGTTTTTCTCCAACATGAAAGCCCAGAGTTTAGCCTGTGGGAGAGCACAGCATGTTGGAGGGGGGCAGCTGGAGGGCTACCTGCCCCACCAGAAACACATCAAATGATCGTCTGAGATCTTTCTGGGTTTCCTTGTTTAAAAGGCAGACAGATCAAAGACCCTGCCACCCTCAAAGATTTGAAGACTAGCAGAGCAGCCTCAAGGCCTTCACCCCTTCATGACCCTTAACTGTTTACCAACTGTGTGTTATTTCACGTTCAAGTGCCTGAGTGTGAGGTGACTTCACAGTATGTGATTCGACTGTCTCCCTTAACCAAGCAATCTGGAAAATCAAAGTGTACTCTCACATATACGCTTACATTTTTTGACTACGCCTGTCAACAAGAGGAGGGCCATTCATTATTTGAATACATTGGGAGAAAATCCTCTATATAAGTTGCTTTTAAATTTGTCATGTAAACCCAGGATTCATGTTAATAATAATTTTAAGTTTTTCTGGGAAAGGTTAAAATACTACAGATCTTACCTCCTCTCGTTTCATCCGAAAAGCTTTCTCTGACTATCCCTTAAGACAGAAATACCTCCTGTGTGTTTCTATATTATAGAAACTTACCCTTGAACTAGGAATTACTTCTGAGGATTTCATTTTTATATTCAAACTTAGCATGACTGTGTTCTCCACCACGATGCTTTTAGACTAAAAGGGGCTTTATGAGCAGGGAATGGGTCTTGCTTATGATTTGATCCCTAATGCCTATTATAGTACCTGGAACTTAATTATCACTCAATGAGTAGTTCTTGAATTTATAAATAAATCCGTAGTGTATGGTGTATGTTGTGTTAGTACCCTATGGCTGGTTTGAGTGTCCCATGTTTCCATTTTTTGTTGTCTAAATTTACAGTTATTTACTGTGTGTCCACTTTGGTATAATCAGTATAAACATACATATGTCAAACAGAAGGTATTTATGTAGAGAGGGAGGGAGGAGGGGTGAAGGAGAGGGGGAAGTAGACTCCCTGGCTGAGCAGGGTGCCCATCCAGGAGCTCTACCCCAGGACCCTGAGGTCCCAGAACCCTGAGATCATGACCTGAGCTGAAGGCAGATGATTAACTGACTGAGCCACCCAGACACCCCAGCAGCTATTTTTGAATGTGGCTTTCTTTATGGTCTCATAGCATATCCTTTTTTCCCTCTATTCCCTCACCTAAAATACCCCAAAGTTCTATCGAGTTGATTGAGGAAAGGATTGGGGGAATCAGTAAACAAGTAAAAAATCAATAAGTAGTTCCAACTGCTGATCATATAACCACAAGATAAAAATGAGAAAATCAAAAAAAAGTGAAGGGTTTCCTCTTATTTGGCCACATTTGCGCAAAGGGAAGGCTGTGGTGAGCCAGGTAGGAAGGGGCTGTGGTTTCACCAGCAGCAATACAGTCTTGGTCAGGATTCTCCACCTGCATCCATTCTGTCCTCTCGGATTGACGTCCTCTTTGGTGGCAGCACCGGGTCACAGAAAGGAGGAGAAAAACAGTGAGTTCGAGCTGTGCCATGCGGAAGGTGGACCTGCCCCTCTGAAGACCCAGAGTTGTTGCTAGTGATTTCTTTTTTTGTAGAAACAGACTAAGGATACTGTGACAGAAACCATCTCAACTGACCAGAAAATAGTGAGAATGTATCATGTTTCACACTACCATGAATCCCCATTTATCACTTTGAGATAATGTTCCTAAGATAAAACCAAAGTGGTTTTTAGATGAATGGGAATCCCACATTGTCTCTTTTTAATTGTGTTTTGAATGAGTCAACAATTTCTAATTTTACATAGGAGAACATTTTTATACCTACATTTGAATATAATGTGTTTATAATACAGTATTTTAATCTCCAAGAGGGCAATGACTTCTTTCTCTGATTTTCCTCTTTTGACATCAGTCCAACTCATTCTTGCCTTCTGCTCTATATTGGAAAAGGACTGTACTGCCTCTTAACTTTATGGGAAGAATGAGTCTAACAGTATGTGAGCTATTATAAATTCATGCCTTATGCTATCCTTGGAGGAAGAGATGTTTTGCATTAAAAAGTCTTCCCTCCAAGTCTTTCTGAAAGAATAAACAGAGGACCTGTTTATATCATCAGAGAGCACTTAACTAAGTAGAATAGATATTCCTGTCAGTAAAGTTAAGAAATATGAATATTTTCTATAATAATAAAATGTGACTTTTCAGAATGTGATATTCCAGAGCATCAGAAAATATCTGAAATATTTAAAACCATCCATTGTGCCTATGTAGAAAATATCATGTGCTTATAATTTTTGTAAATAACATGCATCTTTCATTTACATGAAAGATGCAGAGAATTCTAAGATGGCCCCGTAGGAATACTTCCTCCCAGTGTGAGCACCCTGAAGAATCCTCTCTTACTGAGTGCGGGTAGACCCATGAATATGATGGGATACAACCCCTATCATCGTTACATTATTTGGCAAAAGGGATTTTGTAGCTGTAATTAAGATCCATTAATGGTTGACACCAGTTGGCCAAAAAAGAAACAATCATGTTTGCTGTTTAACTTATTCCACAGAGAAAAGGTATTATTATGATGTTATTAAATGTTAATATATAAAAATATGTTTATATATTATATGCTAATATGTATATAAATATATATTCTCTTTGTAAATGTTAACTATTATAATATAAAAATGTAATTAAATGGAATATTTATGATTCCATATGTATAACCAGAACTCTTCAAAAAGGAAGTTTATCATAAGGAAATAATGGAAAACACACTTTATATTTTATAAAAATCGTTTAAATTTTGATACCATCCATATAGACAGTTTAGAATCAGGCTTGTAAGGTGTAGTTACCCAAGACAGTCCTGATGGGGGGCTCTCTGGTAATTTGTTACTCTTCCTCCTTTTTTAAAAGTACAGTTTTCTCATATTTGAACCAAAGAAAAATTCATTTTCACAAGAAACAATGAAGTCTGAATTTAGTACCTGTTTTAGTCTTTTTTTACTCATTGGCTATTATGAAAAATAACTTTAGTTGCTATTTAAAATCATCAGTAAGGTGCTTAATGTTATATGAATTATAGGTCATATAAATTCCAATACTACAAATAAGTAATAAATATGCTACATCTGTAGAAGATTATTGAAAAATACTCAAAGATATTTCTAAGAGTGCTAATTGCATGCAAAATTGAGAACAGTGTTATTTAAAGAAATGAATGTGTTCACCACACTGTATTGCAATGAATACTATCACAATAAATGATTGCTTTTCTACATTAAGAGTCCTTTAGAGGAATTCTTTTAGGCCATCCTGGGATCACATGGTCCACCATCAATGCAATATGATATGAGTTAATGCCACATTCAAGTCCCGCATTTACTTCAGATGGAGTTGGAACCCACATTAACTGCTCTGCCTCCAATTCTATTATCATTGATAAAACTGTGGGCAGAGTCATTCACAAGGTTGTTAGAATATTTACAACTTACAAAGAAGTTTATCAAACCATTGCTTCGAACTGGGTTGTAATTACAGTCTATTTGTATACATTTATTGTATTTTGTCCATTTACATTGTGACTTATGGGTCTGATGTATTCTCAATCAATGGCATGTGCATAATCATTATTGAACCAAAATAGACAATGGCAGGTTTGGAGCCAGGATAGTCTGATGCCTTAATGGGCCTTTAAGGACTTTTACTACATGCTGATACTGGAATGATACAGTGTCAATCTAGTGAATGACTTCGTATGTTTTGATAATTTTTCTTTAATCTTTAGATACAAACCAAAGTCAGTTCTTTTTTTTTTTAAAGATTTTATTTATTTATTTGACACACAGAGAGAGATTACAAGTAGGCAGAGAGGCAGGCAGAGAGAGAGGAGGAAGCAGGCTCCCTGCTGAGCAGAGAGCCAGATGCGGGCCTCGATCCCAGGACCCTGAGATCATGACCTGAGCCGAAGGCAGAGGCTTTAACCCACTGAGCCACCCAGGCGCCCCCAAAGTCAGTTCTTAAAGAAAATAACAATTGCAATGGCCGTGGAAGGACTTGAATTGAATTCCAGGTGTATTTTTCTGTATTAAATATAGGAAAATAACTACAATTTGAAAGGAAATTCAAGGGTTGAGAGGAACAGGAGAAGCACTGAAACCATGTAATACTTTTGCCTTTAATCTAAGAAACACTTTCAAATGGGACACAGGTTTCTTTTCAACTTTCTATTTTTTTCTTAAAATAGATGTAGTAAGTAAACAACCCAGGAAAATTCCTGCATGGTTTGCTGGAATATAAGTCAAAAGGTGCTAGGAATGTCCACATAACTTTTCTGGAATTGCAAGAGAACTCGGAAATCTTTTTAGAGCAAGCCAAAGGAAATTATAATTTTAGAGTTTGTTTACTTACATATTAGTAGATAAAATCTTAGGATAAAAGTTAAATTGATGGTTGTAAATTCCCACTATATCATTTACATTTGGGGGCTACTATGAACTTCAGTACTCTAATAAATAATAGTAATCCTAGCACTTACTGAATCATTTTGAGGATTTGAGGAATTAACATGTGTAAAACTATATAGGAAGGACTCAATAAAAATCAAATCATTATTATTTATGTATTCATTTAAATCAAAATTACTTGTTGCCAGAGAAGGTATATTTTTATAATCAACCTACTCTGAAAAAAATGAGACTTCTAACTTTGAAAGGCTTTAGAAGCAATCTCACTGAAGTTTTTTCTGTCTTCACTTAGTTCTGGTAAGGGGCTATATATCTTCAGGTTGAGAGGGAAAAAATGCGACAAATTTTGTTATTTATTTACTTATTTATTTATTTGAAAGTGAGAGCGAGAGAGAAAGAGATAGTGAGAGAAAACATGAGGAGGGAGCAGAGGGAGAAGCAGGCTCCTCGCAAGCAGGGAGCCCAATGTGGAACTCGATCCTAGGACCCTGGGATCATGACCTGAGCTGAAGGCAGATGCTTAACTGACTGAGCCACCCAGGCACCTGCCAAATTTTGTAATTTTAAAAAGAAAAAGGAAGAAATGGTAAAGACAGACTGAAACTATTTGTTACCTTCTGTGAAAAGAGAAACAGGTAACATAAAGGAAATGGCAGAAATACCTGTTTTCATGTTTATTTTACACCTAACTGAAAAATCACACCCAGCAAAAAATGCTGTTGGTAGAAAGATGTAATATAAACATCCTCTCAACCATCTTTTATTTCATCTTTTTATTTCAGTGTCCTCTATTTCATGGCCAAAACAGTAGTGGAAATGTTATCTTTCATGTAATAAATTATTATGGTAATATTTTCAAATGTAATACTTGAGGCAGGCCTGTTCATACTAGGTTCCACTTTTGTTAGTTTGAAACTCCTAAACCTCTAAAAAAAAAAAAAATCTGGCCTAGATTAATAATGGGCAGTTTGGAGCTACATTTTCTTGTCAGCTGTTTTAAAATAATGTCAAAAATTTTAAGAGGGAGTAAAATGCACCCACACACCCCCATGTGTTCAAGCAGAAACAAACATAAAGAACACGTGGATGAAAACACAAAAATATCTTTATCATAAGTAAATATTCTTAGACATTAGTTGCTATATCATATATGCTAGTCACTTTTTTCCTCCTATTCCTTATGAAGCAAACAAATTGGTCTTAGACTGGAGATCTTGGACTCTTGCTGAAATATTAACAGCATTAAATGCACAAATAGGCAATGTGAGTACAGACCAGAANTTTGGACTTACTTTAAGGATTAACTCTCCTAGTTTAGCACCGTGAAGAAAGCTCTTCACATTTCTGAGTCCTGTAGGACTGAACTCTGGAATTGGGTTAGCAAGTTCCTCTGTTCAGAGTCTCCTTGGGCTTAATCAAGGTGTCAGTTTGCGCTATAATGCCATCTGGGGCTCAAGCCCACATCCAAGGTCTTTGGTTATTGGCCGAATTCAGCTCCTTCTGTTGCAAAGACTGATGTCCCCATTTTTTTGTTGGCTGTCAATTCTTACAAAGTGAATCTCTGTCTGTCTCTGTTTCTCTCACTGTAAGTTGCAATTTCTCTCTTTCTCTCCAAAGTTTGTGACTAAGTTTAATTATCAGAATTAAATAAATAAAAATATCAGTTTTATTCTATTACCACTCTTGCTGAAATATTAACAGCATTAAATGCACAAATAGGCAATGTGAGTACAGACCAGAAGCCTTTCAGCAGGGTGCTGTCGTCTCGTTGGTTTCTTAGAGTGTTTTCTCTTGTGCCTTTCCCAGACAAATGAAAAGTGACAGAAATGATAAGAATGTTTGATATGGTCTGGGCTTCTGGGTGGCTCCATTGGTTAAGCCTCCAATTCTTGGTTTCATCTCAGGTCATGATCTCAGTGTCCTGAGATCCAGCTTTGCATCAGGCTCCCTGCTCCATGGGGAATATGCTGCCCCTCTCCCCTCTCTCTATAAAATGAATAAATAAATCTTTAGGGAAAAAAAGGTTGTTTGATGTGGTCACCACAATTCTTTGACAGCGGATGGATAAAAAGGGTAAGGGAAAGTTCTCTTGTTCATGTTTGTTTAAGAAACACATATTTTCAAAGAGTTTATCACAAATGTGTGCTCTATATGGAATGTGGTTCCTTTCTCTACTTATAAAAATATTTATTTACAATTTATGTATATAACAGATATGAAGAAGGGAAATAACAGAAAATGAGTGTATTCCTAATGCTTCTGAATTCAGATTGAATGAACTTGAAAAACATTATCAAGAAGCATGACTCATTATTTTTAAATGTGTATATAAACATGTAAGTGAAGGTATTTTTAAATTATGTCGACTGATTTGGAATCCATTCAACAGTATCATGTATGTGAAGTGCATAGTATTTTCTGGGAACATTGGCATTAGAGATGAATGTCACATTTTATTGCTTATGGTACTCATACTAAATATTTTTGGTTTTAAGGACCTATGGACTTAGAAAATACTCTGATTTGCTTTTAATTTGCTAAACAAATAAATCAGTCTTCTATTTGTATAAGAAATATAATCCGTGAATATCTTATCAGTGAATGTGTTATGCCCATTAAATGTAACAAAATGTAGGGCGCCTTGGTGNCTTTAATAGTATTTGTTTAATATCTTATCAGTGAATGTGTTATGCCCATTAAATGTAACAAAATGTAGGGCGCCTTGGTGGCTCAGTGGGTTAAGCCTCTACCTTTGGCTCAGGTCATGATCTCAGGGTCCTGGGATTGAGTCCCTCATTGGGCTCTCTGCTCAGCAGGGAACCTGCTTCTCCCTAGTCTCTCAGCCTGCCTCTGCCTACTTGTGATCTCTCTCTCTGTCAAATAAATAAGTAAAATCTTTAAAAAAAAATAAATGTAACAAATGTGTAATTATACTTTTTAAAAAGAAACCATCTTCTTTGTACATAGATGCATAACTTCACCTTCTTCAACTCACCTGAAATTTCTAATGTCCAACTTTTGGATAAGTCTTTGAATATTTATAATTTCCTTAATATGTCTTGGTTCCAAGATTTTGTTGTTGTTGTTGTTGTTAATCAGGCAGTATCAGCCATTTACTTCACTTGAGGGTTTGCCTTGAACATCAGAACCGAATTAATCTTTTGCATCCAAAAATTAAGAAAGCTCTAATGACACTGTCAATGACAATGCACAGACTTATACAGTTGAGTTTATCTAAGCAAGTTAATCTCTTTCTACCATTGCTATGGTTAAGTTCCTTCAACTCAGTCAGTTCTCTATCCTTGCAACTGATTTTCCTGCAATCCTCTTATCCTACTCGTATACCTTTTTCATATCTAGAGAATTTAAATGTAAAATTAACTTACATTATAATTTTTTCAACTTGAGTAGATTTTTTTCTTTAATTTTGTGGTTTTTATGTCTCTTAGATAGTTGGTGGTCTGCTCCATTTGTTAATATTATATTCTAAATTAATGTTTAATTGCCTTGTGATCATCATTACCGTCAAATGGCAATTAAAATGGAGGGGAAAGGGTACCTCTGTGTGCAATCCCTCAACAATATAGTGGGCTAGATGTTGTTCCTCTGGGATAAAGCCCACAACCGCCACCCACGAGGCTCATGGGGCAGCGGTCATTCTCTTGCAAATAAAATAATAACATCTATGGTCTGACCCTCACACTTTTTTTTTTTTTTAAAGATTTTATTTATTTATTTGACACAGAGAGAGAGATTACAAGTAGGCAGAGAGACAGGGAGAGGAGGAAGCAGGCTCCCTGCCGAGCAGAGAGCCCGATGCGGGCCTCGATCTCAGGACGCTGAGATCATGACCTGAGCCGAAAGCAGAGGCTTTAACCCACTGAGCCACCCAGGCGCCCTGACCCTCACACTTTTGATTTCAGACACCAGTGGATTCAGTCATCTCTCATGGGCTTACTGAGATATCAAACGAAAATTCCAATTTAAAATGAAAATCATGAACATTACATGGAGTGGACTACTGCCTTGGACCATGATGGTACATTATCTCCCCATGGCCTAGATACATGACAAATCAAATCATATGGAATCCAAGTTATTCCTGTACAGTAAGAACTAATATCTCAAGGACTAGAATATCATGGTCTGTATGACAAAAGCATTTTCTCTTTGTAGGCATATGTGCATAGAAAAATGTACTTATTTACTTTATACATGTTGTTTGGAATCAGGACAAGGAGAATTAGATAAATCGTATGGCTTCGGGCTATTAAAGATGGACAGCAAATATAGTAGAAAAGATCTTGGTAATGGAAGGGGGACAATATAAGACACTGCATCTATCTCCAACCTAGGCATGACTTTGCCAATGGGAAGAAGTTCTTGAAGTTTCTTGCCCAAAGTTCATACTCTCCTGAACAATGTTTGAAAGATATTTTGAATATTGACCTCTGTGACTTCCCTTTCCATGTAATCCCCTGAATGATTAATGGTCCTTTGCCTTCTCCAGGGATTGACACACTATTTTTCATGCATATACACATTTTGCTACCCCTTTCTTGTTCCACTACATTTCTATTTTATAATTTAACATTAAGAAGACAATATAACTTCTTATTATTTCCAGGTTTTTAAGGAATATCTTATTCTGGTCTACAAATATTAATAAGTGTATATTTCTTAATGTCCTTCACTGCAGTAGGATTAATCATAAAATTAAATATAAATGGTTAGCAGATATTTGGATACTGATACGTTGAAATCATTAGAAAATGAATTTTATAGATGTGGACATTTAAAAATATATGTATATGTTATTAATGACAATCGCGATCAGAAGATGATTAATTCTAAGTCCCATTCTACATTCAATAACACCTAGGTACATTCTGCCAGGTTAAAAAGTCAGTCAAGTATATGTGCAGCTAATTACATGGTACTTCTAATTTACCTCTTCTTCAGTACGTCATTTCTCCTCCTCCACATCCCACTTGCTTGTTTTCTTACACAGCTGACAAGAAACTGTGAATAAATGTAACGTCTGAATAACTGCTTGCTCTCTTAATGACCTTGAAAAATTACTTGCATCATTAAAAGTTCATAAAGAAAGTTTTTGAGAAGACTGGCATATGTAATCATAGTACCTCCTATTATGCTACTGTATTATTACCATCTTACAAACTTGAAAAAGTATCTCAAAGACATTAACTTTCTTACAGTTACCCAATTATATCAAAATTTTCTGATTTTTTTCAAAGAGAATCGTACACTTTTCTGTATACAGAGAGTAAGAGAAATATAGAAGAGACTGATTGATCCTGTGCATTTTTGTGATACTTCACAATAACTATTTCAAACAGTGCCACAAATGTCCAAATGAAATATTTCAATTGTTTTTTTTTTCTTAATTGAGGTGAAGTATGCATAGTATACAATTAACCATTTTAAACTATACAATTTGGTGACTCTTAGTGCCTTCACAGTGCGTCTCTAGTTTCAAAACTTTTCATCACCCTGGAAGAAGGCGCTGTACCTTCAAGAAATGGCTCTCCATTCTTTCCTTCCCACTCCCCTCAACTGCTAATATGCTTCCTGTGTCTGTAGTTTTACTTATTCTGGATTTCAGTGCTTTTAATTGTAAATATGTATAAATTTTAAAACTCTCTTTGTGTCTTGATTTTATACCCCATTTTTCTTGTGGAAAGAGATATGAAGGGGAAGGAGGTAAAGTCCTAAGAATAAATCCTGAAAACTAAAAAGGTGGCAAATTGTCATCCAAAGAAGTCCTCTCTTACCTCTCCCTCAGCAAGTTCCGTGCTGTCTTGTATGATCCGCTTGCTGTCTGTCTCCTCTCGAAGGCGGGAATCTCTGTAGTCTTAATGCTTAGCACAGTGCCGTCACAACCTTTGTGTGCTTGCTGCTGGTTGAAGGGAGGGGCAGGGAGAAGAGAAGAGGTGCAGCTCACAGATGATATTTTACCTAAATTAATAAATAGGGAAATAATTATACTAGGTTCTTTTCTCTTTTTTCCTCTTCATTTCTTTTTCTCCTCCTTTGTGTGCGTGTGTGTGTGTGTGTGTGTGTGTGTGTGTGATTTTTGATTTATGCCTTTCCTGAACTTACTTTGAAGAATACAGAATTGGCTATGAAGAGTATTTATAGAATTAAATTGATCTTACCTTGAGTTATCCAACATTTAGCTTTATTAGCATGTTAAGCAGAGATTATGCATGTGTGTAGATATGTGTATGTATATATATACATGTTATTGTCTATTGTCATGCATTATTGTCTATATATGTGTGTATTGTCTATATTGTCTATTATGCTCATTGTCTATATTGTCTATATGTTGTCTATATATGTGTGTATTACTGTCTAATATGCAAAAGAGCTACATTTAATTATATGGGCAAAGCAACCTAATTTTATTTTGTCTCTTTTCTCTGTCTAGGCATTCTTTCCTCTTGGCACAACCTGTCTTCTGCCCCTAGCCCCACCTTCTTGCCCAAAGCATCAGTACTCAGTTGGATGGATTCAAGGAATACTCACCTAGTACTAGAGTAAGACATACCATTAGAATAGTACCTGTGGAAAGGGGAGCAAAACTGTATCCAAATCACTTCCTCCTGTATATCTTCCCTAAAATTTGATTTTTTTTTTATTTTGTATGGTGTACTGGGAACTCTAGTCATTTAAAAACTCAGTGTCAACCCCATTCAGTTTCCTCCAAGACGCTTGCTTCTAATAGACAAATTACCCACCATAGAGAGTGGTGGGTATCATTTCAGCAATGAATAAGATAAACATTTTCCCTTTACTTCACCCTTTTTTTCACTTCATGCTAGAAGATAATTTTGCTAATCCTGGCAGGTCTTTTTGGGATGTCTGATAAAAGTCAATGGGAAATAATAGCCTTTCCCATAATTCTTTAAATGTCAGTGTCCATGAACATTCATTTCATGTTGGTTTAGACAGACAATTCCCTTACAGGTGGGATGTTAGGAGAGTATTTTAATCTTCTGTTTCCAAGATTCTGTGAAGATAGTGCTACACGTTTGATTTGTGAGCAAAGAACAGATCATTGTTGATTTTACTGAATTCCTAAGGAAATTGTTTTCTGTTCATTTTGAATTTCCTCTGGGTAACACATCACATTATCTCGTATGGGGGTGTCTGCGGCTCGCTGCTCAGTGCCATTAACATACATCTGGGCCACCCTTTGTGTGGAACCGTCCCCTGGTGAAACCCTCAGTTGTCTGGGATGGAGAAAGACTGCAATTTACAGAGTCCATTATCACCTCTGGACGTGTAGAATGATAATGGAAGTGACAGAGGTGCAGCTGAAAATTGGCTCTTAATATTTTATGTGTTCAAGCAGAGGATTGGAAATCTCATGCTGCTCTTTAGGGAAAATGAAGTATGTGGTTTTTTTTTTTTCCTACTAGAAAGTTATATGCAAAGAGTTGACTGCATGATTTCAAAGAAAGTATTACAGCGCATTCATTTTGTATTAACTAATACTTCTCATTAGAGGTTTAAAGGAAAAAGATTCTTCTAGGTGAAAAAACTAAAATATGGAAACAAAGTATATCCATCCCTGAAGCAAAGTTTTAGAACTGACAGTTATAAAATAAGGCACCATATACATTACTGCTTTGTCTTAACTGATGTACTATATCTAAAGGATCACAAATGTTTGCCTAAAGATAGTATTGCCAAATTTGGGGGTTGCTTTTTCTTATTGTCTCCTCAACACATTTTTAATTTTCTGACTTATGACTTAGAATAATGTTTCAAGGGCTATTACTGTCACATTGATTTTGAAAACATGATTCTCTATCAAAAATTTTTAAGGTTTAAGACATCTATGATAGAAAATAAATACAGCTTCTAAAATAGTTATATTTAATATTTACTTCAGTATATTACAGTGCTTATAATAGTACTAATGAGATGCTTGTTGAAAGAATTCTTTCTTGAAAAAGTTCTAGCTTGAAAATCTAGCTTGACTAAGACAGGAAATAAAACAGTGCCCTTTTATAAGTATTTTATTACTTGTCATCCATCTTACTTCAGACAAAAGTAGTAAAATATTTTTTTAATAATGAAAGACTAAATATTATTGAAAGTTAGCAGGTGTATGTATTTTCTTAACGTATATTTATGATATCAAGAATTTCTAATTCTTCTATTTTACCATTAGAAAACATTAGTGACATTAGTGTTTCCTTATTGCCTCATCATTAATATGTCTCAATTTTACACTTTGAGGGATTTGGATATGATGGGATAAGCTTGGTGGTTTGCTTGTTTCTTTCAGTTGCTTTTCAGAAATGACATTACTTCTGTCAGTGTTTCTTTTCTGGAAATGAACATCACTTTACTCAGCTGTAAGTAGGGAAAGTTTCAAGTTGCTATGGTGGATTTCAAGCCTCATTTAAATCAGCAACGCCTGCCATTTTGAATAAGGTCTCTGTAGATCCATTTATTTAGATGTGTCATTTAATTTAGTTGCCACTGGCAAGATCAAAGTAATAAGACTTAGAGATTGAGATTTAAGGAGAATTCTAAATGCTACAAACACCCTGTCAGAGATGCCTAACTAACTGCTTGGATTATAAATTTCTCATTCTTTTATGATTCATATGTAGTCTTCATATTGTATGAAATCAATTTTAATACCATTAAGTCTCATCACTACATATTCATTATGTATCAAGCCAAATTTTAGGCACTTCTACCTATGTTCTCTATACTACATTAGTTTGGGGGGCCTTTCCAGTTTATGAGGGAAAATATTCTTGACTTAGCCACTGTTAGCCCCTGATCTAATCCAGTTTCTGGAAATTAATAGGAACTCAATAAATATTTGCCAAATGAAAAAAGGAATTACTTTAATTCTAGACATTATAATTAAAAGAAGTACATAGACAATTTAAGAGATGGTTTCATAACCATCCTGGTGTTGGTAAAAGGACAATGCTTCTCTCTTTGCTTTTGGGGACTTAAAATGTAAATAAATAGAATTCCAGAGATAAAAACTTCATCAAGGTCAGGGGGCAGGGGGACTTAATTGGTTTGCTATTTAGAGGTGGACCCAGTCACAGTGGTTTTTCCTTTTGTTACCAGAAACAGTTTCTCCCTCCGGGCCCTGCCAGGTCTAAAGTGTCAAGGTTTAAAATGGCTATTTTCTTTTTAAATAATATAAACCATAAATGATAAAATGTTAATCTCAACAGTTTTTCTATGTAAAAGTGTATGTCCCAGGTGTTATTACCTACCATACTTCCATGTTAAAAATCTGCAGTATTGTTGGTAGTTGCAATTTATCAAAGGAAATATGTAGAAAATTCCATTGCTTCACACTTTCTCACACTGTTGAGCATTACGTACACTTGTAACAGATCTGCATCTGTTGCCACCACTTTCTGTCAACTCCACACTGAATTAGAGCTGTTCTCTGCACTGTGTGTCTGGTAACGCTAGGCCAGGAAAGCAGGATATGGAGACATTTTTGACAGTCTTTCCTTAAAAAGCTCCATTATATACTATTATTAGAATTTGAAATTTAATTCATATATATATATATAAATATATATATATATATATATATAAAATTTAACTTGTTTTTCAGACAATCTCAAGGGGTAGATAGGACAGATAATGTTGTTATTTACTTCTTTCACGGATGAGGGAACTAAGGCCCAACTAGGCTATATGGTTTGTCTGTGGTGACGAGATTTTCTGGGGTTACATATGGACCCACAACCCCAGTTCATTGTTCTTCCCACACAAGTCATAATACAGTGCCCAGAAATCAGGGTTAGGTCTCTTTTTTGAGTTAGGGCAAATCCTGATCATAGGACAAATCATACTCATAATTCCACATTAGCTAGAAGAGAGCTAGCATAAAAGTGGTTGCTTCCTCTCCTGGCACAGTCCCTCCCAGCTTAATTTATCAAAGTTTTGTCTACCCTAGGAGGGCTGGCTCCAAGTCCCTTCTTCCTGGAAGATTCTTTTTCTTGCAGATTCCTTTACCTCTATTACAATATTCTTTATAGTCTGCCTTGTGGTAGACTTTCTGTTTTCTATCATTGTGTCTTAATGAATTTAGAGTTAGGCAGATTTGAATTCTAATCTTAGTCCTTCCATATAACTAGCTGTGTGTCATTAAGCAAGTGGTTAAATTTTCTAGTAGAGCTTTCCTTGTCTACAAATAGGTCACCTACCTCATAGGGGAGTTTTCAAGCTTAAAATATGTAAGTAGCTCTGCAAAATGTATAACATATGGTAAATGCTCAATAAATAGTAACTATTATTATTTCTGTCCTTTGATTCTCACTAGAGTTTAATTCAGATATTCCTCTTTTTAAGAATCTAGAACATAGTTGGATACTTAATTTTATGTGAATGTCTGTTACCTATCTATCTTTCAGTCATCTATCTATCTAATCTAATCTCTAACTATGCAGCTATTACTGGACAAGCTAGATTCAGAGTAATCTAAAGAAAATGTTTCTAGATAAAATACAACATTTTCAATACACTAGAGAGGAGCTTTCTTTTTTTTTAATCTTGCTTGCTTCCATGGTTCAAGGTACTGTGAATATATTTTAAAAATAATCTTTATGTGGAGTCAGTTCCTCACTGGGTCAGACAGAGAAACAAATAAGCACAAATGATGGTAAGCTTCTCCCAATCTATGTAACTGTGTGCATAGGGAATAATAGAGCAATGCAGTGAGGACCGTTCAGTGAAAATCGGTAGCCAAGATAGAGCAGTGGCACCCAAGTCTTACTCAGTCGATAGACATATTTTATGTGCCACCATCTATACATGAGAAAATGAACTGATTTTTTAAAAAGTCGTGGTATAATTTACATAGAATAAAAATTACCCTTTTTAGTTTACAGATCTATGAGTTTGACAAATGCATTCAGTTATATAACCACAACAGTTGTGTAGCCAACACAGTCAAGATATAGAACATTTATCATTGTCAGTGAATCTGGAGTCAGGCAGGCCTGAGTTTAAACCTGGATCTGCCACTCTCCGTCAGCATGTCATTAAACATTTCCCTCACATCCAAAATATTCTTCATGTCCACTTTTTGTCAGTTAATTTCCTTACTTCCCGCTTCTGGCAACACTTACTATTCCCTGTAGTTTTTCCTTTTCCAGAATGTCATATAAAAATAATAATAAAATATGTAGCTTCTTTCTCTGGTTTTTTTCACTTAGCATAATTATCTGAGATTTAACCATGTTTTTGTATGTGTCAAGAGTTAATTCCTTTCATTCCGAAGTAGTATTCCATTTTATAGACTTAGCATGGTTTGTTTATCCACTCACCAGTTGAAGGTTGCCTACAATTTTTGGTAATTATGAATAAAATCACTGTATGCATTTATATACAGGTTTTGTGTGAACATAAAGTTTCATTTCTCTTGGGTAATAGCTAAGAGTGGATTGCTGGGTCATATGGTAAGTGTTTTGAACTATTGTATAAAATATAATGAATTTATACTGATGTTTTAATTTAGTAGTTCTAGATTTACTCTGACTTCTAGATTTACTCTGACTTCTGATATTAAGTATAATATAAGATTTTCTTAAATTGTCATCATTTTAAGCACAGCTTATTGAGTATTGAGTAACTATTCTATACAAGAATTTTAATATTACACTATGTATTCCCTCAGAATGTATCACCATATGGGCTGCTAATTTTCCCTGAATGGATTGAGACAATGAATTTTTGGATTCTCATCTATTATTTTGTAGATTTGTTTTTCTTCTGTCTTCAAAATTTGCCAGATTCCCCTCTGACTACTTCTTCCTGCATGTCACTCTTCTTATTTACTATATTTTATCTATTGTATCAAAGTAAATTAATGTAAACAGCTTGTTAGTTAAATTGTTGGTTACTTAAGAACAGATAGGCTTTGAATGAGGGCATCTTTAGGTACTCTTATGAGAAGTATATCCTTCCTTCATTCTAGATACTTTACAAAATCTACTTTTCTAAAAACCAACCCATATTTTGCAGGTTATTTTGTTATCTTCCAGAAACTTGATATTCCTTTTTTTTAAGAGACTTTTTAAAAAATATTTTATTTATTTATTGGGGAGAGAGAGAGAGTAATAAAGCATGAGATGGGGGGTGGGGGTGGGAAACGTCAGAGGGAGAAGCAAACAACCTGCTGAGCAGGGAGGCTTATGCGGGATTAGATCCTGGGACTCCAGGATCATGATCTGAGTCGAAGGCAGTGACTTCACAAACTGAGCCACCCAGGCACCCCAGAAACTTGATATTCATGATAAGTAATTTCTTTGGTATTATCTTAATGGTAAAATGGATTCATATCTCAAATGTGCCCTGCCCTCCACTCCAGCAGTGAATACCCCCAACCTGCACTACCTAAGACTTATTTCCTCCCTCTTCAAGAATGTATTCTTGGGGTACCTGGGTGGCTCATTTGGTTAAGGGTCCAACTCTTGGTTTTGGCTCAGGTCATGATCTCATGGGTTGTGAGATTCAGTCCTGGTCAGGCTCCAGGCTCAGCGGTGAGTCCTCCTGAAGGGTCTCTCCCTCCGCCCCTCCCCCTACTCACAGGAACTCTCTCTCTTTCTCTCTCTAAAATAAATAAATAAATACTTTAAAAAGAGAATGTATTCTTGTTTCTAACTCAGATTGCTCAGAAAACTCATTTATTGCCTTATATACTCTCTATCTTATAATGTTTTTAAGCTTATCTTAGCAACAAAATTATCAAAAACTTGATACACTCTCCCCTGAAGTGCTTTCCCTTGTATTAGATATATTTTTGCCAAACCAGTAAATATTTACGGATCAATTGCTTGATTAGATGGTATAAAGCAGCATTACTAAGAGTATCATTTTACTGAATTTGCATACTTGGTGTTCTGAGTCTACCACAGGGTACTATTAACAACCAAACAAAACAAAGCAAAACCCTACATGCTGACTGTTGCTATCACAGATGATAGAGAAAAGCCCTATTTGATTCCAGATGGAGTAGAACAGAAACCTAAACTTCATTCAGTGGTTTCCCTTCTTTGTTTCACTGTTATTCACCTAAAGAAAAAAAAAAAGATTCATCCCTATAATTCATATATCTAAGAAAAGCAGGAGGGAGAGACATGGAATGAAGCAGAGAAAAGTAAGGATGAAAATGATATATCCTTATAAGTAAGGAGGGAAAACATAAACCTTAGTAACTTAGTTCATAAAGCATTCTCTGAAATTTGAGATATACATGATATATGAATTGTCTCTAAACCTTCTCCTTTGCAAAAATAGAAAAAGCAAAAAAGCAACCAATAATGAAAATGAGTTGAGTGAGGTGACAGCTTTGTCATTTTTTAAATTGGATTCCCTCTCTCCTTCCCTTCCAGAATGACGTACCCAAGGCTCTGCCTCCACAGCTGTCAGTTCAGTTACCTCCAACGTTATCAAACCCTGCAGTGCAGGTTCCATTAGAATCAATCTACCAAGAGTCGCTATTTATATGCTTCTCTGTACATTTCTAAATATAGCTGAAGACTGCTTCAATATAATATTTCAGTTAATTTTTTAATGGTGCACAATCTTGGATTTGCAGAGAGGTGATAATCCCCCTAAGACTCAAAAAGAGCAGAGCTAGACTCTGAGCTCCACCAGTCAGTGGAGGAGAGAATTGTTAGTCCACTGCTCCAGTTCCAAGGACCCTTCTCCTTAAACCTGTGGTACATGTAATGTCCTCTCGGCTAATTGTACTGGTTCCTAAAGGACTTGAAAGGGCAGTCCATTACACCTACCTGTTGTCAGGCAAGTGTCCCCCTTGTGTAAATGGGATTGCTGCGGCCCACAGTGGATTTCCCAAGATTGCATGGTGACTAAGGGCAATGAGGTTAATAAGAAGCAGGTCTCCATCTAACCAGTGTTCTTTTCACTGTGGAACTCCATGTTAACAAGGTTAACCCCAATTTGGTTGCTTGTCCCTCTATTTCCAATATTTTGTCCTATCAGACTTTAGTAGATTATCAGCATATATGGAGATGTACTATTTTAATAGCCATCACTATGATTGAAGACTAAGGAATTCATTCTGTCCATATTTAAAAAGGATGATTGGGTCTTAATGGATTAACATACAGTTATATATAAAATAAAAATTTATGATTTAATTAAAAATTTTGTAAAGTTAGTTGATTTAATGTTTAGTAAAAAATAGAGTATTTATATCATACAATAAGGAACAGATCAAATGCAATCATCCCTTAGACTTAAAATTCAATAATCCCACAGAAACCCCATAAAGAACAATATTAAATAGAGACAACAAAAAAATAGCTCAAATAAACTTTGCTACACTGTTTTAAGTTGGTAGAATTCTATTTAAAGATGTCAATTTCCATGTTGTATCTCTAAAAAAGTATAAACTGAAAAATAAAGGAATAATATAACAAAAGGGCAATATTGTTGAATATAAAATTTCAGTGAGTTCCAAAAGGAGGAATTTATTAAGTTCTTAAAGATTATGGATTTTTACAGAAGCCTGAGGGAGAAAGATGACTGACCAATAGCTTTGATTGTTCATATAAAAACTAAGTGTATTTAGGCAAACAGATATTTATCATTAGATCATCCACAGGAATCTCTTCAGAGTTAAGAATTCTTTGGGAAATAGTACTTAAAAACACTAATTCATACTGTGAGCAGTAAAAATAAGTAGCTTATTACTATCTAGTAGCTTCTAATTTAACTTGAAAAATAACAACGGAAATAAGCAAAGGCCTCTGAGGCCCTCCCTAGTCTCTCGATGGACCTTCTAATCTGGTGCCATGTGCCAATCTCCTCTTGTCTTCGTCACACTGGCCTCCTTGCTGTGTCTTGGCCTATCCAAGCTGATTCCGAGCTTAAGACTCCTGCATTAGCTGTTCCTTTCTTGGCAAAATGTTTCCTTATTCTTATCGTCTATTCCTTTCCTGACCGGTCTCATTGAAATATTATCAGTTTCCTATTCGCTCTATCTCCAATAAGCATATTTCTTTACATGTTCTCTCCACTGGAATGTAAACTCTTTGAGGGAAGGAACTGTCTGGTTCATCATTATGTCCTCTTAACCTAGAGAACACCTGCCAGACTTATCATCATAATAAATAATACAAAAAGCAGCTACATGTACTACATATTTTGTATGAGTGTATGTACGTGTGTGTATGTGCGCGCGCACACGCACGTGTATACTCAAGCCTCGGATGTCTAAGAGAAAAATAAAGAACACCTCTGCATATATTTGTTATTTAGCACACTGTTATTTAGCAAACGATTTAGAATACATTGCTAATTATTCTTTGTAAGTTTGCTATTATTTTTCCTAACCAAAATTTTCCTAACTGTGAATAACAGGGGCAGAAGAAAATAAACATATGTTGTTTAAAATAGTAGGGACTTTCAAGACTTTCTAATTTCCTCTCTTTTGGGGAAAGTCATGCAGTTGTCCAATTAAGGTAAATGAGACCCAAAAAGATGACACAGGGGCACATGTCCAGTAGACTATGTAAGCCATTCTCCAAACTGGGCTTTTAAATGGACTGACCCAAGCTGCTTTTCTTTCTTCTGTGTTGGGTTATCCATTTATCTATTTGCCTAGCATCTGTTGGTCTCAGTGGTTTCCTCTACTACCTGACTTCATGTAAGTGACTTACTCTGAAACAGTGTTTAAGAGCCCCATGCTCCTGAAGCAGACTGGTTTGGATCCCGACTAAACCATTCACTACATCACTGGATATATCACCCTAGTTATGTAGGATGACTGCATCAGTTACTTCATCCATAAAACTGTGATAACACTACTTATTTTTTCTGTGATCATTAAATAAAATAATTTATATATATAATATGTGTGTGTGTGTGTGTGTGTGTGTGTGTGTAAAACAAAGGTGCACCTGGGTGGCTCAGTTGGTTAAGCATCTGCCTTCAGCTCAGATCACGATCCTGGTCCTGGGATCGAGTTCCGCTTCAGCATCCCTGCTCGGTGGATAGCCTACTTCTCCTTCTCCCTCTGCTGCTCCTCCTGCTTGTATTTTCTCTCTCTCACTGTCTCTCTCTGTCAAATAAATAAATAAATGAAATCTTTAAAAAAAATATGTAGAACAGGAATTATACCTATTTTTTGCAAGATTTTTAAAACATTGGTTTGCAGTTATTAAGGATTAAAAAAATTGAGTGATAACATATTAAGCAAATAACACCTGGCTAGAGTAACTTAGAAATGTCTTTATTAGCTAAATACTGATTTAAGAATAATAAAAAAAAAAAACCTTGGATAGATTTCTTACCACTAACCAAGGAGTTCTCCTTCAACTATTAATTAAATGTAAAACAATTTCAGTATTATCTTTGAAACATACAATTTTAAAAGTTAAATTTACTGCAAGGAGAGTAATAAATTCATTTGAAGTCCATTATGAATGATTTTTATATTATGTCTTGATTTAGCAGTGCCATTGCTTCCTTTCATTAAGCTGGATAATGATGAGATGGCCATATTTGACCGTTCAGAAGTGCATAAAAATGAAATGCAAAAATGAAATCTGGTGGCTTTAAATTGAAGTTAACCCTTCTGTATCCATGTTTGAGCCAGTTTCTCAAACATTCTTGAATTTAAGCTGCCTTTGTGAAGGAATGCTTTTGTCTGGTCAAAAATCAAATTTAGATATCGGGTATTCTGAATTCTGATATTATATCAAGTTTATTTCCAGTGGCTTCACCAGTTTTTCTTACTGTTTCTTTTTCCTCTTCTCTTTTTAAAAATCAGTTGAGTATGGCTTAAATTTAATATTTGTAAAGTTCTTTTAAGTTCTTCCAGTGAGCGACTCTATAATGCAAAATATCATTGTTAATTCTCAGTAGTGCTAAAAAATTACTTAATGTTTGTAAAGTTCCCTGAAGATGAAAATCGTGATGTAGGCACTAAGTGTAAGTTTATTAAAGAAAACCATGTTAGAGCTGTTTGCTGATGAGCACTTTTTAAATTTCATTTCACTGAACTCCTTTCAGAAGTTCACTGAGGCATGGTGAAATGTTATTCAAGCACTCCAGGAGACTTTCCCTTGGTGGTCCTCCTCCTCCCCCTCCTCCTCCTCCTCCTCCTTTTTAATCTTTTTAGGGTTGAGTCTTAGGAATTCTAGTTTTCTTTTTTTTTAACCATCACCATTACTACCATTTTGAAACCTATATATAATACTTTAAATTATGTAATTACGTGAGTCTCGCTGTAGATGCCCCATTGTCTTTTTATTCTAAAGAAATAAGTAGAGACTTCTACTCATACTCACTTATTTCATGAATTATTTATCAATTAAAATCATACCAATATTTGAAATAATTATGAGAGTATTGAATCATTGGAGAGAATCTAACATCCTCCCTTCATGGTAATTGATATGAATTATCCCTACTAACTTACTATTAATGAAAGTTACTTTAAAAAGTGGTCTTGTTTGAATTTCTCACATTTAGAGAGCAAAGTATTTTTTTTTGGATGTGACTAAATTCATCTGGGCTATCTCTTTTTCATTTCCATGCCCTTCTCTAGTACTAACTCATGAGGAAAAAATTAAAAAGCTAATAAACACACAGATAAGTCATCTCCCACTGAAAATAATTTGGTGCCTCCCTTTATTCCATTATATATCTTTCTGGCATCTCTATCCATGTAGAACAGTGGTGAGCCTATCTGTGATTTTAAAATGTCTGTATAGTAATAGCAGCAAAAGTATCTTTGGATAGCCAAACAGAATAGAAATGGCCAAACTGCCAATCGAAAACAATAGCAACAGTTGGCCAAATTGTGGCCACAGAGAGCTGGGAGACAGGAGAGAAATGTGAATAAGAGAAATCAGTCAGTATTATGGGAATGTATGCTCTTGACTCATCCCCTCTTCTTGCACACTTTCTCCTTTCCTCTCCCTTTCTCACATTTCAGCCTCCAGTAAGGAGTTGGTGAAGGAGTAGTGACATGAGATATAAGACAAAGATTGACATTCCATTTCTTGGTGCTTGTGGGGTCACTACACACTCTGACATGGGTTTATGTTTCCCACTCAATTAGCCAGTCAAAACAAGAATGCTCATTGTTTTAGGAAAATCCATACTGACATCAGCATCTCCTAAATTTATCTGACCTAAGAACACTTTTTTCTGAAATACCATTAACATCCCACTTCTGAAACCAGTGTTCCATAGAATGCATTTTGAGGAATGATGCTTTAAAAAAATCAAGCAAGGTTTAATTACATTTTCAGCATACCACATTAACAAGGAAATGTGTAGTAGTTTTTTCCCCAAGTGTTCCTTCAAAAATAGTTCAAATAAAAATTACTTTGTTTCTGAAAGTATTACTCTTTCCTCTATCAGAAACATATGTATGATGCAAACCATATCAGATAACTAAGGGACCGTTTGTGTGTTGTTAAATCAACTTTGTCTTAAAACATAGGAAAGAGAAGAGGAAGAAAGAAAAAAACTCACGTTGACACTCTTCTTTTTGCTACATGATTCAGATTTTTCCTCTTGAGTTTATGGTTCTAATGGCCTCTGAACCCTTCTTCACGTCATTCTTGCCAGCCATGCTTATAAATCTTTTACATTCTAGAAGCTTAGGATGTTTCATTCTTTATCTGTATTTGTTGGGGCTAGCCTCGATAAAGAAGACTATTTATAATGGACTGCTTATTGCAAGGGCCTGTAAAAGAAAAATAAGCTGATCATGGCCTGTGAACTTGGAAATGCACCAGAGGTATAATTTTTCTTGCTATATGACAGGGCAGAAGGAGACCGAAATCTGAATTTTCAAGGATTTAGGGATTATAAACACAGCTACCTTGTGTCATCTTCCCATGGCGAGAAGGAAAGACACAGCATCTAGAGAGGATCCTAGTACCAGAGTAACTGGGGACTTACTGCTGATTCACTTCACTGTGTAGGGATAACAGGAAAAGCAGCAGGTATCTGTAGCTCGGTTCTAGAAAACTAGGTATCTTCAGAAACCAGCACCACTGTTCTTAAATTTCAAAATAAATCCAGCTGTTTTGGAAGCTCTGCACAGGGAAAGCATTTTGTGTTCCAGCACCTCAGATAATGTGTGCTTAGGTTCCTTGGAGGCAAAATGCAAATAATAAGAATATACCTATCTTTTTAAGGATGTTGGAGTGATAACTGCATTTTTGCTATCATTATTTTTTTATTTTTTTTATTTTTTTTTTTAAGATTTTATTTATTTATTTGACACAGAGAGAGAGATTACAAGTAGGCAGAGAGGCAGGCAGAGAGAGAGGAGAGAGGAGAAAGCAGGCTTCCCGCTGAGCAGAGAGCCCGATGTGGGCCTCGATCCCAGGACCCTGGGATCATGACCTGAGCCGAAGGCAGTGGCTTTAACCCACTGAGCCACCCAGGCGCCCTTGCTATCATTATTTATCAGTGCAAAGTTAAAAGCACTTTCTGCAGATTATCTTTTGTTTTGAGAAGTGTGTTTTTTCTCCCTACAATACTTTTTAATATATTTTTTATGATTCATTTATAGATGTTGTCAAAAAAAGACTTCTGCATGGTTGAATTATTAAGAGGGTACCTGTTCCCAGACAATCATCTTGACTCTGAAGCCCTGGAATTCATTCTTCTAATCTGCACAATTAAATAGTGATATGGAGTTATTTGGGAGCTTTGTTTTAATAGAGGAAGAAGACACAGTTTTTGACTTTCACTTGTTGCTTTGAAGTGGTTGTAGAATCTCCAAGTTCAGGTCCAGGACTATCTTTATGAGAAATGTCTTGTTAAAAATAGTGACCTCTGGAAGAACAAATTTGATATTTAGTTATGTTGCTAGACTTCTCTATAACTTTGATCTGCTAGAACAGTGCCAATATCTGTAAATGGAGCTCCTTTCCTGCAAAGTTTATTTTACAATGAATTGTATTACAGTGATAGAAAAGAAAATCCATGCAGATTATTAATGAATTTAGAAGCATGCATCTGCAAAGTTGACTGTCAGTTCTGCCTTTATCTCTACACCGAAATAAACTACAGCTAAATTGTGAAATTAATCACACTGAAGTCCTGGGCTCTGATAAGGAAGCTGCCACTTTATTTTATGTATTTTGATGCTGCAAAAAACAATTTAGCGAAGTTTCCTTAGTTGGGCTTTTGCTTTTATTACAGAATCATGTGGTATCACACGAGACCTTATCATTAATGCTGTATCATTCTAGTGATCCAGTAACATTTCTGCGAAATTGCAGTGTTGCAGGAAAGTTCATTATAGGTCTGCTTTAGACTGGTCCTTACTATCTACTCTGCCCACTACAAAATATGGTGATCTATGCTAATCAAAATTTTTCAGTAGTTTATCTTATAGTTTATTGTTTTATCATATCTATGTAGGAGAAAATGGCTATACCCTTTATTGTCAATTATTTAACACTTTTTATAAAATTCAGATTTTTCTTCCTTGTGCTACAGATTCCTAATACAGTATGCCACAACATAAAGACAGGCTTTGATCTCCTCACTTATGTAATATTGTGATTTGTGAATTTTCAATAAATGAAAATATTGACCCTAATAATTTAAAATCTCTTGCATTTTTGAATCCTTGAGAATTTCGGATTATACCAAAGGAACTATGATAATGTGAAAGCACTAATTCCAGTATTCAGAGCAACCTAAATATGAATTTTTAATAATATTTTTAATAAAATATAATGAATGTATTAGAATTGACATGATACACTTATGTAAATTTCACAATTAGAGCTGCATAATTTATTCACATCAATATTAGACCTATATTTGATGTTCAGCTA
The DNA here is from genome assembly GCA_002007465.1 of Ailurus styani. NCBI lineage: Eukaryota > Metazoa > Chordata > Mammalia > Carnivora > Ailuridae > Ailurus > Ailurus styani. The sequence continues at coordinate 1,740,459 of LNAC01000152.1, forward strand.
TGCTTTTATTCACTTTAAAATGGTTTCTGTTCTGCTTAATTGGTTTGGATTTGCTCTGTCAGGTTTTTTTTTTCCTTTATTTCCTTAGTGTGAAAGTTGCAGACCTGCTGTTTTATATTAAGTCTCTATTTTTTTTTTACAAGAAAGAAAAAGGCAAGCAAAAATCTAAGTCTGATTAAAGGCAGTTTATTCAGAGTTTATGAGCACTTCAAAAAAATGTTTCCTGCTTTCACTGAAGCATTATGAAAATCCCATGATACATCTTTCATAGAAAGTAGACACTAGAAAATACATAAGCCATGAAATTGCATTAAAGATCATTATTTCCAAAATCATAATATTGACTGTGTTCTAGAAAATTTGAGTATAATGTCAGGGGGACAGCAGCCCCACACCCTTTCTTAATTGGTTTGCTATCTCTTTCTACAGTTCTGTTGGCTACAGAGCAATTAGCACTATCCCAGGATATATTGGTAAAATATTGTTATACTAGTGGCTTGAAAGTGTTCTTTTATCTAAGTTATTTCTCGAGTTAGTTAACCAGAGACAACCTAGGACCTTTTGTCATGAGTAAGCCATCTTCACATTTTTAGTAAGACGGCTGACTCAAAAATGCCAAAACAAGAGCTAGACCATTCATCTCTAGTAGTCTCTCTAGTTAGTTGTATATCTAGTCAGTGTAATTGTTGAACAATCACTGTGGTGGCAATTTGCCTTTAATTTCATGACTGTGGTTTTCTTCCCCCTCTCTTATACTGAGGAATCTTTCCTAGCTTCAAAAAAGTTTAATAGTCTACCTCCAAGAAAATAATTCATGGACATTTTGAAGATACTATTATGTAATAGAGGGGCATTTTCTCAGTTTCGGAGAAACAGATTGTGGGTTATTATTTTTAATCTAGTAGTTAATGAGTTAGTTTTGTCCTTGGAAATTTTTTCATCAAACAAGTTATAATTTCTTATATCCCTAGTTATTATCAATCCTGTAAATGGATAATCACAGGAAATTATTAGAATAAAAATTATTTTAAATTAAATTTATATTTAATATCATAGGGGCCTTTTAAATTATGGAGAGGTACTTCATCAAAATCACATTTAGCCATGGGTAATTGTACAATAGTTTCTGCTGCAACACAGCATATATGTTCCTAAAACTCACCTCATGATGCAAAATCATGAAATAAAATCACAAGTACTTACAGGAAAAAATGGAGTTGGGGCATAACACTCATGCTTTGAATTAAGCATGCTCACTGATAAAGATGGAAACCTAATAAAAATAATAGCGTAGTTTTAAACATGCACATGGTTAAGAAATACATAAATGCTGCAATAAATATGGATTTTACCATATTTGGTACCACATACCAAATGTGGAAGAGACCTAAAGTTTATTTACAGAAGAGTTCCAGCTTGGAAGTTATTGTGAGGAGGTGGAAGGAGAGTTACCTGAAATCTGATAGGAAGCTGGAACACCAGATGCGGATCATAACACATGTGGTAAACTGAAGTAGCTGGTAGGTGTGTAAGGTGTGTGTGTGTGTGTGTGTGTGTGTGTATGTGCGCGCGTGCATGTACATGCGCATGGATTTTGGTGTATTCCTATGTTGCAGGATCAGTTAGGTACAGTTTTCTGTGTTCATCTCTTGTTTCTCACATACAAAATAACATGCAATCAAGTGGGAAATTTATGTCATGCTCAACTTATTCCCTGTTGACAATTTGCATTTGCAAAACAAGACTTATGGTAGAGCTGACTATGCATTTGAAAAATGGGCACACTAACTTTCTCATTGAAGACAATGAGCGCCATGACTGTTCAATTTTGTCACTAACAGTGGTACAATTAATATGCAACATCTTGGCTTTTCCATCCACTGTTATGCAAAAATGAACTTCAGCCTCTCTGTCCAACTCGATTCATTCATTGGAATTTGTTTTGCGTTGAGAAATAGCATCTTTCCTAAAAGGAATATCAGAATCAGAAAGACCGCTGAGTATTCATGTAATATTTAAAACTCTTTCGTTTGTCTGCTTTCTTGTTCTCTATCTCTGGAATTTGTGCTTACCAAACCAGTCAGGACAAACACGCATATGATTCTCTATTCATTTAACGAATGAATGGATTTAAAAGAGTAAGTGAAAATGTGGAACATGCAAAGTGTACTCAACCTATTCTATTTCCGGTTGTGTTTTTCTGCAAGACAAAAATCTCCTGTGATGTGTTCCTGTACTCTGAGAAAAGTTAACAAATATTGGAGAGGAATGGGCTTTGACAGACTTCAGTGCTTCTGTGGCCCTTGAAATATGCTTTCATATTCTGGAGCTAGACTCCAGTGCACAGAGTAGAAAAATAATAAGTCCTTTGAGCTGAAACTTCATAGTCACTGTGGGATATTCAAGAAGGAGGCCATTGGGGAGAAAGATAATATAGTCATAGCTTTGAACTTGTCCTGGATTTTACTTGCCAGAAACCAAGTGAGAGTCACTTTGACACCTTATTATTACTAGCTCTTTCTCTGACTTGGGAAAAGTGCTCCACAGTCCATGTTGATAAAAGTGAAGGGAGTTCACACATAAGAGAGAAGGTGGTCTTGGATTTTAGTGTGAAAAAGAAGTATAGTAAGACTAAGATCTATTCCAAGCCTCAACTTGGAGGCTACTTTCAATGGTAAGTCCTTCCTTCCCTTCTGATCCAAGTTGGGTGTCTCTTCTTGCATTGCCAAAGCACTTTTCAGGCTGCATTATATTTCTCTGTTTTCTGTTTCCTGTTGTGGGGTGAAGATAGAAACATTTCTGTCTCATTCCCTATGCTCCAGTGTTTAGTTATATCTGATGCAGATAAGGTGCTTAATAAATATATATGAATGAGTGAATAAGAATTAGAACTCAAAAACTTACTGTCTATAGGATGAGATAAAAGATAAACATACAAATGGGCTAAGTAATAATATGGCATGTTAAGGTAGAATGAATAAGTACTGTCTAAGTAAGAAGTACACAGATGGACTATTATTCATTTCATCAACAGTTATCTGCTATATATCTACTGTGTTGTGCTGTGTTAGATGGCATAGTGAATTAGAAATATAGAGTCCCTGCCATCAGGAGTTCAGAGTCTAGTGAAGTACACAGACATTACATAAAGAAAACATAGAGTATGATTCAAGATTTGATAAGAATGATTATGGAGCATAACTGGGAAGACATACTCCACAAGGGCAAGCAGTAGGGGATTTTTTTTATTATGCTCAATTATCCAGCATATAGTACATCATAAGTTTTTGTTGTAGTGTTCACGGATGGAACTAGAGAGGATTATGCTAAGTAAGGGAATTTTTATGAAGGTGATATTTAAAAGTGGCAATTGAAGAGTGAGGAGGGGCAGAAAGAAAAGGATTAACTTGTGAAGGCAACAGGGGCTCAGTTATATGAGAGCAAGAAAGAAGGCTAGTTCAGCTGGAGATGAGTGGGCCAGGCATGAGGGTTTGGGGCGGCAGTTTGAGAAACAGGCTGAAGCCAGATCATGCTTGGTAGACAGTTCGCATTTCAGTCAAGATGAGGTTGTGTGCATTTGTAAAAATTTAGTGAATTTCAACTTAATATTTATGAATTCTAATTTGTGTACATATTACATTAAAAAACTAAACAAGTAAGGAACTGTTTAATGATACTCATCCTTAAATATTTAGGGGAAAGTATACTAGCGCCTGTAATTTACTTTCAAATACATGCAAAAAGTGATTGATTGATTGATAGGTAGATGGAAGAATGGATAGGTGTATAGAAATGTGATAAAACAAGTAAAGTTACTAATAAAATGTAGAAGGTAGATACATAGATGCTCACTGTAAAATTCCTTCAACGTTGCCATATGTTTGTGTTAGTGCTCATAATAAACCTTTGGAAAAAAATAAGTAAATGCTCAAAAATGTTAATAAGGAAAGATCCAATAATCTGCAAAATCCCACAACCAAAAGGATTATTCTAGCACTTTATCATGTGATTCTTCTTCTTTGAATTTTTATTTTACTGGAATTGATAGTAAGCATATCCCATAGCTTTAAAATCATGGCAGATTATTTGTGTGTTTTCACATCACTGAGACAATCAAATCTTCTGATGAGGTACTTCTTTAAGTAAGTATAAAAACAAATCTGTTAGACGAGATCTCATTAATCCTTGACAGTCCAACAGTACCTATCAGTGTAGCAGAAAGGAAATCAACACACACAGGTCTATTAGTGTGATCGGCTATCAGCAAAAGATGCTACTTGCATTTTTTTTCTCGGGTTCGTGGTTGACTAAAATAACATAAAATAAAGAACTATTGTTTCTTTGAAAGTTAGCTAAATGTGCCCAGGATTCTTGGTCTACTCAGTAGTTTGGCTTATAACTTGACTGTAAAAATTTAAGTAGCATAGTCTGAAGGCTGTGGAACAGAGATCTCTTTTCCTTGATGAGTTGTTACCCACCATGACCATTTCACTGATAAATTAGTGCATCACAGAATCACATTGGAAACCTTGTGCTTGATCTCCCTATGTTTTCAATGAAAACATTTCCCTTTTATGGATGTTTGTTCTTATTGACCCTCTGAGGTCAGAAGACAGAGTTTCTTTATTAAATCAGTAAATCAGGGGTATTTAATTGGCCCTAGAAACTTCTGAGTGGTCTTGGCCTATTCCAGCCCCAAACAGGGTTCTGACCAACCACTGTGAGTTCTGCTTTTCCAAGAAGGTAGGGGGTGAGAGATTATAACAAGCTCTGTGTAAGTAGTCAGTCACTCATTGCCTTCAAAGCACTGATTTTCTTGGTGTAGGCAACATGCCAAAACCAATGTTTTTGACTCACATAAAGAAATAGTTTAGCATTTAGAAAACTATATGGTTATTTCCCTTTTTCTGAAAAGCCAGCAGACATTAAAAAAATAAAATACGTCGTAGGTTTTTACAGAAGAACTTATTTTTATTCTCTGTGTAACACAGAAAATAATTAGATGATTGTTGGCATTAGCGACTGTGCTAAGATCAATGATAAGGCAGAAACAAGGAAAGCAGACTTTCATAATGAGAGCAAATGGCCTGGAGTCTATGAGAAATTGCTGAGAATCCTCTTAGGGTGGCACCACTGATTATTAAAACCTGAGAAACAACACCAAAATTGTTCAAGAAACATAGATACTCATTGCAGAACCAACCTTGAGGGTCATTCCAATTTCTAAACTATCTTCATTGGAATTTGAGTTTTAAAAAATGTCTCCAGAGCTGCACAACCTCATTTATATTCATTTCCTTTTACATCTCTTTCAGTCGTTTCCCTCGGTTTTCCCTTCTTATGCTTAACATCATTATTACTTGATATGGGGCAATGAGAAGTGAGGGAAGCAAGTTGTTGAGAAATCATGCCTGTGGCAAGTATTTCTAGACTGGAGAGTGCAGTCTCATTTATCACCATCATTATCACTAAAAAGCTATGGGTCAGGAGTGTCTTAAGTCCCCTGTGTTTCAGCATTGTCTACTAAATTGGGGTTAATTAAAATGTCTCTTTTAAAAGTACTTCTCTTGAATACACACACACACACACACACACACACACACACTCATTTTTGCTCCTGTCTTTTTAAAAGGAGTCATTATTCGATCTCTTGCAGGAAGGAATGGAATTGACATGTATAGAACATGGTTTCATTTTTCTAGAATAGAAAAGGAAAAAAAATCAACTAAGAAATTGTGACATTCAGACATGTAGATGGTTCTACCCTCATGCAAAGATTCTATTCCATTTTAAAATATCATTATGTTTTACCCATTATTCTCTTGAATTTTAAGTAGGCTCCATGCCCAGCATGGAGCCAAATATGGGGCTCAAACTCATAACTTATGAGATTAAGACCTTAGCTGAGATCAAGAGTCTGACACTTAACAGACTGAGCCACAAAGGCGCCCCCTCTCTTGCTACTTTTTTTTTTTTAAGATTTTATTTATTTGATACAGAGAGAGAGATTACAAGTAGGCAGAGAGACAGGGAGAGG
>LNAC01000152.1:1746538-2056501 GCA_002007465.1 Ailurus styani
GGGCCTCGATCCCAGGACCCTGAGATCATGACCTGAGCCGAAAGCAGAGGCTTTAACCCACTGAGCCACCCAGGCACCCTCTCTTGCTACTTTTTAAAAGCAAAAGTACCCTCAGTCTCTATGTTCACTCTTCCAAATAATATATTTCTCTCCCTTGTGGTTCTGAAGAAATAGATAGGTATTGNGCTACTTTTTAAAAGCAAAAGTACCCTCAGTCTCTACGTTCACTCTTCCAAATAATATATTTCTCTCCCTTGTGGTTCTGAAGAAATAGATAGGTATTGCCTGGGAAACGTATTTAACAATTTCTCAGGTCCATTACCAGAGATTTTGATTCAGTAGGACTGTGGTGGGACCCAGAAATTTGTGTTTTTACAATTCTCAGAGGAGATTCTAATGCATGTGAACTTTGGCCATATTTTGAAAAACTCTGCTTTCTTCCACTGCAGGGTGTTATGGAGGTGAGCAAGGGGTACTATGAAACTGTATAGGAGGCGAACCAAAATTGGACAACGTGGTAGAACTGGGATTCAAACTGGTTACTGAAGGTTGAGTGGGATTTACCCAGTCAGGCAGCTGGGACTAATGGGGATAGGAGGATGAGGACATTTTAGGTAAAAGTAAATTCAAGTGCAAACCTTTGGGGACTAGAGGGAAAACCATGCTTTCTGAGGTCCACAAATAGACCTATCTGGATAAGAATGACGTGTGAGTCGTTGAGGAGGTATGATAGAAAGTTGAGGTTCCCTTCCCCATCCCATTTTCAACTTTTTGAGGAATCTCCATACTGTTTTCCAGAGTGGCTGCACCAGCTTGCATTCCCACCAACAGTGTAGGAGGGTTCCCCTTTCTCCGCAACCTCGCCAACATCTGTCGTTTCCTGACTTGTTGATTTTAGCCACTCTGACTGGTGTGAGGTGGTATCTCACTGTGGTTTTGATTTGTATTTCTCTGATGCCGAGTGATGTTGAGCACTTTCTCATGTGTCTGTTGGCCATTTGGATGTCTTCTTTGGAGAAATGTCTGTTCGTGTCTTCTGCCCATTTCTTGACTGGGTTATCTGTTTTATGGGTGTTGAGTTTGAGAAGCTCTTTGTAGATTTTGGATACTAGCCCTTTATCTGATATGCCGTTTGTAAATATCTTCTTCCATTCTGTCAGTTGTCTTTTGGTTTTGTTGACTGTTTCCTTTGCTCTGCAAAAGTTTTTTGTGCTTTGGTGAATGCTGTGAGAGATGTAAGCCTGATGATTCACAGACCTGTACCCCTGGGGCAAACAATAAAAAAATTAAAAAAAAATAGAAAAAAAAAGAATATCAAAAAAGAAAGATGAGGTTGAAGAAAGGAGTTGATATTAGAGTACAGAGACCTTGTAGCCAGGTCAAGGATTTATGGAAATATCCTATAAACCACCAGCAGAATTCCTTTATGCTCTTTGCCCTTAGCACCACTCCGGGCTCTTCCATGTTCTTGAGCTCCATATAATCTTGGGTCTATCATCTTCTTAAAAAGACAGCTGCTTTCAATGCAATTGCCATTTCTACTGAAACTTCCAAGGATGGAAACTCTACAGAAATAACAGGTCATAATGTAATGTGCATAAGGAATGGCTTTTTGAATATATTTTATTTGATGATAACTGCTACCTAGTAATTCAGATGGTTCTCTTCATTGACTTTGTCTCATAAGCAGTAGGAAAAGAACAGTCACACTGTGGTAAAAGAATGCCATGTGACAAAGATAAAAGGAAAAAACTGGTCTAAACCTCTGCTATTCAGATCCTGTGGCCTGTATTTTTAGGTGCATTTCTTTTCTAGTCGGTAACTGAAGGGAGACCAAGCTTTTTTTTTATTATTATTATTTTAAGATTTTGTGTATTTATTTATTTATTTGAGGGAGAGAGAGAGAGAGCAGATGGAGGAGCAGAGGGAAAGGGACAAGCAGACTCCTGCCCTGAGCGCAGAGACCAACACGGGGCTCGATTTCACAACCCTGAGCTCATGACCTGAGACAAAATCAAGAGTGGACACCTAACTGACCAAGCCACCCAGGTGCCCTAAGGCAAACATTTTTTTTTAAATCATTCACTTTGAATATATTTTATCATGATATGTAAATAAATAAGTAAATATCACCATCCTGTCTCATAAATTAATGTTAAGATACACATTGATCTTCAGACTAAGGAAATCCCATATTCCTATCTTTTGGCCATTTCTTATTCATTAAACTACTCATACTTATTTTCTCTTTCTGGTTAAGGATATGTGTGGGTTTAAAGGTGTGCTTATATAAGAGTCAAGAATTTCCTGTTGTGAAATGGCAAGAAAATATGCCCTGAAATGTAAGAAAACAGCTAACTTGAGCTTTAACAAGATGCGTTGACTCTGCTGCTGTGAATATGACTCCTTTGGCCCCACTCTGATCATATCAGTGTACAAACACCTTTAAATGGAAAACCTAGATCCTGCCAGGAAGCGTTTTTCCCCCTTTCCTTTTTCTCCGTTTAACTTCGAAAATGGGAGGATTTGATTTTTTGATCTGCCAAGTACCTGTCAACACAGAGCAACTAGATTTTATTTCCTCATGTTCCATTTTCTGATCTGGATTAAAATTTGAACAAGAAAACAACTACCAATCTAAACAATTATTGGGGCAAGAAAAACCTTTTACTCCCTGAGTGCTGAATAGAATGCAGACACATCCTCAAGTCCATATAGGACAGGGAACTCCCGTCAGGTTAGGTTTGGTTTGTTTGTTTTTTAAACAATCACTTACTTTACTTAAAGGAAAATGCAAAGTGCTTCTTCAAGTAGAATCAAATTCTGAAGACAGTCTTTAAAGACAGTTTTCAGATGAGGCATTTATGAACTTTTAAAGTGCTCCCTAATGAACTAGAAGAGGCCTTCATTAGCAAATGTACTTGCATTTGGTCTACTGAGTAGTTGAAAGGCTTGTTTAGGGTGGGCTCTGCTTTCTCAGTTTGCCCTCCTTAAACAAACAGAGCAAGGGAAGAAAGCTTTTAGATGTATAACATGAACCATTACAAGAAGCTGAAAGTCAACCCCTGAAAGAAAGGAGCTGTTTAGTGGGTTTCCAGTTAAGGATCTGGGTGGTGCTGGAAACAGAATGGAAGATAATAGACTCCTAGTGATGGGGCTGTCAGGGGACAGAAAACTGTAGCAGCTTTGTGGGAAAATAGAATTGCTGGGTTTGCCCACTTGACCTTTACTCTGAATAGATAGGCTTAAGAAGATCACAAAGGGCTTTGCAAAAAAGTGATCTGCTCAGTTCTTTTGGTGCCTGAAACTTCTCTTTTATTCTGGGGAGTTTTAAGTTTGTTTCTTGGTATCCTTAAAGGATTTCTTGAAATTCCTATTATCATACCATAGGTATGTGTTTTCAGTGAAGGCATTGCTCACTCTATGGCCACCGGGTTCCCCATGCAGCAGCCAAGACAGAGTGTGTGGATGAGGAAGGATTGCTGAATAGGAACCCCAGCATCTTATACTCCACATTATCAGTCTTATCAAAGGCAGTCATTGAGTCCCCCTTCTGTTTCTGGGTAATTGCATTTAAATCAGAAACACAATCACCATTTGAAAGCACAATGTATATCAAATGCATATACACTGCTATGTAGATGAAAGCCTGGTAGATTAATGGCCAGCATTTTCAGAAAACAGAGCTTGACAGCACTGGTTCCTGTGAAAAAGATCTGGGAGATTTTTGTTAAGTAACAGTTGAATACATGCCAGGGATATGATGTGGTAGCCAACAACCCCATTTAATCTCAGCAGTATTTATGGAATTACAATTTCCTGCCCTAAGATGCATAGACAGTGATTGTACCTTTATGGGGAAAAAAACAAAACAAAACAAAACAAAAAAACAAAAACAAAAAACCTGTGCCCAGTTGTGAACATCACATTTCCCAACAAAACTGGCAAATTTGAGAACATACGGAAGAGACTACTTCTCAAACCCTTCTGAAGAAAGAAGTTGATCATATTTAACATAGGAAAGACTTGTGATTGGGATGGAAGAGAAATGATGGGCGGGATCGCAGATTTCAAATGTCTAAGGCCTGTTATGTAAAAGAATGTCATTCGTGAGGCTCCCCAGAAGTGATAGTTCCTAAAGCTATAAAATATACGCCAAAATAAAGGACAGATGGATTAAAGAGACAACACAAATATTAAAAAGACATAAAATTTACAGAAAAAATAGAAGCAAATATTTAACTTCTTTTGGTGTTGAAATGGATGATACCAAATGAAGAAACCATGAAGGAAATGTTGATAGTTGAGACGGAATATCTAAATTATTCAAAACGTCTTAGAAGTTATAATAAAAAATTAAAAGTATAAAGAAACTGAAGACACTTAAAAAATTCACCAAGAATAGTTAATGGCATGGATAAATGTTCACATTATAATGTTGAGGAAAAGATCACTAGATTGAGATGCCTGGCTGGCTCAGTCAGTGGAGCATGTGATTCTTGGTCTCAGGGTCATCAGTTCAAGCCCCGCATTGGGCCTAGAGCCTACTTAAAAAAAAAAAAAATCACTAGATCATAGTTTAATTTTTAAAGTTAAAATGTATATTAAAATAACTGCTAAGAAATTCTTTTCAGTGGTTTTTTTGGGTAGGTGAATTATAGGGTTTTTTTTAACTTTTTGTCGTATTGTTGTGTTTTTTAAAACTTTATAAATTAAACTTGTTTTTATGTCTATGGAAAGTTATATTAAAAGCAAAGGATAAAAAAAAGAAAAGTGAGTTAATATTTAGACCATATGGGTAGATAAAGTTAGCAAAAAGAAGATATTTCTAACACTTAAACTTCTGAGACTATCTCATGACTTATGAGCCATGCCCTTCATTGGAAGACTTTATGTAGAAAAATCACTGTAAATCAGAGATAGCATAAAATGGATTTCTTTAATGGGGGAGGGAGCCTGGATTTGGGGACCTTAAACTCATGCACTTTCAACACTGAACACCCTGGGGGTGGGGAAGGGTTACAGTTTGAAGGCTTATGTAGATTGGGGCAGAAAAGTGACATAGAAATCTAAGACTTGAGGTTATTTAGACATTTTTTAAATGAAAAAAATGGGAAAAAATAAGAAAAAATGGTATTAAGCAAATTATTATAATGGACAAGCTCTTTAAAATTTTCTGAACCCTATTCCAGTTCCTCACCCTCTTGTAGAGACTTAATAGTTCCTGGTTGAAAGTGTGTTTCTTTAGATCCTAGTCCAGTCATTTCTGGTTTCTATAAGTCTCTTTGCCTCAGTCTCCTGACATGTAAAACTAAAAGCTTTATGATACTTGCTTGCTGAGAGGACTGAGCATAGTCACATAGTATAAAACAGTCACCAGAACCCCTGACATGTGGAAAATCAGTTTTACCTATTCTTCACACGTTAAAAGGGTATATCTGTATAAAGAACTTATCAAACTCAACACCCAAAGAACAAATAATCCAATCAAGAAAGGGGCAGAAGGCATGAACAGACATTTCTCCAAAGAAGATATATGAATTGCCAACAGACACATGCTCTACATCACTTGGCATTAGGGAAATACAAATCAAAACCACAGTGAGATACCACCTCACACCAGTCAGAATAGCTAAAATCAACAAGTCAGGAAAAAAAAGAGGTTGGCGAGGATGCGGAGAAAGGGGAGCCTTCTTACACTGTTGGTGGGAATGCAAGCTGATGCAGCCATTCTGGAAAATCCTCAAAAAAGGTGAAAATAGAGCTACTTTATGATCCAGCATGTGCACTACTGGGTATTTACCCCAAAGATACAAATGTAGTGATCTGAAGGGGCACGTGCACTCCAGTGTTTACAGCAGTAATGTCCACAATAGCAAACTGTAGAAAGAGCCTTGATGTCCATCAACAGATGAATGGATAAAAAAGATGTGGTATATATACACAATGGAATACTATGCAGCCATCAAAACTCCCGAAATCTTGCCATTTGCAGCAACATGGATAGAACTAGAGGGTATTATGCTAAGCGAAATAAGTCAAACAGAGGAAGACAATTATCATATGATTTCACTGATAAGTGGAATTTGAGAAATAAGGCAGAGGATCATAGGGGAAGAGAGGAAAAAATGAAACAAAATGAAACCAGAGAGAGAGACAAACCGTAAGAGACTCTTAATCTTAGGAAACAAACTGAGGGTTGCTGGAGGGGAGGGGAGTTGGAGGGATGGGGTGACTGGGGGATGGATATTGGGGAGGGTACTTGCTGTGCCGAGTGCTGTGAATCATGTAAGACTGATGATTCACAGACCTGTACCCCTGAAACAAAAACAAAACAAAACAAAAAAAACAACCAAAAAAATCTCTATATGACCGTTTGGGTATTTAACTTTGGCTTCTATAGATAGGCATATATGTATGGGGTGGGTGGGGGAGTGGTATGTTAATGGCTATTCTAGTTTATTTACTTATTTATTTTAGTCATATCTTACAACCTGCAGAATTCACTCGCCAGCTTTCTTATCCCCCGATGTGATTTATTAAAAATTTCATGAACCAGAGAGAGAAAAAAAGACAACCCTTTATAACTGTTCTATCATGTAAGGGATGACAGTTTTTCACATGTGAATTAATGCTGGCCTTTTTACTCAGTATTTAATATCTTGTGGAAACTGACTAATTTTGTGATATAGTTAACTGTGTTACAACCTTCTATCTTAGACCATGAACATAATTCTATTCATTCTACAGTGACTATACAGAAATGCTTGCTTCACTGTCATGGGTGTCTTTAACTTTAGAAGATTATAGCAGTGTGAGGGAATATTTACTTTAAAATTGCTAGAGCCTGGCTCTTAATCACACCAATATGAATGATCCCGTTACATCTTCTCAAGCATAGGGGAATGGGCACAGAGTTTTCAGTTTTGTGTTGTTTTTTTTTCATTACATAAAACTTTAATTTACATACATTCTTTACATGGTGGAAGTCTTGACCAGTTTGCAGTACATTAAGTTACTGTGGACTTTCTGCTCTGAACACATATTAACAGCTTATACCATTCAGAGCATGCATGTTTGGGACAGGTGTCCATCTCCTTGCGCCTCCTAGGACCTTCCCTGTTTTCCTGAAGATGGACAACAGCTGTCCCAGCTCCTGTCCCTGACCCATGGTAGGGATTTTCACATTTTAAAGAAAAGTTGGAGATTACTTATGCCTTTGGATGTCTACTCTCCATTTTAAAGAACATGTTTCCCTAAAATATTTTTGGAATATAGCTGCTTTGTAAAATGTCTTTTGTTTGTCATTTATCTTCCCCAATTTCCAAACATTTTGCATATGGAAACAAAGACAGGAGAGAACTCAAATGTATTTGTTTGAATGGAAAAGAATGCTATGAAACAGTCTTTTATGTCTTGGGAATATATTTTATTGTGAAACCTTTTTCAAATCTTGTAGTGGTCCAGAGATGGAACCCCTTCCATACAATTGCATGACCTCATAATTCCATGTTACTTATAGCTGTTTGAAATTTTAAAGTATAACTCCATTAGGAAAGGTGAGCCAAGAGCAGTCACCTTGGTTCCCTCTGCCATGTAAAAACACCCAATGGGAACAGCTGCCCGTGCTCATAGGTGGAGGTGGTACCCATGTAGTCTGTCGTTAACATCACAGAGGTCCGAACCGCAGTTTTGTTTCTTCCAACTCCCACAGAGATATTTCTACTGAGATATTTAAATGATTTTCAGCTCAGAAAATTCTCTCTGGCAGAAAATATAATTCTTCCATATAGAAAGTTTGATCATTCCAGTGGGGCTTGTCAAAGGATTTGTCTGCATTTGTAAAGGTTACTCCTTGGGGGTAGTAGGGAAAAGATTCTTTGAGCTGAGAACACCACCACTTTATGTATATTGAATAATAATGTTCCTGAGGTTTGAAAATCAACAAATTCAAAATTCTGAAGTTGCAGATTGATATTTCTGTGTTATATCCACGATGCCTGTAATCATCTTTGGGATTTCATTTTCAAGAAACTCATTCTCAGTGACTCCCTCATAGGTTTTGTTGTTGGTGGTGGTTTCGTATGTGGGAAAGAAAACACACCTAACCACACATATGTGTTAAACACACCTACAAGTACAGCAAGTTATCCACCCACAGCCATTATCTGTAAAACTAATTAAAGAGAATAGCATATTAACATGCACACGGTAAAGCAAACTCTATTTTCTCTAGAGTATTCTCTCATTGAGATACAAGAACTTTATCTCTGGCACAGTGGGTCTGAACTAATTGAGATGTCATTAAAACAAAAGAAGTCAGTTAAGAAGGTTAGGGGAGAGGGATGTTGTTGCGAAATTGTCGCTTTGCAAGAAGACATTTCTTAGTAAAAATACAGCCCCCAGTTGCAGATCTAATCAGTGGCAGGAATGGAAGTGGGGTTAGGGGAGAGAAGAGAGAGGAAAAGCATGTCTCAAAGAGAAAGAAAAAAAAAAGAGCAAGACCCTAATTGAAATGGGAAGCACTCTCATTTTAGAAAATGTTTTCTTAACAGATTGCTCTAGCCCTCTGCTTCAAGGTTTTTGATTAAATTAATGATGGTAGTGATAAGCTCCATTAGTGTTGCTGTTTCCAGAGGGACATTTTCTACAGCCTTCTCTTTTCCTTCCTTCCCCAAATCTCAGGTATGACAATAGAATTGCTAATTGAGGCCAGAACAAGCCAAGAAGATGAACTTATTATTACTATGCAAATGCAGACAATCCAGGAAATTAATCTTTCATGTGTGCTACCTAAACGAGTAATGTTTCCATTATGGGCTTCATGTCCCTCAGCTGGGAAGCTGTTGCTGCAGCTTGTTGTCGTCAGTGAGGTCTTGAACTTCTCTTTTTTGTCGCATGTTGCCTGCTGTCTTGGGACCAGACAGCACATCTGACACGTTGTGCTCAGTTGGCCCTTGCTGTTACCACAGATCTTCTACCCGTACAAGTAGATGAACTTGTTATGATCCATACGACATTAGCAACTTGATTTCCTGTCTTGGCAGGAAAGGAAAAGGCAGCCAAATCCTACATAATAAAGAAGGGAAGAAGGGTTTCAGTAAAAGGAACCATAAAATCCATACTAGGGGATGTGATGGGGACTCCTCCATGCAGCATGATTAGCTTAATGACAGCTTTAGGAAACACAATAAAAAAAAGATACTTTGGGGGCTTGAAGTAGTTACATTAAATTATTCATAAACATTTGTGTGCCAGACTCCATTATTTTTTATATTCTGATAAAAACTGTTAACAGTTAACATTGTGTGTGTGTGTGTGTGTGTGTGTGTGAAAAAGTAAGTATGTAGTAGAAATGAGTATGAAGTAATTTCAGTTTTAACTTTCTGATTCTTATGTTGGGTCAGATATTAAATAATAGATATATTACATAAGAGGAGAAACCAAAAGAACGTCTTTTTTTTTTTTAAATCTACGATAGTACCTGAAATGGTACTAAACATTCAAATAGATGTCCAATAAATATGTCGAATTTAATTTATTTGTACTTCCCTAACCTTGTTGAAAAATAGATAAATTCCAGAAATGGAGGATGGAGATGAGTGACAGAGAAAGGGGGCTTGTTGCGGTCTCCACTGGTCTGTCTCATTCTGCCTGTCTGCAAAGCTGTCGATTCAGATATTATCCTTCCTCGTTTACTACATCTTTATCTTTATGAAGAATACACTACAGTTTTAAAGTGGTATTTGAGAGTAAAGAGACTCTTAGGGTAGGTGGAGATGGGAAAGTCTGTTCCAAAAAGATCATGGGGAAGTTTTGGGGATTAGAGTGATTTGTTTAGATAGCACAAGTGGGAAATACATGTCTGATAATTGAGAGAGGAAAAAGTGTTGCTTACATTTTCCTGGATGGAGTGAAAAGACTGAGCTAGAACATTATAGAGAGGGAGGATAATTAATCTCTCAGAGAACTGGCCCCAAGTCTCAGCATCTAATAGGCGGTAGACCTCAAATTAAATCCTGGGATTTGACTTGCTAATTTAAGTGTGAATTATATAGTTTTGTAGAATTTCATCTAAGTAGCTTTTGTTCTTCTCTAGTGGAGAATTTTCTTCATTTAAGCTCTTTTAAAAACATGACCTGAATTATTTCAATTTCTCTTTTCTGGTCCTTCCTTGGGTCTTATGTATCTTCTTTATGTTACTCATGATGACACTATATAGATGCCTCTGTGAAAAATTAGAGTGTTTTCTACTATGTTTGCTGGACCTTTGTATGGAAGCCAGTTTTCTTGAATTTTCTTAGTATTACAGCTCATTGTAATTAAATCTAGAAGAGACTCTTTTATCTAAAAGAAAGCAAAATGAACAAGTGAATGATTTTAAAGCGATTTGAAACTCTAAAAACTACTTTGTATACTTTTGCATATGCATCAATAAAATATAGTTACATTGTTTTATTGGGAAATATTTATCAATCCTCTTCTAAAAGATAAAAGTATGCAAGTGCTAGTAGCAAGAACAAAATGAATTTGTTGACTCTCTAGACTTATGAAAGTATTGATTTTTTTTTGTTATTTGCCCCCTTTGACACAAATATATCCGAAATTCTTAATGAAACTGCTCATAAAATAGCCAAAGTCTGCCTGCATTTTGTATCAGACATCTCCATTGTGTGTAACAACAAAGAATAACTGGAAGTGGAACCCCCAGGTTCTGATGTGGTCCCTGTTTAGCGAGTTTTCATCATGTTTTGGAAGGTATAGGTTTATAATACTTCTCGAATAAAACTCATCATTTAAATGGATCCAAAATTTTTCAGACACACAGTAAGTGCAGACTAAATGAACAAATTCTGTTTACTAAGGCTTTGTTTTTACATCTGATTATTTGTAATTATTCTCAGGCCCTCTCAAGCAGAAATGTTGAAAATGCTATTTCTTCATAAAAAGACCATCAGAAATTATGGAAATAGTGTTGCTTATCAAGTCCTTTTTATTTACAACCTCTTGTCAATAAGATCCATACTCCTCATTTCTATAAGAACTTACTGGACTATTTTGAGCTGCTATTTTAGAAATTAAGTTCTAGAGGACAAAAATCCTCTGTTTGGGGTTTTAAAAACCATCTAGTATAGCATCAGGAGTAGTTAGTATTTCACAGATGTTCAACACGTACCAGAAAAGAACCTTTCAAGGAATGACTTCTCTGGGAGCAGAGCTCTGAACGCAGAAAAGTTTGAGTCTTTAGGGTAGTAAGGGGATGACTGCATTACCACATTCCTGCAATGCTCTGTCTTATGTGCAGTGGCGCTCAATAAATATCCGTTTACTTTAATTGAGTGGGCATAAATAGCATTTCCCAGAAATCCTTTGCCGGCAGCCAGCTGCATTAGGCTGAAGAGAACCGCAGCATGTTCTCCGTAGAGTTGGAGGGAATCCAGCCTCCTCTTTCTAGTATCCACCTTCCCTCAGAGGAGAGACTCAAGCTATAAGACCCATTCTGATTGCGTTATAATCACCGATAAAATGGCTTAATAGAAAAGAAATTCATATTATCATGAAGAATCTATGGGCAAAAAGGCCAGTGGAGTAAAATACAAGGTTTTTAGATAATTATTTAAGTTCTTCGTGATTTTCATTACTGTAAAGAAATTAAGAATTTCTCTCTCTCTCTCTCTCTCGCTCGCTCGCTCGCAGTATGTTTATATAATAGTGAAGTTACTTTGTCATCTGAATTTCCCTCATATAAAACTGGGTGAGCTTGAGAGACTGTTTAGAAACCAACCAATAAGCCACTGGGATATAGTTTATTCTATTGCAATCAATGATCTTTCACAAATTTGATATATTAATGTTTCAGTTGTCAGCATATTGACTTTCAGGAAATCTGTATTTTCATTTATATTATCTCAACCCCAAATAGCTCTCTATGAGAAAAAAAAATTAAAGGATGTTCAAAATATCGAGATTATTTTGTCTCACTTAAGGAGATGAAAACTCCCGAGACAAACTAAAGGCAGTGATACAGAGAGTGAACAGCTGTAAAACATTCTGAAGTCATAGAAGGGTTGGGGGAAGAGTAGAGTCAGTCTCAGATATTCACCTGGTGCCGGCCTGTGATTGTGAGGAGCAGGGACTATTCTGTAACCATTGCTCATTTTTCTATAGAAAGTTAGGTTTCCTTTTGTTAGCACTGAACTACTATTTTTCCATAATGCTGGCATTATTTGATACTGTCTTTTCTCTTTATACATAGTCAGAGTCATGGGCAGCAGGTGCTTGTCCAGTAAGGGATATTCCTGTTGCTGTAGGAGGACAGGCCTTGGGTTACTAGGTATACTTCCCATCAGGCAGCCTGCTAGCCCTATTCAGATATGCATTTTGGATCATGGCATGATTATTTGTAATGCGTTTCCTTTTCATCATTTCTTTCTTCCTTTTGTGTTTCTTGAAATTCCTAGCTAGGTTTATTCTAAAAATTTCTTAAAAGGTCGCATAAAACTCTTCCTTGCTTGGGTGGCTCAGTTGGTTAAGCATCTGCCTTCGGCCCAGGTCATGATCCTGGGGTCTTGGGATCGAGCCCTGCGTCGGGCTCCCTGCTCAGTGGGGAGTCTGCTTCTCCCTCTCCAGCCCCGCTGCTTGTGCTCGCTCTCTCAAATAAATAATAAATATTTAAATAAATAAGTAACTAAATAAATAATAAATTAAATAAATAAATAATGCATCTTTATTTATAGTAAATAAAATAATAACTATCCAATAAATAAATGAATGAATTTGTCAAATAAATAAATATTGTCAAATAAATAAAAATCTTTAAAAACAAAACAAAATAAAACAAAACTCTTCCTTGTTTCAAAAACAAGTCAAAGTGAAAACTTCTTGTCGTGGCATTTCTGGTCACACTTGTAGAGTTTTAAGAATTGAATTCTGAAGGACAGTAACCGCAGACTGATATTTCGAAGGAGGACGCAGTTGTTTTTGAAGCATGTAAATCATTCACTACAGCAAGACTGAATCTTTAAGACAGTCTGTCTCCAATCATGGGCATGTGGGTTGGGTCCTCACTGCTCTAGTCCCTCACTGGAGGAATCAGCAATCACATGATTTTGGAGGATTCAGCCCATTCAGAACACAGTTCTCTGCTGACTTCTTGCTTATTCCTAAATTACCACTTCTCCACACTAAAGGAGGAGTACTAATAAAGTTTCTAATCACTTTGCATGATCATTAAATATCAGTAAATTACTTTATTTGGGAGAAGAAGCCACCACAGACTAATTGGTGCGTGGAGGGAGAGACGGCCTAGAAGGAGGAGTGAAGTTACAGGCAAGAAAGCACAGGAAAACAAATTAACCTTCCCCAAGAATTGACCCCATCACAAGTATAGAAGTGCATTTTATGAAATTCTAGAATTTGGAAACATTCTAAGAAGTTTGGAGGAGAGAGAGAGGCATTTAAATCAAGTAAAAAGTGAAATACTAGATTAAATAGAAGATTATAATTCTTAAGGAGATAAAGCTAAACATAGAGACTCGTAAAGCCTTTAGCCAGCTTCAGAGGTAAACCATGGTTATTGTTTAGGGTATGTTTGAATGTATATCTCTAATCTCTTGCAGTCAGTGTTATGGAAGACAAAACAGGTATTGCTTATGCTAACATGGTCACTGTATACAGAGTTCTTTACATAAAAGTGATAGAGCATGCTTGGATTTTTAAGGACTCTCATTCACTTTGCATTCCCTGTGTTCATACATAATTGTTTTATTTATTTATTTATTTATTTATTTATTTATTATTTTTTAAAAGATTTTATTTATTTATTTGAGAGAGACAGGGATAACTACAGAGAGCAGGAGCTGGGAGGAGAGAGAGAAGCAGGACTCATCCCAAGACCCTGGGATCATTACCCTAACCAAAGGCAGCCGCTTAACCAACGGAGTCACCGATGCACCCCTATATACAGTTGTTTTAATTGTTCTTGGTAACAGGTTAGGGGAAAAGAAATAACTGGTGTGGCTGGGATAACATGGCAGGTATCTTTTTTTTTTTTTGTACCTGTCATAATGCCAGAAGCATACACTCAGTCCTATGTTTGCCTATTTACCTACTCATTCCCTTTATGCTATCCCCATTTCCTTCCTGTGTTGGCTGTACTTCGTGAATAATCACCATATGAATGATGAAATGCAACTAAGAAATGTTATGTCAATTATAGAGACTTCATATGATGCTAATTAGCTTAGGAACTGAGGATGCTTACCTCCTTTTTCCTCTAAATTAGTTTTAATCAATCTGAACAACATCCCAAGGAAGCATTTTGAGGGAGAATTACAAAATGGTCATCAAGAGAATGATTTTTTTCTCCTCACTAAATGTGAAAATCACTATGCAACAAGTACATGATGTCAAACATTGGGAGTTTATTAATAATGAAAATAGCAGAATATAGGTCAAAGAGCTGTGTGTGGTGGGAGAGTGGGAGGCACATTTAAAAGAAATGATTCAACTTTATGCACATTCAGGACTCACAGTGCTAATTTATGTAAAACGATGTATTAAATCTCCACCTGGCAAGTCATTTTCATATACAGTTTCTTTTTCTGTGTGCCATTAGAGCTATAGTTTCTTCATACTACAGAGGTCCTGACAGGGCTCCTTCTGAAATGCGATAAAGAATGATATACCGGGGACACACACCTAGGTGGCTCAGTTGGTTAAGCTTCTGCTTTGGGCTCAAGTCATGATCCCAGGGCCCTGGGATCAAGCCCTGAATCCTCCTTGCTCAGTAGGGAGTCTGCTTCTCTCCTCTCTGCCCCTCCCCACTGCTCCTGCTCTCTCTGTGTCCCTCTCTCTGTCTCAAATAAATAAATAAAATCTAAAAAAAAAAAGAAGAACAATATATTAGAGCATAAAGAGTGTGTGGAGATAGCTCAGACTTAGCAGTGATAAGTGCGTGGTTTCTGGCATTGAACAGACTTGGTTTAATTCTTGTTTCTAGCACTTACCTTGGGCAAGAAGCTTGGCCTCAGTTTGTTACCAGTAAGAGAAGTGTCATAGAATCTACGTCACAGGGCTCTTCTAAGAAATGAAACAAAAGATTAAATACTCTTTAAGTTTCTAGAACAGGAGTGTAAGCTAACATAGCACTCATGTAGTTCTCATAAATGTACTCCCAACAACTTTACTGAGTGTTTACCTTGTGGCAGGTACTCTGCTAGGTGTTGGGTCCTTTTGAACAGCTTTACATTGCATACACGACTAATGCTCATTTTTTCAATAAGCAAAAGCTGTTGAATTATGTGAGATATTTTGTTCTGTTGCCCCGTGACTTGGATGTGGCATGTGGAAATTTTGATGCTAATGTCACTGAAGTTTTGAAATGAAAGTATATTTTTGAAATGCTGATATTTAAGCATTTTTAAGCATATTTAAGCAAACTGGACCTTATTACTCCTATTGCCAGAAAAATCCCATTTATCCTGAATTGAATTATATCTAATTTTGTGCGTTTTCTTTCTACCACCTAGAATCAAAGAATTTGATAGCACTTATACATGACAGCAGAAAATTTGCATCATATCTGCACCCTTCTCCATTCATTTTTTGTTTGTTTAAATCACTCTCCCCGAGATAGTGTCTAATTATTTGTGTTCTACTTGGTTCTTGAAGGCAGACACAGTTCAGAGATGGACAGATGGGTGGACTTTTTTTAAATTAAACTCTCTAAGTCTTTAGGGAAGATACAGTACACACCACCATTTCAAGTGCTTCCTCCCTCTCAAAACTCATAGTTAGCCTCTAATCTTTCAAAACCTGTAGTCTGAGCGCTGCCCCTAGAAACACTGACAGATGGTTCTCTTGTGTCCGCTGGTGAGCCAGTCCATTCCATAAAATAAGTGCTTAGAGGTTTTTTCTTACATTGACTTAAATCTTTCTGACTTCCGCTCTATTTCTGCCCTCTGGACATTCACAAATGAATTTATTCCAACGACCCCTTTGTCTCACTTGATTTATCCTATTTTAATCTTCACACGTCCATTCCAGAAATGTTTTTACATAGTCTGATGAAGTTGAAATTAGGGATGGGAGGGAAAGGGGACGTTATTATCTTTCAATGATTGCCGGAGGAAAATGCAAGAATTTTAGAGTGATTTTCAAAGCACTTGAAAAGTGAGCTCCAAGTGTCTCTTTTTAGAATGTTAGTGTCACACTTAGGGTTGCCTTGTAGCACCTGCACTTCCTGAACTCAAGCAATAAACCCCCACTTTTTATCCCATACTTTCTGATTACTTATAATGGACATCAATCAAAGTTGTTCATCATCGAGGTTGTTTTGGAAGTAAATTATGATACATGTAAAAAGCCTTATTTTAAAAATGGATCTGTTTTGCCTCAAGGAACATGAGGCATTGAACTTATTAAAACCAGACAATTGATCTTATACGTAGTGTGTAAATAAGGTTCAGGGACTAGAAAAGTGACCTGCACATAAGAGACCATCAATAAATATCAACTCAATCAATGAATAACCAGTTTGGCATATTTATTCTGTTTTTCATTGACTTGCCTTTTTTGGATGTTTGCTTTTCTTAGAAATCTGTACTTTGGGAGAAACTCAGGATGTTTGTTATAAATCATCTGTGTTCTCAGCCCCATCTGAGGTTTGGCTTCTGAAAGTCAAGTTAAGACTGGGAGCTACAGGCTTGACAATTTCAGTGATTTCTTTTGTCATATAATTTGGGGATCATCGTCTAAATGTAGTTGGGACTTTGAACTAAAAAGTTGTGATTTGAAAAAGGAGGTGGGGTGTAAGGACAGGTAGACCAGCCTGAGACAAATATTAATGACTAATGAAACTTCTGTGTTCCTAGAATTTTAAAACAATTCTTTACTTGGCTCCTTTACATTCGTATTCCTGTCACAACCTTTAAGAGTTAATGGGATCTGTCACAGCTCAGGCTAAAGTAACAAAAAAGATAAGAAAAGAGAAGTTCTTAGCAGTGGTGGCCAGGGCTCAAATGGATTTATAATCAAGGGAGAGGCTTAAGGTTATATGAATTTAATATGATGAGTAAATATTATTGTACTGAAGATTTGGGCTTTATTTTATTTCCCACTTGCAAAAGAAAGGTCACAATAATCTCCAAAATTCTTTTCTTTATATTTTCAGCATAATTATCCAGATCATTTTTTCTCCTTCACTGCACTATATAACCTCCTCAAAGAAGATGTGTTTAAGTTCACAGGCATTTTACTGAACCTGAAAAAAATTACCTTAAAATATTAGGTCAGGAATTTCTACCTGCCCATGTACATCATGTAGATAAGGTTATAGGCATTCATATTCTCATACAGAGGGCTATTAAATTATCTTTTACATGTTATATTTTATTAGGATAGAATGTGGACTTAGGATTAGAAAAAACTGACATCTCAGAAATGTTTGTAATCACATGGTTATACAGTGATAAGGTCTACATTCATGTTTAATACAAAAACAGTTGGTTCTAAGCACCTTAGTTGCTTATTTGCCATCATCTCCTAATAAATTCAAGTAATTCTGCCTCACAGAATTCAGATCACTGCTGACAGTCTTCATGGCAAAGCCGGTTGGTTCCATACTTGGCTTGGCTTGTGTATTGGGAAACTCATGAGTAGTCATGGAGGTGTTGGGGATAAACTTGGCAGGTAGGGTAGACCTTTGGATACTTATCTGATTTCTTTGTATGACCCTCTATTGTTTCATCTTATCTTTCTCTCTCTCTCTCTTTTGGTAACTTTTCCTCTCCAAAAAGGCCTATATTCTGAAAAAAAAAAAAAAAGAAGAAGAAGAAGAAGTATAAACTGAAATAGGAAATTTGAGGGGATTCTAAAAAGCTGATAGAAGGATCTTTCCTTAATTTCAGAATTCTTACCAACAATATAAGCTCTTCAGTAAGTTAGTTAACTTGGTGTGGTATTTGTGGTGATGTGTACATCTGATCAAAAGAAATAGGCATTTGTCTAATGTGCCTCCACTATTTCATAAGGAATAGAGAAATTTGACAGTGCATTTGGGTCTGAGTACAAATTAGAAAACAACTTTCTTCTGAGGGTGAGGACTCATTCTTCCCATTTTCAGGGTGTGTCTCTTGTATTAAAGGGACAACCAGGGGGCATCTGGGTGGCTCATTCAGTTAAGCCACTGCCTTCAGCTCAGGTCATGATCCCTGGAATTGAGTCCTGCATCGGGCTCCCTGCTCCACAGAGAGCCTGCGTCTCCCTCTCCCTCTGCCTGCCGCTCTGCCTACTTGTGCTCTCTACCTCTTTCAAATAAATAAATAAAAGCTTAAAAAAAAAAAAAAAGGACAACCAGGGAGCCATGCTGCAGTTCACTGAACACTTGTACATTTGCAGGATTTGCAGTGGGGAGCTCTGGAGTAGAATGATTCAGGGACAGGAAATTTATTATTTTCTGCTTCCTTGGCTGTTGCATAGACTCACAAGTAGGCCAGGAGGAAAAGTTTTCAACTCTCTGGAAGAAAGACATTTTTAATGCAGAAATTATCATTGTTATAAGAGTGAAAATGAGGTATATGACAGTGTTAGAAGACACTTTCCCCAACTGTGTAAGCTTTAAGACCTCAGTCCCTCCCCCACCCCCCCAATCAGGAGAATGAATTCAGATGTGATGATTCTGGATCTCATTGTCTTCAATAAAGTGGAAAGGTAATAAGACCCTCTACATGAATGTGGTATAATCAGAATAATTAGATGTTAGATCCAATCTGAATGATGAGGTTGATAAATAGCAATTCTGGAAAGGAGTGGAGCCCTCTGTGGGGAAGTGTTGGAGGCCAGGCTCCACCGTGGGTGGCCCTTGAGAGGGAAGGACTGACAAGGTAAGCAGGGAAATAAAGGGCACAAGCAAAAGCCCATTTAGGTTGCATAAGTGGTGTCATGAGAGATATTGGAAGCATAGGAGAGGCCTTACCAAAAAAAAAAACAAAAAAAAAACTGAACAAGAGATGCCTCAGGTATATTAAAATAAATAATAACTCCAAAAAATCAAGGAAGTGTAAGACCAGGAAGCTACAGTATGGTAAAGGGCATTGGAATATCATTTGAGGAACTGGGTGTGTGGAAAAGGAAAGTGGGTTTAGCAGAGGGTCACATGAGATTCTTCCATTCTCTACCAAGATCTATTGTACTCGTGATAGAAAAATTGTCCATTCACTTGTGTTCAGTTCCCATAAGTGAAAGAAACAGGGAGAATCCTGGCTGCATAAATGGAAGGTAAGAGTTGGTGCCAAGGCAAATTACGAAGGCGATAAACTTACTTTTGTTCTTCGCTCTGCTACCTGTGCAACCTGGCCTCACAATTTTGCCATCTGCCTGTTTTCTTGCCACCTATACTTTGCAGTCTTGTGCTCTCAGGTCTTTCTGGTGGCAGTGGGAACCTAAAAACCTATTCAAGGTCAGGAGTTGGTGACTCATTGTGCTAATTCTCACATGAGTATTTACATTTTAATAGTCTCCCAGAAATAAGGCAATAAATCATTTATAGAATAAATTATGAATTGTAGATTTTCAGGCATGGGTACTTTGTGTGTGTGTGTGTGTGTGTGTGTGTCTGTGTGTGTGTCTGTGTCTGTGTGTGTGTGTGTGTGTGTGTGTGTGTGTGTGTGTCTGTGTCTGTGTCTGTGTGTGTGTGTCTGTGTGTGTGTGTGTGTCTGTGTGTGTGGAGATGTTTGACTTTCCAGTGTTTCTCGTATTATACCAAATATGGTGACTTTCAACTCAATATACTCTTATTATATTCATTTATGCAACAAACATTTGTCAAGCGTCTTCTAATGCATGCCAGGCACAACTCTTGGGACTTGAAAAACAACTGCAAGATAAAGGTCAGTTCCTTCAAGGAGCTTACAGTCCAGAAAAGAGGTGGGGGAAAGCTAACCTAAGATTACAATAAAGTGTGAGGAAAGAAAAGCAGATCCCAATGAGACCCCCGATGAGATGGCTGAGTTGAATAGCATATAAAGTGATGTCAACCTGGTGAAGAAGATTGAGAAGGGCAGTCTTTAGAAGTGGGAAATGTATGAATAGAAAGAGGCTTAAAACAGCACAGTCCATGTGAAGAATTGCAAGTCGCTTGGTGTGACTTAACCATGAGCTGTTGTAGGAGAGAAGGGAACAGCAAGAGATGAGACGGAAGAAGCTTCTGCGGGACCCTACACCAATCTGTGCAGCTGGAATCTGCATGCTGAAGGCAATGAGGAAACAGTTAAGACATGATTACAGGGGCACCTGGGTGGCTCAGTCGGTTGGGTCATGAGATCAAGTCCCATGTCAGGCTCCCTGCTCACCAGGGGAGTCAGTTGTTCCCTCCCTCTCTCCTTCCCTCCCTCCCTCTGTCAAATAAATAAATAAATAAATAGATAGATAGATAGATAGATAGATAGATAGATAGATAGATAGATGAATGAATGAATGAATAAATAAATAAATAAAATCTTTAAAAAAAACAGACATGATTAGAATTGTGCTTTGGATAAAAACATTCCACAGCAGTATAGAGAACTGCTGGGAGGGACTGGAACAGGAGGCCAGGGGAAGCCAGTTAGGAGGGTCTAAGCAAAGAATGGTAAGGCCCTTAGTGAAGGCAGTACTAGTGGATATAAGCAGGAGGTGACCCGTTGGAGGGAAAATAATGACTGATTGAGGATCCATGATTGCCCTGCTGAAAGCCATCAGAAAAGGTCCAACTTAATAACCCACTATAGTCTCCTAGAGATCACTTAGCCAGCTAGGAGGATTTAAAACCTATGAATAAAGAGAAGAGATTGAGATCCAATCTAATCGTGACTCTTTCATTTGCCTGATTTCCATCGTGTAATACAAGTTCATGTGGGTTATGTGAATTACTTAAAATATATGTATTTTTCCTCTAGTGTGCAGACTTATGAGTAGACATGAGGGAGCCTGATGTTAAACAGACATGTGATTAATTTTTGAAAATCAGGAAACTAGAAGCATTACTATTTCCTGCAAGAATCCTTAACAGAACCAAACAAAAAAAGTAATGTGCCGGAAAGCTCAAGGGAATGTATAAAAGTAAAGGAAGAGATACCTGACCACCCAAAGGAAGATAACTTTCTCTTTAAAATTCTATCCTATTTGCCTCTAATCAGATAGGCTGAGTGACTGACACAGGACTCTTTATGGACATCCAAGTTTTTTTTGCCCCCTAGACCAAAAGCATAAATCTTGTTTCTCTAATAAAGACATTTAAGGCACAAAGTTATGATAGTATCCTCAATATCTTAAAGTTAGATGTGTCAGGACATTGGAAGACATCCATCTTCCCTGTCCAGCAATTCTCTGGCTTATCCCGAGGGGCTGTGGCATGTGTTTTCCTTGAAATTTTCAATAAAAGATAAGAAAATAATTTCTTTTGGATCATCAGTTTTCCCAGCTGAACTCCTGCAAGGTTGACTTGTAGAGACAATTAAACCAAGCATTTGCTCAGTTTACGTGGACATTGTTATTGCCGCATTTGTCCCTTTCCTGACAAATTGCATTATTCCTCTGCCCTCTGAACCATTAGATGGTCCAGAGGGAACCAGGTGGTGATGAGGAGGGGCTGATCTCACATTTGTCAACCCTGAGGCAGAGCCGAGCTGAACTGAGAACTCCCTTTGATTCTTCACACTGGGTAAAGGGGGTGGGGGCTGAATTCGGGTGAGACACACATTTGAATGCTGTCATTTGCCTCTGAGCAGAAGGCCACCATCTCTTTAGTGTTCAGAGTAAATGTGATGTCCCCAGATTTGTTCCATAATTGCCCTGATTTCTGCCCGAGGCTTGACTTTCTTCTAGCTAAACAGTTGTGTCCCCTAACACTGTCCCCCATTACTAACAAAGTGGCTCTTTCATGTGCGCTGGGCAGTGGCAGCATCCTTCTGCCTTGTGCTTGAGCTCTGAGGCTGATTCAGGATCACAGACTTCCCTTTGTGAACGTCTCGCCTCTCTTCCCTCTTCTTTCCCCTCCTCCAGGAGTTGTAAATATAATAGGGGATTTTTGTTAATGTGGTAACATCTGTTGAATCCTAAAGAAGGAGTCGAGCTCAAACGTAAGAAAGCACAGGTAGCCCATCAGATGGGGTCTGTGGGTCTTCGTGTTTTTTTTTTTTTTTAATTAATGAGGCTATGACCTAGTATGGTCTGTCATGTCTTTAGAGTGATACCAGGGACAGTACAATCCGTTGGATTAGGACAGTTTTTAGGCACATGCATAGAGCATTAAGAGCTACACGGGCACCTGTTGGTGTGGCCCAAGGTCCAGTGCCCAACCCCTCTGAGAATCAGTTGTGTTTCTGCAAAGCTGAGGTGACAATACCCTTCTTACAGATAAAGAAGCAAATATAAAATGTAGGTAAGGAACTGATGTGATCTGCTGAAGAGTCCAAACCCGTCAACAGCAGGCACTGTTTTCACTGGCAGAGTTGGTTTTTTTGTTTGTTTTTTGGGTTTTTTTGGTTTTTGTTTTCTTTTCTTTTCTTTTCCTTTTTTTTTTTTTTTAATTTATGCTGTGATCATCTGCTGTCAGAGGGTAGAGCCACAAACCAGGTGAGTGTAGCAACATCCCTTCCATATGAAGTCCCCAGAGCCGGATGGAGCCCCTCTTTTGTTTCAGGCCAACACTAGGTACACACCACAGTACTTAAGAGGAACACTAGCTCTGTCCCCAGGGACTGCACCCTCTTGTGGCAAGTGAGTAGTGGATCAGAGCTGACTCACCACAAGCCAAAAGGTAAAGGGAATGCTTGAGAGTGTGAGGAGTGCAAAAAGGGGGCTGAGATAGAGAAGAGTGGGTTGAGTGGGCACTTAGTTTAGTTGAGCTGATCAAGGAGGGTCTCTCTCAGAGCATGGTGAGTGAAAGGGGGCTTTCCAACTTTATTCATACAGGTTTGACCCAATCCATGGAATAAGTCATTGTACTTTTAATTTCCATTGACTTGAGAATACACAAAGATAAAAGGCTCTTGTGAATGCAGTAAAAAGCTTTTACACACATGTATGTTTTATTTACCGGAGTGACACCAATGCACATTTGAAAGCTAGAAGTATATAGATATGTAGGAAATGCTATTGATTCTTCTGAAGATAATGCCAGGTTTGCATTTGGACCTGAGGATTTAGACACTTTAAACTTATTCTGAATCTCAGGTATTCTGAGACAGCAAGTTGGGAATCACAGATGGAATGAAAAATTAAACAAACAAACAATAGTGGAAAAGAAAGGAGACCTGAGGCCTATTTTCTCCTTTTTCAAAAACTAAACAAAGAGCAAAGAAGTCGCTTTTTTGAGTCTGTTTCCTCATTATTGGAATGAGAGTAATAACATCTGTCATTTAACCTCTTAATGATTGTGTGAGGTTGAACTAATCTGACAGATAGGAAAGTTCTTGCAAAGCATTTCGAGCTATGTAAAGATACATGTATTAGCAATGGCTTGAAATAAGGAATTCTAATAATCTAAAATACAATTCAGTTGTTTCGAAAAATAATTTGTCATCCTACCTCTTCACCTACCTTTTCCAGGATTAATGTCTTGAGAAACCCTGCTGGCATCAGCTATTTTAGCCTGTGTCCATTTCTCTGAGTGATGTGAATGTGGGTCAAGTCATGCGCTCAAGAAGGAGAGCGATTATTACCCTCAACCCTCCAATCTTTAGGGATGTTGTATGATGTAGCCGACTTAAATATTATGAAAGAAGGTTGCCCCTTTCTTATATTTGAAGTAGCTATAAAAAATGTTTCTTTTTCGGGCGCCTGGGTGGCTCAGTGGGTTAAAGCCTCTGCTTTCAGCTCAGGTCATGATCTCAGGGTACTGGGATCGAGGCCCGCATCGGGCTCTCTGCTCAGCGGGGAGCCTGCTTCCCCCTCTCTCTCTCTGCCTGCCTCTCTGCCTCCTTGTGATCTCTCTCCCTCTGTGAAATAAATAAATAAAATCTTTTAAAAAAATGTTTCTTTTTCTTTTTCTTCTCCTTTATGCATACCCTTATATATCATGGAATCTCCGAGAGATATTTCCAGACAATTTTTTGTACAAGGAATACCTCAATGTGCTAAAAACTAATGTTTCACTGTGTTAAATAGCCAAGCCTGCTTCCCCTTTTTATTAAACAGTTCAGTGTTAAATGAGTGTATTTCAAATAACATTGACTCTGCTTCTTTTTGTTTGGTAACAAATGCTTTGTTATTGAAAGAGGCAAGATTTCATTTAGAATTCTAGCATACAGAAAATCAGCAGTTCAAAGAAGTTCTTATAGTTTATCCTGTCTTTAATATTTTCAATTGAGAGTGAGTTACTCCAACGGCAAAAGCATTAATGAAAGCAGGCTGAATATATTTGTGTGATAAAGAACAGAGAAGGGAGATTACAGGTAAAAATCCTTGGTATCTTGTATACAGAATATTATTCAGACAACAGGAAACATTTTTATTCTTCTGAGGTCTCAAAAACCCCCTCAACCATTTAAAACAGAAATTAGGGCGCCAGGGTGGCTCAGATGGTTAAATGTCTGCCTTTGACTCAGGTCATGAGGGACTCCTGGCTCAGTGGGGAGCCTGCTTCTCCCTCTCCCTCTGCCTCTCCCCCATTATCTCTCTCTATCTCTCTCAAATGAATAAATAAAATCTTTAAAAAAAACAGAGATTAGAAGAAAATGCATATTTAGAAGAATATGAATATCCTGTGACTGAAATATTCTTGCCACAGTTTTGCATTCAGTGGTATAAAGTATCTGCTTTGAGATATTTATAGAAATTAACAGTTTAATAATAAATGTGTTTAACAATTCATTTAACAATGTAGATGCATTTATTTCCGTTTGCAGATTAATTAAATATGTAATCCATTGTTATAGTAATAAATAGTCAAATGTGACATTTTTTTAAAAAGTTAAATGATTCCTTATCCATTCCTCTCAAACCCTTGAGCCAACCACTTTTGACTCTTTTAAAAGTTTCTTTTGGTTTTTACATATTTATTCCTGAATAAATATGTATTCCTTACGTATTTATTTCTGAACTATTTATTTTATTACTTCATAGCATCTTTAGCCATCTATGGCTGACATAACTATTGCAAATTGCAGCTCTATTATAACTCCTTTTTCCACCTCATATGCTCCCCTCCCTTGTGTCTCCAATATAGCAATGTAATACTAGGGTTAAAAGAATGTTTTTTATAGCCTCATGATTTGTAAATATCATCATATGAATCTATTTTCTTGTACAATTTTCTATTTTTATTGAAATTGTTTACCTCTCTGCACCTCTCTCCATCTCTTGGTCTTTGTTCCTCTGTCTCCTTAGATTTCTTTTTTTTTTTTTTAAGATTTTATTTATTTATTTTGACAGAGAGAGAGAGAGAGAGAGATCATAAGCAGGCAGAGAGGCAGGCAGAGAGAGAGGAGGAAGCAGGCTCCCTGCTCAGCAGAGAGCCCGATGCGGACCTCCATCCCAGGACCCTGAGATCATGACCTGAGCCAAAGGCAGAGGCTTTAACCCACTGAGCCACCCAGGCGCCCCTCTCCTTAGATTTCTAAGTACTAACATTAACGTATCCTCAGATGCTTCCATCAAATTCTAAAATTCCTCCGAGCAAAGCCAAATGCACTATGTAATCTATCTGTTGTCCCTTGAACCCAATTGTTTTGGAGACCTCTGTCCTCTGCCCCAGCTCCAACTTCCTTGGTCCACACCAGGCTTGCCTTACAGAAGTTTACCTGGGATTTCCCTGACTATTGCCCTGGAAAAAACCCTCTGTCTGTCACCTTCGCTGTGTACTCTGCCTCTAGAAAATACCTTACATCCTTTTGTATGATTTACTCTGCCATGTTGGTGAAACACATCTTCTAGTATCTTCCTGAGAACACAAAAGTGTGAAAGATGCAATTATAGTGCCCTTTGTATAACTGAAAATATCTTTATTCTCTTCAGATAGTCAATAGATACTGTGTTGTATATAGAATTCTGGAGAAGAGCTTTATTATCTAAAACCTTAGCTTTTAATAATTCATCATCTTATTTCTATATTTCATTTCTTTTTTTACAAACTTCATTTTCTATTGTCTACTCTCCCATTCTCTTTGTTCTTGCATGTTTGTAGCTTTCCTCTTTATTAGAATTAGGAGTTTCAGGAACAAGGTACAGTCATTCACAAATAAATAATAAGTTGTACCTCTTCATGAAATCCCTAAAATATGTCCATTTAACATCATTTTTGTTAAATTTGCCTTCTATAATCATTGAATTATTTTAATTTTAAAAGCAAATGTTTATTTTTTTGAATGGGCATATTTTTTAAATAATGAAATTGCTGAAAATACAGTTTGGAAGTAAAAGAGCTTTTGAACAATATAGAAATTACTTTTACTTAACAATTTTAAGTATTAAGGTTTGAATTTTACTTTCATTCTCTAGGAGCTTATCACTATTTCTCAATGTTTGAGTTGCTATAAATTATACTCAGAAATTTAAACATGGAAATGAGGAATGATAAACTTTATTAATGCAGTACAGTGGCTGAAAGGACTAAGAATAAAAGAAATCAGAGGTTATTACCTATTTTTTGTTATATATAACCTATTTTTTTTGCCACATTCTGAAAATTTGGACTATGAATCAAGTGTGTTCTAGTTGCATCACATATAAGCATTGCCTAAACTAGAGTTTTTGGGTTTCACTTCCGAGAATGAGATCAAGGCTGGCCCTAATGGAATCAAACAATTACCTTTCAGATGATTTCAAGGTCTTTGAGAGCCTGATGCAGTTCTGGGGAATCATGGCATTGTCTCCAAGAAGCTTGTGCTGGATAATGCAATAGTTTATCTGGAGGCAGACAAGTTCTTGTCCAACTTAACATTGATATGCATGATGTATTCCTACTGAGAGTCAGCAGAGCATTGGAAAGCAGAGAAATGGGAACTAGAACTAGCAAATTGTTCACGGGGTTGTTGAGTTGGAAGTCAAGAAATCGGGAAGGCAGATAATCTTGGAATCCTACCTTGATCTAGCTGGAAAGTAAAGTTGTTTTTGTCTTTCAGACCTCGTT
Organism: Ailurus styani; assembly: GCA_002007465.1. Classification (NCBI taxonomy): domain Eukaryota; kingdom Metazoa; phylum Chordata; class Mammalia; order Carnivora; family Ailuridae; genus Ailurus; species Ailurus styani. The sequence continues at coordinate 1,773,648 of LNAC01000152.1, forward strand.
CAGTTAAGCTGAGAGTCAGTTTTTTGCTGGTTGGCTGATTTATCCTAACTTTTGCTAATCCACATTTTTAACAAGGAGAGGCTGCCTTTGGCCCCAGGCAAATGGCAAGTAAAAGTATTTAAATGTTGAAGCATTGCTTTGTGTTCCTTTTACATCTTATGGTAACCTTCTATTGATGGCAGTTGATAACTGGTTTCCATTTACTATGATGATAGGCAGATTCCTTTTGTAGTAAATATACTTACATAAAAACATAAATTGATTTCAGTAAAAAATTCACAGATAATAAATAGTGAGCAAATATATCAAATTGTGAACATGGAGCACATGCAAATGAGGTTTAGCAAACTCTGGCACAGGGCCAGAACGTGGGAGGCAGCCTTTTTTCTACCCATAGCAAATGTATGAGAAGGGCAAGTCATCTAACTTCTCCATATAAAATGAGAATCTGGACCAGATATCTTACTACTGAACCCCTAATATTTCTTAAATTTTGAGATTTCAGGGATTTTTTTCCTGGAGATACAGATATATAGATATATATAAAGATATGTTGGTTTTCGTTTGATACAATTGGGGGTAATGAAAAATTTTGAAGCAGCTAATGATAGTCATCAGCAGCATCCCACTAAGGGACAGAAGAATTATTAAAGAATAGACTAAATTTGTTTCATAGAATTTTAGAGCTGGTAATACCCTTAGTGAACATAAAGACAAATACCCACTGCTAAACCCTTGTTTAATAAATGAGAAAACTAACGTGTCCTGGAAAATTATGAGGCTCATTATCATACAGCTGAGTAGTTAGAGGCAAATAACTACTTGAATCCTTGGACTGTGGACTGGAACTTTGGATCCACTTTGATCCTCTTCATGTGATATTATTATGGTCTTGTGATATGATTTTCTCAAACTTGTGTTTGTAAGAAGTAAAGGTGGTGCCTGAATGCTGAAATTTTTTACATCTAACACAGTCAGAAAGAAACAAAGCTCAGCCAGGTGGGCACCTAAAGCATTGTGTGTCTTGTTTCCTCAATAGCAGCAGCTAATAAAAATAACTCAATGCTACTAATTTTTTTCTGGGACATACTCTGGGTAGTTTTATCCAAATATCTATATTTTTTCTCTTTAGTGGCTAGATCTAAATGAAAGATGGGATATAATCAGACCTCTTCCAGGAGAAACATTATAGAAATTAGCAGACATTATAAACTACTTCAGAATTGTAAACAGTTGCATTATTAATTTCTTTTTCTGGTTGGTGATGTAAAATAAAAGCTTTTCTTAAAAATGGAGAAGGAGAATGTTTATGGGCTGGGTTTTTTTGTTTGTTTTTTCCTCCCAGTCCTTTAGAGTCTATTGACTGTTCATCAATTTAATTATTGCGTTATATACGTCTAATGTACTCGCCACACAGGAGGCTAAGTAGTTTTCTTCCCCCAAGGTAGCCTTCTATGTCTGGAAAGCGATCCATCTGTGAGCCACGCTGGCTTCTTTGGAAATATCCTCCTATTGATTACAAGAAAGAACTTTAAAAGGTGACTCAAGAAACCACCAAGGAAAAATACCAGTGTTTCCTTCTTTAATTATGACCTAAAGCAAATCTTTAAAACCTGGGATCCATAGAGCAGCAAAGACCAGAACAGTACAGTGACGCGGAGATTGAGGGAAATGGAAGGGGATGGACTTGGCCCAGAAGAAAGGGACGTAGGAAATAGTGATTGATCTGCAGCTGACCATGCATAGGGAAAACGTGTATTTATTTTGTTTCCACAATAGAAGTATTATATCTAAAATATTCACAAGGGCTTCCAAAGGGAAACAAGGCTTTGCACGGTAGTAGAAATTAAAAAAAAAAAAAATCTTGGTACATACTTACTGAGCGCTGTTGACTTCGCTGCACAGAAGCTTTCGATGGCTTCCCGCTGTCTGTCAAAATAAATGCCTTCTCTTCATCTCCACACTGAACTTCTCCCTGCACGGGGGCTGTATTTCAGCTAAGCTGACGTGTTCAAGAACAGATTCTGTGTTGCTCTATCAACACATTGTGCTGGGGCTGATTCCTCAGGTGTTCTCTTCCCAGCTGACTCCTAGGCTCTGCCTTTGGAAATTTTATTTATACTGATAGGCTTATTTCAAGGCCTTATTCTGATAAGCCTTACCTAATGCCCTAAACCAGAGGTCACCTTTTGCTCTTCTTTCATCCTTAATGCCTACTGCACTTACTCCTGTTCCACTTAGTAATTATTGCCACGGTTGTCTACAGCTTTCTCTCTCTTCCTCCAAGACTGTGAAGTTCTTGACATCCTCCTGTGCGTGGAAGGAATTCTTAGTCACCAAATTGAAAACCCGTATTAAATGCCTGACACTGTATTTTGTTTTTTTTAATTTTTAAATTTTTTGAAAGATTTTATTTATTTATTTATTTGAGACACGGAGAGTGTGAGAGAGAGCACAAGCGGCAAGAGGAGGGGCAGAGGGGAGAAGGAGAAGCAGACTCCCCGCTGGGCAGGGAGCCTGATGCAGGACTCAATCCCAGGACCCTGGGATCATGATCTCATGATGCTTAGCCAGCTGAGCCACCCAGACACCCCTTATCGTGTATTTTAAAGAATTGGTATCTAATACATGAAAAAAGTCAATAACCCAAAATTTAATCAGTGTAAGAACCACAGAAGAAACGTCTCAAAGAGATTTTAGACTTGTTTCTAACTTTAGAAGAAAGGAACGATTTCTATAGTCTGAGGAATTCTAGAGACATTGCTGCCAAGGCAGAATTTCAAATAGGTTTAGAAAGATTTAGCTAAGTGGAGTTAATAATCTAGAGAAGTAGCTTAACTGAGCTGGAGAGTAGGAAAACATAGGGTACAGTCATGAAGTAGTAAATATTTGTTATACTATAGTTATAATGGTGATAGAGGGTTTTTATAGCTTGCAAACCATTTTGTATGTATTATCTTTGTCCTTAAAACCACCCTGGAACACTTAGGTATTATAACCCTTTAAGACCCTCTGAGATTGTCTATTTATTCCTCTCCCCTGTTGGACTTGTGTGATCAGAAACAGGAGGAACAATTTGCATGCACTTTTATTCCCCTCAAGGCTAAGCAGATCTTTAAGAAATAAACAAATGGAGAATGATTGTGCCCATTATACAAAATAAGTCCCTGAGAGAAGTGTGCTTGATCACAGGGCTCCGACTTAAACACAGGTCTTCTTTGTCCATACCCAGAGCTCTTTCTTCCACGTCAGGGCCTCCAGGGTGCCAGGACAGCAGAAGAGAGAAACCTGGAAATGCACATCTGATAGATGTTATACAGGGGTAGGAGTCATTTACAAATTATAACCAGCTTAGTGAAACATAGATGATCTCTTTACCTGGCATAATAGTATTGATTAGAAAGCATTCTGGAACAAAATTACAAGTATGTAGAAATGAAATTAAATGAAGATGTTGCATTAATAGCATTACATGTCACAAAATGAATTAAACTGCAAGTGATACATTTTTAGAAACAGCTTTTAGGAAAAAACTGTATAAATCATACGTGAAATTTCAAAAAGACAGGCGAAGAGCTTTCCTCCATTCTTTGCTAATCACAGTTGTCTATATCTTTAAGAACCAACACAAGACCACTTTCAAGAAGCTATCCTTGATATGTGCCATCATATTATTTGATACCTTTTGGGCTTCAAATTAAAAATTCGTATTCCTTGGATGTCATCTGTGCATCTGGGGAATATGCAGGTGAACAAAATTTGTTCCTGGACTCATATGGGAGGGGAGTGTATCAGACACCGTATGTGCTCAGGTCCAATCAACCTCACTGTTCTTGGGCCCTTGCTGCTTATTCTATCCCAGAGGCTGGCACCGACTCCACCCCAGCCCTTGAGGGATGAGGCCAGAATAAAAACATCACGAAGAGGCACTGAATGTGTATGTGGAGTTCTTTGTATTATTGTTGGGTCTGTAATATGTTATTGGACTTTATGTTTATCCAATAGCTTCAATATGCCCTCCAAAATGCATACTCCAATTTACACATCCTGCAGTGCACATGGTAGGCACTTAGTTTATGAACAAATTAAAATTCTTTAGGTATGTTGAAAAGAAAACAAAACTACTTCTAAGATTCTTTCTCAAGGGGAGGGGACTTTTTTTTTTCTTTAGTGAGAAATCTCTTAAAAGAAAAAAAAGAAGAAGGAAAAGAAAACACCCTACCATCCAAAACTCAGTTGATAAAATCAGAATAAAAAAGGAGAAACAGGCATTTGATGGCAATTTGGTTTTGGAGGCCATCCAGTTTAGCAGTTGGGTTAGTTTTCTATTGCTCTATAACAAATTACCACATAATAAGCAGCTTAAAAAAGCACCTGAGTATTATCTCATGGTCAAAGCATGGTTTACCTGGATTTTCTGCTCAGGGTGTCACCAGGCTGCAGTGCAGGTGTATGTTCTCATCAGAGGCTCGATGGGGTCAGTGCCGGGGGTGTGGTGAGGGGGGATAGATCCACTTCTTGGATCCATCAGGTGGTTGGAATAATTCACTTTCTATGGCTGTAGCACAAAGGGCCATATTTCCTAGCTGCTGTTGGTGAGGTTTGCCTTGAGTTCCTCCAGTCTCCCTATAGCTACTTGCCATATGCCCCTCTCAGACCACGGCGGCCTGCTTCATCGAAGCCAACGTAGGGAGACTCTACCTGCTAAGACAGAGTCTGAAATCATGTGACCTAATCATGAGAGTGACATTCTATTCCCTTCACCATATGCTGTTAGTTAGAAGCAAGTCACAGGTTTCTTCTGTACTCAAGGAAAGGGGATTACACAAGGATATAACTCACTGGGATCCGTTTAGAGTATGTTTCCTACAATAGTTTTGTCTATTATAATTTATTTATATCTAAAAGATTGGTTAATTTTATCTGTAGCAATGTTAGAAACCAAGACCAATGATTGAAAAATTAACTTTTATTTTGGGAAATTTATGGGAATATATGGAGGCATCATGCTACAGATAAACCATGGAGACACAGTCCCTATAGTGGAGGAACATATACTGTAATAGGGAAGGCTAATATATTAAAGACAAACAAAAATCCTACTCCCATACATAATTATAGTTCCTAAGAAGTATTGTGAAGAAAAAAGTTTAATGGGGGAAACCTACTTGGATGTTAGAGAGGATAACAACAAAAATCTTCTCTAGATTTGATATGGCATGTTTCCCTAAAGAAATGTCATTTGACCACCTAGAGGATGCCTAGTAGCTATTTGGGAAGGAAGAAAGGGAACTTTAGGTAGGGAGAATGTAAGTTCAAAGGCCCTGTGGCAGGAAAGACTAAGTCTCTCTGAGAGACTGGAAGAAGTCTAATGTACCTGTAAGAGATACAGTGTAGGCAGATGAAGATGGAGAGGTAGAAAGGAGCTATAGGCCATGTTGAAAATTTTACATTTATCCTAAATGCAGTGGGAATCCATTGAGGGGTTTTCAGCAGGGAAGTGGCATGATGTGATTTGAAAACACTAATGGAGAAAAAAATATTTTGCATTTTTTTTTTATCCTCAGTAATTTGGAAGGGTTCTCACCTACTGTATGCAGTACAATACTTTTTTGTGAAGTTGTTGACAAGGTTTCCTTGGTAGTCTCTGGGGAAGGTCCTGCTTGAGTCAAAGTAATTGGTACTTAATCATGTCTCAGTTAACATTTTCTGAATATTGTTTTTGGCCTGGTAATTTCTGTGTCTTATGTTGCTTTTTCTTTCTTATTTTTTAGTGATAACATTTTTATTTTAGGAACATAACATCGCAGGTAATATACTTCTTCTCGTATTTGTTGTCCTAATTTTGTCTAAGATACTAGAGAGACCTTTGATATAAATAGTATGTTAAAAGTAAATTGACCTTATTTTGGAAGGTTCCAGTGAAGCGCTATGTTTTTCCTGTGTTATTCAGGGAATTCATGGAATAAAATAACGTTTTCAGTTTCTGCTCAAGTAATAACCAGTATTTTTCCAGTGATTTTTATCTAATTAGTTCTAAAGCTGCATTTATATCTGAAAGCGTTCTGCAGCAACCTCATTCCCACATAGAATTCAGTGTTGGCAGAAAAAGGACACGCTGCTGAAGTTTTTTGCTACCAATTAAATAGGAAAAACCATCCCACTGAGAAAGCACAGACTAAACTTTATCTCATTAAGACAAAGTCCAGATGCCTTGTTTACTTGTGGTTGAAAATCAATACCCTATTGTCTTCTAGAAATACATAATATGCAACAGAAACAAGAAACAGGAGGTGTGTATTTATTGCTTTGTCTAAACTAGTAATTAAAATGCAAGTTTTATTTTCAGATGGACAGTTCTAGCAAGTCAACAATAGTTAGAGTGATCCAAACACTCAATAGGGAGAATTCACTGCTACGGTAGAACATTACTAATTGCCTGTTGCTTAGCTGACACTCAAATAACTGCTGAATGAGTGAATAATGAGTGATTAAATGAAGTTAGACTTCTGAATTGCATCTATTATTCTCACTAATTTGGTGGACAGTTTGCAGAGAATGGCCACCAGAATTGGGCAGGACTGGTGTCACTATTGGGGATGATGGTTTCTTGGTTGCAACTTGAGTAAAATGCAGAATAGATCCAATTACTCAGAAGTACAGGATACCTTTCATTAAAATTCTGGGGAAATAATTTCTTCTGATTACCCACGTCATTTTGATGACCCAGGTAAATGGTTTTGATTATAGTCATGAAACTCTTTGTTTCAATTCGCATGTGGTTAGTGATATAAATTTTCTTCCTGCCCTTTGAGAGCAAAGATGTATGTTATTCACCGTAGCATTTTACATAGGAAGTAAAAAAAAAAAAAAGAAAAAAAAAGCTACATTTGGCTAGTTCTTATTGGGAAATTGTGTCCCAAGGGTACAATAAAGATGCCAATTTTATGAAACAGATGTAGAAGTGGACACATTGAATTATGAAGATGGAGCAGAATGCAGACAATTAATAATACTGATGCTCTAAAATATAGATGAGAGTTTTAAAGAAATGTTTTTGATAGTTGTCTTGATGTTGTACAATGAGATGATCTCTATTCTGCTTTGCACAGCTAATTTAAATGTGCTTTATTCCCTGAGGTCTATGTCTAAAATTTTGAAAGGCAGTAAAAACTCATACATTATTTCTTCCATCTATGGACATTTGTCCAAAGAACTGAGTTTTAAGGATGATACTGGCCCCTTGTGTACGTTGATGTCCTGGGCAGGCAAAATATATCAAAAAGTCTACTTAAGGGCGCCTGGGTGGCTCAGTGGGTTAAAGCCTCTGCTTTCGGCTCAGGTCATGATTCCAGGGTCCTGGGATCGAGGCCCGCATTGGGCTCTCTGCTCGGCAGGGAGCCTGCTTCCTCCTCTCTCTTCTCTCTCTGCCTGCCTCTCTGCCTACTTGTAATCCCTCTCTCTGTGTCAAATAAATAAATTAAATGTTTAAAAAAAAAAAAGTCTACTTAAGTTTCTATTCACAGTATATCCTGCCCAGTGTACTTTTTTTTTTCTATTTGGGAAAGATATACTAGATATACTTGGTTTTTATTTAAAACTAATTGTCATAATATCTAATAAAAAATTAGGGATATAAAGAAGCAGGTTCTTTGTCTAGGGCATTATTAATTAATTCCTATAGGTGCCTAAGTGTTTTCTTATTAAGCTTTCTCTAATGTTACTACTTAAAAATCATTTGGTGGAAGAAAAACAAAACTGAATTCTCATATCCATGCTTGCTTAGTTGAAAATATATAACAGATTGGCAAAGATTTAAATGCATCATTTTATTGACCTTGCAATTGGTTAAACTTTCTCACTTTGTTTAAAGCACTTGTATTTCTCAGAAACATGAATGGAATCTATTTTATGTTCAGAATAATTCTTCTTACTTTCCCTTTATCAAACACCTGCTTTTCCCTTCTGTATTCTATTCTTTCTTAGGGCCCCCAGACAACACACACATGACTTTGCACCTTTGTTTTCTCTCTTGCCCTTCTCTGGTGCTCAGGCTCCTGGCTTCCCTGAGCCTGAATGCGTTGATCCCAAGGGCTCTGCCATAGATCCTAGCACATGGTAGAGGCTTAGTAAATATCAGTGTCTTAAAAAAAAAAAAAATCAGTGTCTATTTAAGCCTTTTGGACCTCAACTCCCTTACCTGTATAATAGGCATAATTATAGTCCCTGCTTCATAAAGTGTTTATGAAAATCAGATGAGCTAAATGTAAACTAAAGTAGTCAAATATAACATGCAAAGTACTTAAACAGAGCTTAGCATGTAGTACCATCATCGTCGTCATCATCATCCTTCTATAAAATTTAAATGCCCACTAAAAGTAGAGATGTTTCCCTCTTTGAGAAAGGAAAATATAGGTCATCTCTGTTTTTTCTCATCTCAGAGACTTAGTAAATATTCCAGGGACACTTGGGATCATGTATCCAACACCTCTACTTTACAAGTGAGAAAAAGGAGATACAGAGAGGGAAATAACTTACACAAGATCACATAGCCAGTTAAGGAGCACCAGATCCTGAACCCAAGTGTTCTGGTAACTGTAGCGTCAGCACATGTTTTCTATGCAGTAGAAGGCTTTTCTGAAGCTTCCCAAGGTCCTAAAGGCACAGACCCCACGATTAATATCATGTGGGTTTATCCTAAGTTGAAATTCCTTGTCCCGGCTATCAGTTACCTGTCTATCATAGCCTGCATGTTATTTCCTATGACTCATACCACTGCGGCTGATTATAGAAATAGTATAGAAGTTCCTTCATGATGAAGTTAGAGACACTCCTGCTCTCACAGCTGCCCCCATGCTCCTTCCAGCCCAGTGGGAGGCAGAGACAGTAGTTCCCAGGCATACAAGGAAGCCTTGTGGCCCTTAGGCGGCCCCATGCTTAGTTGAATGCGTTGCTGCTGCTTTCTTGACATTTTCAATATTTTTTGATCAAGGAAATTCCATGTTTTATGATCTCTTGGCCTTCCAAATGATCTTGTCAGTCTTGCATAGAAGCAGCGGGTCCTTATGGTAAATCCCTAGGCCCTCAGGAAACTTCCAATCTGCTTTGCAGGGAAGAAGTGAGATGGTTTGAATAGCAAAACTCAGGACTGTAAAACCCTCAGTTGGTACAATGAGAACTGTGTTTTCTTTAGACCAGCATGCTGCATTTTATTTAAGAAGAAAGTTCCTTAGCTTTGCAATGCCAGCGAAAGAGAGAAGGCCTGCTTTGGGATAGCTACACCCTTAGGTCTTAGAGGAAACTAAGATAGCTTCACCATGATGAAGACCAGCATTTAACCATCCAACTGAATTAATGGCTCTATTGGGAAAGTAAGGTAAAAAAAAAAAAAAAAAAAAAAAAACCCACAGAAGAACATTGCAAAAGGGCAAATAACTTTGAATCTAATTAGCAGTCTCTTAGCATTTCAAAGTAGACAACTTGCAGAGCTCAAACTAATAGTCTACAAGACAAGGGACCATTTTTTAATTTTTTAATTCTAGTATAGTTAACATACAGTGTTATATTAGTTTCAGGTGTACAATATAGTGATTCAACAATTCTATCCATTACTCAGTGCTCATTTCGATGATAAGTGAGTTCCTAATTTCCTTCACCGTTTCACTCATTCCCCTATCCACCTCCCCTCTGGTAACCATCTGTTTGTTCTCTAGAGTTAAGAGTCAAGGGGCCACTTTTATACCAATGCAAAGAAAGACCTGTCCAAAAGACCTGCCCATAATGGAGGGCTCCTTCAAACCATTTACCTCCTGGCCAGGGAGGTGGGCTAAAGTAGCAGACTGGTGGGAAATAGGGGGCTCACTGTGAATCTTTGCCCTTTGAATTAATTCTAGTTGACCTACTTGAGCAATGATTGAGGAATTTTTGATTCAGTTTGCCCCGATCTATCCCCTGGTGAGCATAAGCTTGTTATTTTTTAATGAAACCATTTTCACAGCCTGTTGTTTTAGGTGTCAGTAATAGAAGAGAGTGAGGTTTTTTTTCTCAATTCCTATTCCATTTTTTCATCAATTCTTCTAGGGCTGCTCGTGCTGCTGAATTGCTTTGAAACTAGCATCTTGCTACAGAAGGTACTTTCTGGCAAACAGTGGGATAATACTAACAAAGGATAAAAATAATCCCAGATAATGACAGATGAGAAAAACATACATATGTAAGCAAATACCCTCTCAAAATTATGACTGTATATTTTGTCGTTCCCTCTGATTTATGTAAAGAAATCTTTGGGGAGGCATTTGTCCCACCATTGAACTTTTCAGGCCTAACCCTTCACCTGTCTCTGGAAGTCAACAGAAAAAAATACATGTTACTTTGTAGTTTTTGCTGCTAAAGTGAACTCTGTTTACTTACATTATTTATTTCTTTAATTTAACTTACTGTTTTCCTCCTTTGGCAGTCAGGGTAGGTCAATCCCTGTTCTACCACGAAGAGTTTTCCAACTAGAGACTTTTTTTTCATAGTTCAACAAGGGGCAAATGGCACCATTAGCTCCCCCAGTTTGTGGGATTTCATTACTGCCTTTCAAAAATTGCTTTAGTAGGATTGAAGTTGCCTTCACAAATTATTCATGAGGCTTCAGAAGAGGAAAGGAGTCTCCGTTAGATAGCTGGAAAGCAGCTAAATACAGAAATCAAGCTTAGCTAACTCTTAAAATAACACAAAAGGAGTAGCAATACTGCAGAAAATAGTAGATTTATTTTGTGGTGTTCAGAGTATGAGCTTCTGTGCATCAAAAGGACCACTAAAGGCAATGCATTAACAGTACTCAGTGCAGGTTTGTAGATAAGATGTCCTTAGCTACCCAGCCAGACATCTTCATTTGTTTTTCTATTTCTTAATAAAACTATCAGAGAATAGGTTTTCAAAGCTGAGTACCATTATCATAACTTTAATCTTATTTACATTCAAAACTGTCTTCCAGGCTTGATGCCTGAAGGAGAGACATATAGTAAGCTATCTTGAAAAAAGAAGATTGTATGAGAATTGGTTTTTGAATTCTGTTTTTTAAACAAGCAACTCTGTTAATTTATGGAACAGCTGGCTATAATAAAATATCAGAAAAATGTCCATTTTCAGTTTTTAATTTCAAATGAATAAATGATCACAGGAAGGAAATATCAGCATGCTAAATATTCTCCACATAAACCTGGTAAAACTACACACATATTCGTATTTCAGAGGTGGGAGGTTGGTAATTAGACCACAGAAATAATATCCTCATTCAATATTTAGAAGAAAAAAATTAAATATTTGGAAATGTTAATGGCGCTCAGTAGAACTTCCTAATCAAGCCCAGAGAGTCAGTTCAAATGATTCTAATTTAGAAAATACTCCAGGAGAACCTTAATGTACATGCCTTGTGGATTATCAATCCAGCCCACACAGTGTGTGTGCTATGAGCATTTTACAGGAATCTCTTACCTCCTTTCTTGATATTTACCCATTGATTCCTCCAACAGTGCTCTACAGCCAGCTAGTGTGATCTGGTCACAAAGGTTCCATCTTGGAAAATCCAAAGTACTTACATTTACTCAACATTTTATGTTTTACCCTATGACCTCTTTAAAATAGTAACTCCTAATACACTGGTGGGGAAGGTAACGTTGCAGTCCAGAGACGTGACTTTGAGATTCCCTCTGAATCATCTAACTCCTCCATCTGTCCTACTCCCACCTTGCGCTGTATCATGAAGTGACACAGAGTGGAGCAGAATATAGTAAATCTAAGCCAATGGCTACTATGTCTCCCCAAGGGTAAAAATCCCTTCTGTTTCTTTTCTCTTTTGTGTCCAGGTTAAAGGGCGCATTTGTGGACATCTAATACTGTGCATGCCAATCTGAAGGAATTTCCCTGAGGGAATGTATGATGTATATATCTTATTTATAGTCTCCTGGGAGATTTTTACTTTTAGATAGTCACAGTTAAATCAATATGGCCTCATTCCTGTCCTTCTGAACCAGTAATATATGTTTAGCTGAACTGGTTTATAAAACATCTGATAAATTAAAATTCTCTTATTTTACATCTTGAGACACTTTACATCATTTTACACTGATAAGATTTCTATAGTAGTCTATTAGTAAACTGTTTATATAATTCACTCTCTTAAAAATTGCTCTGCCAATTGTTTAAATTATGCCAAAAAATTGTAACATTTTTAGACTAATTAACAACTGATCATTTTAACTGGAATGCTTTCTTTTGGCCTAAAAATGTTATCTGTTATATAATTGTTTTCTACTGACTCACAGAAGAAATAGCTATTAACTACTCAATAACGAACCAAATTTCTGGGGGGAAGGGAGTCTTGGTTGAGAATTGAGTAAATTTTTAAGCTGTTTAGTTCTTCTAGATCTCAAAGGTACATTTCTGTAAAAAAAAAATCTTAATTTATTTTTCAACCTACATTAAAAAATATTATGAGTACCTATCCAGAAATAACCTTTTTCCCCACAAAAAGAACATGGCTCATTTCATAATTTGTATAGTATCATAGTTGAAAAAAGTTAAGAGATTATCATCAAAATAGCTCTGACACTATCCAGTAAATATATTTTGTCTATCTTTAATAGAATTCTCACTGAGTTCTAAGAGTTTACATTTAAAATTACTGAATGGACAGTGAAAGGAAAAGAAAGAGTGCTAGATAGATTAGAAAGAAAGAAATGACAGTTATCTGTCTAGCTCATCTTTTATAAATGATTTAATATATGAAAATTGTTCAGCATAATTTCTGCAACTGTCAGAAAATGACAATCAGTATAATATATGGGAAAATAATTTAGATTAGTTGAAGTCCTAGGCTACCAAGTTTCTACCAAGTCAATTTGGAGGTCATTTAGCCTCTTTACATCTCAGATTTCTCCTTGATTAAAGGGGGTTAAGAAGCCTGTCACCAGGTTGTTATGAATTAAATACGGAAGGCGCTATGAAAAATGGAAAACATTCTGTAAGAGTCAGCTTCTTAGAATCACCAACTTTAGAGCTAGAAGAAAACTTTGGGTATTACGAATCTCCCTATTTTCATTTGGGAAATAAGAGAACAGGTCCAGGGGGAGGTAGTGACATTTCCTCTCTGTCACATAGGACTTGGCCCTCAATTCAGATTTCTGGACACACTGAGCCATTTTATTTGTTTACTTGTGTGTTTATTTGTTTGGTTTGGGTATATTTACCTTTAGAGGGTAACCCAAAGGATAAACACCATTGGGATTAGTAAGAAGCGTAAGGTGGTAACTTTATCTCTTTTGAAAATGTAGAAGCCAAGAGTGAGAATGCTGCAGATTTCTTTAATTGCAAACTCCCCTGTTTAGAAGTTCCGGGGAGTGTGCCTCTTTTGGAACATGTTAGAAATGTACCTTGTATAAGTCACCTGGCCAGTTTTCAGCTAAGTCATTTACCAAATCCTGGTTTTAACCCACCAATGGTGTCAAGAGAAATGGAATGAGTAAGGCACCCCAAAGAATCTGTGTCCCTTTTATTTGAGTGATTTATCTTTTGTCAAGTCTACTTAATGAAGAATCAGAACAATACTTCTCACTGTTCAAGAACAGGAATGGAGATTATGATTAAGAAATAATGTTGTCATTTTATATGTTTTGGGGTACATTTTTAAACTATTTTCAAGACAAGCAGTGAACTTTCAAATTTTAAAACAATAGAACTATGTAGAATCGTATCCAATAGAGCTATAATGGGCACTGCATATGTAATTTTTAATTTTGTTATAATTAAACTTCAAAAAAAATAAAAAGCATCAGGTAAAATTAATCTTCACATTATTTTCAACTCGGTACCCTTAAAATACCATTTTAACATGTAATCAGTATTTTAAAACTATTAATGAGATATTTAACATTCTCTTCTTTAATGTTTTTGAAACCCAGTGTGTATTTTATATTCACAGCACATCTCAACTCAGATGCTAAATTTTCACTGGAAATATATGATCAGTATTTGATTTCATAGAATTTGCATTTGAAAAAGTAAATTTATGTACCTGAGTTACACTAAAGATACTTTAAAAATTTTCCAGTAGCTGAATTGAGAGTATCAGTCAATTTTAAATTTAAATCAATTAATAGAAATACAAATTTAAAAGTCACTTCATCCATTGTTTAGACAGATTTCAAGTGCTAATAGCCACATGTGGCCAGCTGCTATTATGTAGGATAGCACAGTTCTAGAAGACTGTAATGCTCACATTCTAGCTTATCCCTATGTATGTGGGAGAAAAGGGGGCAAAACTCCAACTAACAATCTGTTTTATCTCATTTCATTGACTAATGCTTTATTTTATTATGCAAACATCCTTCATATACCTTCTGTAGTAAATACTTAGATTTTTCTTTTCAAACCAAATAGTAAAACATCCATTATAAGAACTGATGGGAAGATAAATGTTGGGAAATTGCCTTAACTGTGGTTGTTAGTATTTGAATTGACCAGATTTCCTTTCCAACAGCTTTGAATGCTTTGTGGGTTTGTATAACGGTGTGCCCAGCTTTATAAGTACTTTGAGTGTAACCTGCTTTGTTTCACTTGATTGCTCTAGTATGGTTAAGGACAAGTGTGTTTGAATAATAACAGGCCTATCAAATTGCCAACTGGGAGATCTGCGGAATATGCTTAGGGCAGCTTTTTGCAACATTTCCTTTACCTGGCAAAACACTTGTAGAAAAAAATGCACAATGGATTCTTAACTGGCAGATTCTAGAAAATACTTATTTATCTAACATACATGCTTATTTGTTACCATTAATGAAAAAAAAAAAAAGGCAAATGTCCTGGGCCATAGAGAGAGAGAGTATAGCAAAGAAACTTGGAAGCATGGTTCAGAAGTCAGACTGGCTGTATTTATATCATGATTTCACCACTTATAAATTATGTGAATTTATGCAAAATTACTTCACCTTTTCAGATCTGTTTCCTCACTCTAGAATGGAGCTAGGAATAAGACCTACTTAATAGGGATGTTAAAGAATTAAATGAGAATATATCCTCAGCCCACAGAGTCAGTGCTCAGAATATGAATTATTTTTATACAAGACTGTTAGGACTATAGGCATTGCCGCACTTTAATTCCATCTCCGAAAGTTAAGAAAAGAAAAAGCAAATGCCCTACATAACTATGGCGAAGTAAAGTCAAAATGTAGAAACCTGAACAGTGGAGAGTCAGAGGCCCCATCTCCAGTTTCATTTTTTTGTTTATTATTTGTTTCTTTTTTTTTTTTAAGTTTATTTCTTTTTTAGTAAGCGCTACACCCAACGTGGGGCTTGAACTCAGGGCACTGAGATCAGGAGTCACATGCGCTTCTGACTGAGCCAGCCAGGTGCCCCTGTTTCTTTTTGTTTTAATTAGTATGTAGGGTCTTTCTGTCAAGAAGCAAAAAGAATTGTTGATCAGTTGTGTGAGAACTGTGCTTTTCCTACTTGTTCCAAGATAACTAATTTGCATCTGTTTTGCAACGAGACTTTATAAACAAATTCTCTAAAACGATTCTGTGAATAATAGATCAGACTTGTAATCAAGGTATGGTTTTATGTTCTGAAAATTACAGCAAAGATAAACATCATAAAGTACATTTGCTACTTTCTGTAGTGCCAGATTGGTAAATTACTGTACTTCTTTGCTGTCCTATAATTGTTGTTGTTGGTTGTTTTTTTAATTTATATTATTCTTCATGTTCCTGGACTCCTATTTCTCAGATTCCTTTTCTGTATGATTATTATTAATGTGGCATGTGTAATGTTTATAGTGTTTGCATAAAAATAGATCATCTCTGGTAGGTAATTTTCAGTATTAAAGCAAATGTGCTTACTCATTGAATGTGAAAAATATCCCTCTGGAACAAATGTAGAACTATCCATCTCTTGAAGAGAGTTCTTATGGGCTTTTCTTATCTACCTAACTGCCTTGGAAATATGGCTTAGAAATCTTTAGCATACTTTTGGGAAGCAGTCAATCACTGAGGCAGTTTCCACTAAACAGCAAACTCCTTGACATAATCAGGTTATTACAAGTAAAAATATTTGAGGAAGGGGGTTTCTGTCAGCTAAGTAAAAACCTGCACTGAACTGATGTTTAAGATGCGTTATCACAGGACAAAAAAAAAAATTTTTTTTTTTACTTTGTTCTTTAACAAAGCTAGTTACAGAGGTTCATAGTTGGATCGGCCATGACAAAAACACAGGATTTTAGAAATACTTTACATTATTTTTAAAAACATTAATATTGAGTTGTTAGTGCTGCATTGTGGATGGAATTTCAGAGCACTTCTTTTTTTTACATTTTAAAAGTAGAACTAGGTCAGAAATTGGCACAAAATTAGAAATGTCAGGATATTTTATTTGAGGTATGGCTGTTTATTCTTAAATATATTGAATTCAAACAAATAGAACACAGGGTCCCATAAAACATGAATGCATTTTTAAAGTATTCTTTCTTTATGAGCTAGAATACATATTTTTTCTTCCAGATTTGAACTTATATTTTTTTAAATCTCACATTTTATTTATGTGAGGAGGGAAAGGGTAGCATATGTAGAAGACCAGAGCTTATATTTCTGTTAGCATTGCCAAACATGTACCCTGTATTTTGTTGACATCTTGTATAGGTTTCTAATCTTGGATTATAACCCATATGAATATCCATTAAGATCCACAAGAAGATCCTCATACAGAAAAAAAAAAAAAAGTAATTGGCCACATTAAATTAAGCAAAAGAGGAGCACGAGACAAGGGCCTTTGTGGTGGAAAGTGAGAACAGGTCCAGCATCTGTCCTTCTCGGCAAGGCAAGGATGCGGCCATGGTGTCTCAGGCTGTCAACATTCTTGTCCTCAAGACAGACTAGCAAATCACAGCTCTGCAGAAGTTCGTATTTGCTAGGGAGAACATCAGCATCAGGGAGACCGAGAAATCATCTGCATCTCAAAGGATAAGCAGTCAGTAGATAGAGAAAGCACAGAGGACTTCAGAAAAATCAAAGGCACTGATGTCCAAACCATGCAGCGGTGCTGTGTGCTCAGAAGAAAGAAATATTTGAAAGATCGGTGTTGTAGTAAAGGAGAGAAGACTGAAAAAATATGTACATGAGAATGTTTAGCCAAGAGTATATGCAGAAAATGTATTGAGGCATAATAGAGGTGTCAGAGACCAGCTAGAAATTGGTTGTAATAATACAAGAGTGAGCTGTGTGGAGGGGCGGGCGGTGGTTGAAGAAATACATGGGAGAAATATTAGAGAAATTATAGGGAGAGACACTGAAGGTTCTGATGGATGATCAGAAATGAGTCAAGACAAGTTTCAGAATGGGTACCAGCAATAACAGTGACACCATAATCAGAAGCTTTATATGGAGAAAATATTAGATGCTGTTTAGAGAGGACTGAGATTTTTTGATGTTTCAACTTTGTTGAAAATATATAACAGATTGGCAAAGGTTTAAATGCATCATTTTTTTAACCTTGGAATTGGTTAAACTTTCTCACTTTGGTTTTGTTGTTGTTGTTTTTTAAAGATTTCATTTATTTATTTGACACAGAGAGAGAGATCACAAGTAGGCAGACAGAGAGAGGAGGAAGCAGGCTCCCTGCTGAGCAGGGAGCCCAATGCAGGGCTGGATCCCAGGACCCTGAGATCATGACCTGAGCCGAAGGCAGAGGCTTTAACCCACTGAGCCACCCAGGCGCCCCTGAACTTTCTCACTTTGTGTAAAGCATTTGTGGTTCAGCCTCTGAGCAGCTTTTAGTTTTCGACTTTTGCAACAATGGTCATCCTATTAGAGCCTGATTTTTTCTCAGCTCATTACTAAATGATAGCCAAATAAAAGAATTCTGAACATATCAGAGTTCGAAAAGATAAGTAGAAAACAAAACTAAGGAGGTGCATTTCTTAACATGTGTAATTTGAGGTCCAAGGAGGATATCCAGGAAGGCTACCCAGTGGAAGTTGTCATCATGGGGCGGGACCTTCAGCCACTGGCCAGCAGTGGAGGTCAAGTGTGGCTAGCCAGCAGCTGAAATAATGATTCTGCTGTAATATGAAGATTTGCAAGTTAATGAGGACATTTTTGTTTCCTCATTTTAATGTAAGAACCATCAACTCAATTTAATGCTATCAATAGGATTGGAAACTTCTGACATTTTTGATGGCAGAACACTGAAATATAATGCCCTGTCCTATTAAAAAACCTTCTTTCTATGTTTTATAGTTCTATGAAATATCATTAAAATCCTTTGGCTTTAGTTCTTACTTGTTTAGTGATGCTAAAAATGAATTTCAATGAAAATATAAATTCTTTACAAGAATAAAATGACATTGAGCAGTCCGGCATTGAATGTTCTCATTTTACAAATCGTAACCTGCAATTTTTTATAATATGAGCAATTCAACGTATCTGTACAATAGAGAAAAATAATAAAAAAGCACAGTTGTATTTCCAAAGCCCGTGTGAAATAAAATGAGGTCTTTATAAGGGTGAAAGATCTTTTTTCTTTAATTACAAAGTACTAAGGGAATAGATGATATAAACAGGGGATCTGTACTTGCTCCAGCAGTTGAAGACATTTTGCCTCACTCTGGGCGATCGCCTACTGACAATGCGAAAGGGCTGCAGTCCTTCATCTGAACACAGATGTAACATGAGGGAACTCACACACCTTCTCCCCCTTTTTAAACTCTGTCTTTTATTGGTTCTACCGGTCAGCAAAGTCAGTTGCTTCATTCTTAACTTATCCCTCTCCTCAGTTAGCCATATCCAACCAAAGACCTCATCTTCTCAATTGAGCCTTGAAGGGTCTTTTAAATTTTCTTTCTCATCTTTTCCAAAACCACCATTTTGGTACAGGCTCTATGATACCACCGGATTTGCGTGTTCTCCTGTCTACTCATCCCCTTTTCTGTCTTCCACCGCTTCGAATTCCTTTTCCACACAGCTACTGGAGTAATTATTTTTATTTTTATTTTTTGCTCAATAGATACATTTTATTTTTTTAAACATTTTTATTTAAACTCAGTTAATTAACACATAGTGTATTATTGGCTTCAGAGGTAGAGGTCAGTGACTCATCAGTCTTATATAACACCCAGTACTCATTATAGCACATGCCATCCTTAATGTCCATCACCCAGTTATCCTATCCCCCCAAACCCCTCCCCTCCAGCAACCCTCAGTTTGTTTCCTATGATTAAGACTCTTTTACGATTTGTATCCCTCCCTGATGTCGTTTTGTTTTATTTTTTCCTCTCTTCCCCATGATCCCTTGCCTTGTTTCTTAAATTCCACATATCATTGAGATCATATGATAACTTTCTTTCTCTGATTGACTTATTTTGCTTAGCGTAATACCCTCTAGTTCTAGCCACGTCATTGCAAATGGCAAGATTTCATTTTCTGATGACTGCATAATATTCCCGTGTGTGTATGTGCATGTGTATACACCATATTTTACACACACACGCACACATGCACATATATATACACACACACACACACTATATCTTCTTTATCCATTCATCTATCAGACAGCTGGGCTCTTTCCATAGTTTGGCTATTGTGGACATTGCTGCTATAAATATTGGGGTGCAGGTGCCCCTTTGGATCACTACATTTGTATCTTTGGGTAAATACCCAGTAGTGCAATTGCTGGGTCATAGAGTATGGAGTAATTATTTTTAAGTGGAAATTGGGACCTGTTACTATTTCCTGAGAAATTCCTTAATGGCTTCTTGCCAGGATTCATTCAAATTTCTTGCTTCTACCTGCCAGGCCCCTAACCATCTCTCCACCCTTTATCCACACTCACATACGTGCGACCTGTGTTCCAGCTCTGCCAAATTTCCTGTAATTCTTCATAGCTGTTCTCTTGGGCCCCACTTCTGTAACATGGCAAGTGTAAAAAGTGCCCTTTACTCACCTGCCTACCTAACCAGGTTGTCTGTCAAGATTCTGCTAAAATAGGGTACCTGAGTGGCTCAGTCGGTTAAGTGGCTGCCTTCAGCTCAGGTCATGATCCCAGCATCCTGGAATCGAGTCCCACATCAGGCTCTCTGCTTGGCAGAGAGCCTGCTTCCCCCTCTCCCTCTGCCTGCCACTCTGCCTACTTGTACTCTCTCTGTCAAATAAATAGATAAAATCTTTAAAAAAGAGAGAGAGAGAGAGAGATTCTGCTAAAATATACTCTCCTCTGACCTCTTCCCTTATAGGCACAATTTATTCTCTTTGCTTTATACTTCTATCTATTATTGCTGTATTTGTAATCATTTTTTCAGTTGTTCTCTCTATTATACAGTGCGTTCTTTAAGGACAGAGACTATTTATATGCACATTATATTTGCAAGCCCAAGCACAGAACCTAGTACATAATACTTATTCAAGAAATATTTCCTACATGAAATTGAAGAGCAGGCAGAGATGAGCTTAAAGTTAAGACAACAATTAGTTCTCTTCCTAGCCTACCACTGACAAGCTTTCATATAAAGCCTGTTGAAAAACACATAGATTTCAACCATATATATTTCCACATGTGAATATATATGTTACATATATATTTGAGATATATATAATTAGTTGTATTTATGTATAATAAAATATTTGGGTTTGAAACAGATTGTTCTAATTACTTTCTTTTAGAGCAAATCATTTTTTCACTCTCTGCCACTAATTTAATAAACAACACTTTATGAGGTAGATCAGTGAATGCTATTGATAAAAATGTTTGGTGTGCTAAAGTAGAGTAATGTTTTGAAAGAATATAATCCTCTTTTTTAAGTGAAAGATGACAGAGACAAATCTGAGTATCCTGATGGGAAGAGGCAGTGAGTGGGTCTTCTTGAGAAGATGAAAGGGTGACATGTGCCCTTATTTGCTGGTGTAATGAGAATGTCCATGTCTTAGCTCATTAAAACTTGGGAAATTTTTATTAAACCTAGTTGTCGTGCTTCAATTAAGTTAGCAAATATGGATGTCAATATTATCACAAATGCAATAATAGAACTGATGTTTGGTCCTGTCTTGAATGCGATGATTAAATTAAGTCTAGTGTTCAACTCCCTCCTATTGAATAAGGAATAAAGAGCCTGGCATTTTGCTCATCACAGAAATCTCCTTGGTATGCTGTTGTTTGGTATGTATATAATACGCTGGTAGAAAAGGTAAACAGGCTCATCATGAAGTTGTAGTATTGAATCAGTAAAGCGATAATTGAGTCTTAACATTCCCAAACAGAAATCTTGAGGATGAGTATTATGGGACTAGGTTTTAAAAGGAGAAAACATTAGGGGTGCCTAGGTGGCTCAGTCATTAAGCATCTGCCTTTGGCTCGGGTCATGATCCCAGGATCCTGGGATTGAGCCTCGCATTGAGTCCACATCAAACCCCGCATCGGGCTCCCTGCTTGGCAGGAAGTCTGCTTCTCCCTCTCCCACTCTCCCTGCTTGTGTTCCCTCTCTCGCTGTCTCTCTCTCTCTCCCTCTCTGTCAAATAAACAAATAAAATCTTAAAAAAAATAAAATAATAAAAGGAGAAAACATCAAATCACCAAAAGAAATTTATTTATAACATTCCGTTCTTTTTATGTATTTAACAACAACAATAAAGAAAATCCATGCACATAGTGCTTGGAGGTACTTATCACTTTAAAGCTGTTCATCGGTTTGGAAAAGATGACTGGGTAAAAGTAATATATATATATAACATATTAATATGCATGTATTATATATACTATATTAATATATATTATATATAATATGTATATTATATATAAGTTATTTTTAATATACTCTATTTTAATATATTTCTAATATACTATATTATGCTAGGTAATATATCTCAGACAATTTATATTTTCTTCTTTTTTGGAAGAAGAAAAATTTGAGAACATACTGATGATTTAGCTTCTTTTTCGTCATCCTCTTCTTTTTTTATTTGTTATTTTCACGCTTATCTTCGGCTTTGATACTGCACACAGCTTTGGCAGCCTTGCTTACTGTTTATCCTAGAAATCCATCCATATAGGGCCTCTATTATCATATCCTGCTAACAGTACAGTAAATGGAAATTTGAGGAAAGCAACAGTGGGAACTGCTGTGCATCTGCAGTAAGTTAATCAGATTTTGATCCCCCAAAACTAACACAGCCCACAAGACTGATAGCCCTATGCTACAGTAAATTGTTTCTTAGCAGGAAATCTACAGTAGCGGTGTAATTTGGACAATGGAGCATTTGACAGCTAACCCATCAAAAGCAGTGCACCCTGAGGAACTCGCTCACTTCCAGCTTTACATTCAGCCAAGCATTGATAAAGCAGTGGCTAAGTGGGAGAATCAATTTAGAATCCAATGATGGCAAGGCTATCCAATTGCCAAAAGGGGACACAGTCAGATAGGAGATTACTCCACCTGGCGACTCTCTACTTTGTACTCATCCAAATTCAGGGATGGGTCACCTCTGCCTTATGAACTCCTTTTGAGTGCCAGTTTGCTTATATATTCATAAGTGTAACTGAAAGCTAAGGTATAATCTATTCCAAAAAGATTGGTTTATACAAAATGGCACAGGATATTTGAATGCTTTCTCTCATGCAGTAAACTAGAATTAATCAAATATGAAAGATGATGTTTGTGACTTCAAAGAAAAAAAATCTTTGGAAAACATGTACATTATGTCTATGTATGGAAGTTTATCTTATATAGTGGGCCACAAAGTGTTAAAAGATTAAAAAGGAATAGAGATGCTTAATTCCCAAATTAGGAGAGTACTTCTTTAAATGTGAACTTTTTGGGGTTTTTTTTGTTTGTTTGGTTGGTTTTTTTTAGTTTAGGCAAAGGACACAGAGTTATTTCCCATACCCTACGGTTCTCACCTATTCTTTTCTGCTTAAAAAAAAAGATTTCAGATTCAAGATCCCCACCCCATATCACAAGTTGCTGTAAAGAAAGATCAGAGATGCCAGTGATAGTGGAGCCAAGAGAGTTACCAAAGCTGTGACAGGGAGAAGCTAGTGGTGGCCGTGGAACCAAACCCATCATCGGATCTGCTGGGTCATGTGACCAGGAGAAGAGTGATTCTCTCTAACAGGTGTGCTAACCAGACCAGTGCTGGCATGCCATCCACAGCAGAGCCAAGCACCTGTGCTGAGAAGTAAGAAGCTAAAGGGAAACAGCATTAAAAAATGTTCAAAGACCAACATGGCAACAGACTACAAGCTTGCAATTATAGGCCCTTATCATAACCCAGGGAAATGAGACAAGTCAGATGAATACATACTAAATGCAAGACTTTTGTCATCTGGGGAAGCCATAAAGACTGGGAAGAAGAACAAATGCAAAGAGAAAAAAAAAAAGCACTATGGAAATGTGACAAGCAGTTGAGAAGAAAAAAATGTTACTTTTCTGAATTTTGTGATGTTTGTAATACATATCATTTTTCAGATTTTTAATTTTTTATAACTTTTTCTCATTTTAAATAAAATACTTTGCATTTAAGATTTTTTTTGAGAAGACAGAAACTGAATTATTTTTTTATTTTATTTTTTCATTGATCTGATTCATTGTTTATGCATTTAAGTTTTTATACATGATTTTAGATTACTCTTCTTAACATGACCTCCCAAATTCTTTAAGCTTCAGGTCCCACAGAATCTGGACATACTCATTCAGGTCAGGGAAGAGGATGTTGGTAAAGAGGACTTTATGTCTGCCAAGTCCAGACGCTGGACTGGGAAACAGGCCAGCTGTGACCTGAACCAACTCATTAGTGTCGCTTGCAGGTGGCCATTTTAGTAACCCTAGCATTGGGCTTTCCTCTTTTTTTCTCGTTTCTTCGGCTACCAACCAGCTGACCCTCTCACACGTCCACTCTTATCTACATTCCAGCACTGTGGTAGGCAGCCGTCACTGTTAAACCGATACTCTGCGGCATAAGAAGCCCCCATTGTCTGAATATCCTAGAAGCCTTGGAAGTCTATAATTTTCATGTAATGCTTAGCAAGGTTTTGTTTTGGCTTTTTTTTTTTTCATGTCTAGTCACTTAGGATGTCATTTAGATCATTGGTAAATGTATATAAAATATTTTATACAATATTTCCAAATCCCCATTATTGATAAAACACTTAAACATTAGAAGTAATGTATCAAATAATTAAGTTGTATAATTTGGCATCCTAATATCTAAACTTTAGACATATTCAAAATTTAATAATTTTGTTAAAGTTAACACTACTCAAAGTTACTGTCTCATAGATAGGCAGATATGGTGGTGGTGTTTTCCTTTTGGGGAAAGCCAGAGAAGAAATGTTTACTTGAAAAATGAAATAAGGAAATAAAAGAATTGGGATAGTTCTTTTACTCTCCTCCAATTTCCATTTTCTGTCAGTGCCATGGCACCCACACTCAGACACATAATTTCTTTTCACAGCAAATCTGCTGTGAACTTCAAGCACCTTCATGAATAATTTCACAGAAATATACAATCAACACATCCAGCTCCATGATGTCAATCTTCAAAGTAACTCTCTTAAAATCACTATGGATGTCCAATAATGATGAGTGTTCATACTCAGAAGCAAAGCATACGTCTCATTCTGCACCTGTAAGAAATCACATCATTTCCTGTGGTTGATGATAGTGTAGTAGTTTTTCAAAAATGTATGACTCTAAAATAAAAAGTTCGTTAAGAATCTATTTATAAACAATAAGAATGTTAGGGATTAGAAGTTTAAAATATTTGAATTCTAAGTATCTTGGTTCCTTTTCTTGTATACTGAATAAAAATCCTCTTCAGTCCATGTTGCATACTTAGCAAATATTCATTATAATGAAGGTTTTAAATCAGTATGGTAGAATTGAACAAAACACGAACTTTCACTTTTTACTTGTCACGTGGTCCCCAGGAGAGAGTGCCTTTCCTTAATGAGGTTAAGTTAATTAAAGTGGGCTCAGTGCTATTAGCTACATGCAAAATCTGAAGCTAAATGCTTAATCATAGAAATTAGAGGTGATCATTTAATGAATTCTGAATAAATAGTGTGGTTTTACTCCAGGATATTCACAAAAGGGAGTTGTTTTTCACCATAGAAAAAAAGATAAGAAAAATAGCATCACAGCAAATCTGGTGATTTAGTTTAAAAGGTTTTGTTTTTTAAATTAATGACTAATTATAAGAAGTTATGTTAAAGATGGTCACATAAAAGTCTTAGATATCAAGAAAAACAGTAATTTGTATTTACAATTACACTAGTGATGTTAAGTGTTCTTTAAATGTGTTATTTACATTGCACCCAAATTTTACCATGTTAATGAAATATAAAAAGAAAATTGGTCACCTTGATTTTTATTTTTAAATAAATTTCAATGTTCTATATTATTTTAAACATTAAAATCAAAATATTTTTAAAGATACATTTAAAGTACGTGGAAAAAAACTAGATAGGAGGATGTAGCTAAAATAAAAGCTGAAGCATGAGAAAATGGGACCAAATATGATTGTTTTCCATCAAAGAGACTTAAGTCAATGTAGAGGTCATGAAAATAAGTAAAGAACAAAGAAAAATTTCAAAACAGATGCTTTAAAGAGGATGTTTTGGAAGCTTTCTGATGGAGAACGAGAGAAGTGAGAAAGGCAACAAATGCCATAATAACAACTAGCATCTTTATGTCATCAAGGCACAAGTCTTCCAGGGACTATTGGTGGCTCTTATCCATTTCCTATCCCAGTCTCGAACAGCCCTTCCCCAGGAGTAGTTGACAGAGCCCACAAAGGCGAGAGGTGTCACCGCCATCTTGTCACCTCCTTATCTTAGGCCTGTCCCCTCCCAAGATTCCTTATCCTGCTTCACAAGTGCCAAGTGGTTGTTATTCTGACGGCTGCTGAGCACTGATCTACCACCATGTGAAACTAAATCATGTGAAACTAAATCCAAAATTCCACAAGGAATGGGGTCAACCTATCAGTGAAAATAATAGCCCATTTGAGCGCTTCTTCTTTCTCTGACCGGAAGGCAAGCTCTCCAGAGTCCACTGGGGATATTTCCTAAAAACACTTTGAAAGCTCACACATGTGTGCTGTGATTTTTAGAAAGCAGGATACCCCGCTTGGGGAATAGGAAGGCCTCCACAACAAGGAAAAATGATAAATGGAGGAAGGTCCATGAGCAGGTTGAGAGAATTCTGCATAATTTAATGTTGTTGATATTTTTAAAACTTAGATGTTTGCTTATTAAAGAGTTCAGCAAGTTTATAGAAATAGCACTCACTACGTGCTAGTCACTGTATGGCATAAACCTATTTTATAAGCAAATTTTCCAATAGTGCACAGCATGCATCTGTGACTGAGACAAAAATCAATGCTTATGGATTTAGCCGTGTAATCCTATCACTTGTTCTGTGAGATATGATTTGAAATGTAAAGTACGTTAAGACTTAAGTGAACTTGGAGGCATGGAGTCTCTGGGGTGTTTCTTAGTATCCTATTTATTATTGATCAGACTATATTTCTTTATTGTCTCTCTACTCCTTGCCCCAGTTATCCTTTTTCCCCTATTCACCAATAGTCTTTAAATTATGTGTATCAGAACCAATAAATTACCTTCAGTATGAATATTTATTCCCACTTTCAAAACAAGTTATGATTTTAAAGTTCTTAAATCAAGAATATAATCATGTGGCCAATCAGGTTAAGTCTTAAAATATTGGTAAAATGTTAGGTGAGCATTCTGTGTTCTATGAAAAAAATTCAGCATTTTCTCTAGAAATACAGTACAAAGTCAGTGAGTCACCTATTTCTTTTTTTTTTTTTTAAAGATTTTATTTATTTCTTTGACAGAGAGAGACAGCGAGAGAGGGAGAGAGGGAGAAGCAGGCTTCCCACAGAGCAGGGAGCCCAATGCGAGGCTCAATCCCGGGACCCTGGGATCATGACCTGAGCTGAAGGCAGACACCCAACGACTGAGCTACCCAGGCGCCCCGAGTCACCTATTTCTAAGTAACCTTAAATAACCTGAAAGTAACAAGTTTAGTATCTTTAGGAAGTCAGTAAAGTAAAACTTTACAAGTTGTGGTTATTAATGTAACTTAATTAAGATTTTAAAATCAGATGCTTGCTCTCAAATTTACCATGGAAGAACAATTAGCTGAACTTTGAAGTAGTCAGAGCTACCTGGAGTCATTCATTCAGTCATCCAATAAATATTTGTTTGAGACCTGTGGGTGTGCTAGTCACTGACAGGCATTGGGACAAAGTCCTGACTCCATGCTGCTCACATACCAAGGACCCCTCCTAAGCTCTCTTCAGGAAGCTATACTAACTGGAATTTACATAAACCATGTTTGTTTGGACATGCAAAAAAATTGACTTTTTTAGCTCCTGAAATGATCATCACCCATATAATAGCCTTAGGATACCATAAAAATGGGTACAGTTACATGGGCTTTTATCGGCACTTTAATCCAGCCTGATTTGAGATAAAATTCTACCCAGTTTAGAAGTTCCTCCCATTAATAGATTATATCGCCAAGAATCTGATTCTTAGCCCGTATTCTGAAAGTGGGTTATACTTTGCTTTACTGTACACTTTTTAGACGATTCAGTTGCCAACTAATCTGAATTCTAAAAGCCGTATTTCCTCTCGAGTCATTATGCTCTACACCTTAAATATATGGAGTCCTGTATGTCCATTGTCAATTATCGCTCAATAAAACTGAAAGGAAAAAAGCCTACAATTTTCATTCCCATTAACATAGTCTTAATTTGTGGAAGAAGGAGACCTGCCTATGAAAGTTAGGCCACTCACTCTCTAAACTACCAAATCTTGCGTTTCTGTGAACTAGGCGGCTTTTTGACATGGGTGAAAGTAGTGTGTGACTCTGCGTGTGAAAGTAATTATGGGGTGAGGGGGGGATCTGTTCCAGTTGGTGTGAGCCGTCCTTGCTTGGATGCATGTCTGTATCTTTAAAGCTTGTCGCTTATTGAGAAGGAATCCTTCTGAATACTCTGAACACTGCGGATAGTATCTGTTTACCCAGGCAGTCTGAGTCTTTTAAAAGTTATTCTGTCTTTAAAAGAGCAAATCCACAGAATGACCTTCAGCTACTATCAATCCATCTAAAAGTAGGGCGTGAATGCAGCACACATCTGCCATCTGTCAGCTGAGAATTCCCCTGCCGCCGCCCTGGACCTCCACTCCCCCCAGAGTCCTCCTGGGGGTGAGATAAGTTAGGGAGAAGTCTTTCTTTGCTGGCAAGGAAGGAGTGCATTTAGACTAATCATTAAAATCCATTACCTAACAAAGTGCGCGTTCTTAAGGAACATAGTGATACTTGCCAATGAATTAATCAGCAAAACAGACTATGAGAAGGTGAGATTAGCTGTCTCAGAAAAGATCAGAATCCATGAGATGCCAAAGCAGTTTCTACTGCCCTAAATCTTAGCCCGATTAGAGGGATTTTCTCTTAACAATTGAGAATTCTACCTGGATTTGGTCTCTTTGTTGCTCCTCACTGTGTTATATCTGGGGCTGGAGGAACAACCAAAACTTTTCTTCGAGCTTGATAGGGAGAATCATTTATTTGAATAATTGATCATTCAATTAGTAGAGCAAATGTTGAACAGTTGGACAGCTCTTTTTATCAGTGTTGATGGGGAGTAATTGGCTGTAGTTCATTATAAAGCAGAAAGTTGAAAAGTGTGATTTTAAAATAAGAATATTAAAGGCAGCCTTCCCCCCACAATAAAGCCTTCCTACTTACTTTTATCATAGCTGTTCCATTGACATCTTTCTCTGGGTGCTGTTACATTCCAAAATATAATCAAGCAACAGATTACATTCCCTGAATCTTAGGAATTGTGATTTGCTTATACAAAGTCTGTGTGATGTTAAAGAACCCTGCAGAGCTGAGGCCTGAGTAGGGAATGGTATTAGCACTTCCCTGGGTTTAGCCTAAAACACCAGTGAAGGGTCAGGCCACTGTTGTCCAGGGTCACTATGCATATCCTCCAGCTAGGCTGACTCTTCCTTTAATTTGTAAAAAGCAACTGTAGTTTTGAGAAAACTGCTGACTTAAATGATCAAGTTTGAATTTCTAGCAATAAAATAATGGATGTATGGTGTTATAGATAATAACATTAATTTATTTGAAAATACTTATCAAGGAAAAGAGAAAAAGCTGGAAAAACAAATCAAGGAGTTGCAGCTTACACTTATTTCATGTTAGGTTTAATCTAATGTCAAGGATTGTAATTCGTTTCACAATGATACACTCATAACTTAGTTATCACAATAAAAAATAGAAAAAATCCATTTTATTTTTAAAAAAGAAAACATCTAAAAATATATCTTATTACCGGTTTTCAGGCAGACCCCGTTTTAAACCAATGTAAAGATTGGTACACTACATATCTACTTTTTCCTGTAGAACATAGGAATAATTTCAGTATTTACAAGAAATCTATTTGCTTTTATTCTCTAATATCAGATAACCTGCTTCATAGAGTAGAAAATATGAATCACCTTATAGGTCAGCAATATAAGATGCAGAGCAAATGTGTATCTTTCTCTGAAAAAGTGTGTGTATGTGTGTGTGCACACACGTGCGCCATATTTATGACCTATATCTATATCTCAAAGGCAGATTTTTAAAAAAGATTTATCTAAATTTCAAGGGCATTCATAAAAATGACTGAACCAAATATCTTTTATGTTTATTGCCTTTATTTTAAACATTTTTATATAAGAAATATTAGGGGCACCTGGGTGGCTCAGTCGTTAAGCATCTGCCTTCCACTCAGGTCATGATCCTAGGGTCCAGGGATCAAGCCCTACCTCAGGATCCCTGCTCAGCAGGGAGTCTGCTTCTCCTTCTGCCACTCCTCCTGCTGGTGTTGCTCTGTCACTGTGTCTTTCTCTGTCAAATAATAAATAAAATCTTAAAAAAAAAAAAAGAAATATTGGGCACCTGGGTGGCTCAGTGGGTTAAAGCCTCTGCCTTCGGCTCAGGTCATGATCTCAGGGTCCTGGGATCGAGGCCCGCATCGGGCTCTCTGCTCAGCAGGGAGCCTGCTTCCTCCCCTCTCTCTGCCTGCCTCTCTGCCTACTTGTAATCTCTCTCTCTCTGTCAAATAAATAAATAAAATCTTTAAAAAAAAAGAAATATTAAGTGACATAATTATTGTAAGTTATATAATATAAAATAATATTAAATAGTGAACACTCTCATTTTGTTCCTGGATTTAAAGGGACTAACTTAAGAAGCTCGCCATTGAGAACATTGCTTTTCATTGTAAAATAGGTACTTTACTATTAGAAAATTGTCCTCCCAATCTTATTTTTGGTGGTTTTATTAGAAGTGAGTATTTAAAAGTTATAAAATATCTTTTTGGCTCAAATTAATTATATGATGTTTTGATTGTTTTCAGATAAGCACATTATATTAATGCATTTTCTTTCTAACAATCACCTTTGCATTCCTACTATTGTTCTGTTTCTTATTCATTGCAGAAAGACTATCTATACATTTCTCTAAATTGGTTTCATTTAAAATCATCTATTTTTTTTCACCCTGTGTGGCAGCGTAGAGAATTTATTTTTCTCTGAGATTAAATAATCTTAAGAGAATGTACTTTGATAATGGTTTCTTGATATTAATTTTAACTGCGTTTTAAAATATTTTCTTCAATTATGTCCCTAATAACTAACTCTCATTTATTTTTACGTTGATTCAGAACTCTGATTATTTACTTTCTATGTCTATCAGCTTCTCTCATATTTTTTTAATTTAATTTTTTATTTGTTCTTCCACTTCTTACCCAAATGTTAATTGAGGGTCAACTGTATGACAAGCCACTAGACAAGGAGGGTGAAGGAAAGACAAATAGGATAAAATGTTCACTTCTCAGTCTCTGTTAAGTATTTTCAGTATATGTTACTCCAATCTATGTTATTTGCCACGTCATTTCTAGTCTTTAATGCTTGAAGTGCAGATTTAAATATTTAATACTGTAATTCAATCTATTGTATTATTATAATTAAGCTCTCAAGACATTTTTACCTACCTGAGAATTAATAATGTGATTTTTTCCCCTGAACTTTGTATGTACTTTATATGACCCGTGTACTGTGTATGACCCATACTTCTCTACTTGCTTCTTTTCCTATTTTGTAGAAAGACTCTGACTGGCAGGGACCATACCACCCATAAGCCTGCTTTAGAGGTTTGCTGTTCTGGGCCTTGCACTCTAGAGGGTCCTCAGTGTGGCTCCTCTCTGCCCCTTCCCACCCACTCCACAGTCTAGGTTTGCAGTGGGTACGCAGGACCTCCAATGTTCTCTGCTCAGATGGCTCTTGCTTGATTCCAAGACGTGCATATACCATGTCCCTCGGTCTGTCCTCTCAAAGACAAACCTTGCCATCAGTGTGTAAATTCCTAGGTCTAAGAGGTGGCCAAGTCACAACTGTTTGTAAGGATTGTGGACAGAACTTCGGAGGTCTATGGGGATGGCCACGTGGGTGCCTGCAAGGCAGCTCACGGCAACTAAGGGATCTGGGGTTGGAAAGAGAATGCAGCCACTCCTCCCAGGCCCCCATGGGCCTCAACATGGAATTCAGAGCCCATAAAGAATGATA
Source organism: Ailurus styani (assembly GCA_002007465.1). NCBI lineage: Eukaryota > Metazoa > Chordata > Mammalia > Carnivora > Ailuridae > Ailurus > Ailurus styani. The sequence goes on from LNAC01000152.1 coordinate 1,805,325, forward strand.
AGGTAGAGGGGCGCCTGGGTGGCTGAGTGGGTTAAAGCCTGTGCCTTCGGCTCAGGTCATGATCTCAGGGTCCTGGAATCGAGTGCCGCGTCAGGCTCTCTGCTTAGCAGAGAGCCTGCTTCATCCTCTCTCTCTGCCTGCCTCTCTGCCTACTTGTGATCTCTGTCTGTCAAATAAATAAATTAATTAATTTAAAAAAATAATGATAATGTAGAATTTAGCCATATATGGCTGAATATTATTTACTATAGAAATCCCTGGAAGGTTTGTTTGTCGAGATTAAAGGATAGCAAATATTTTATTTAATAGTTTGTTACCTTGATTTGTAACCTTGAAATATTTAGACATATAATATGTGAGCCTCCATTTGCACTCTTTTCCTGAGTCTTGCAAATGTTGCAGGAAGGTCTGTGTTGAAATATTATTTTCTTTTGTTTTCTTGGATTAGTTTCCTAATTCATTCGCAGAAGTCCTTGAGGGATGCTGCTTTGAAATTTTCTTTCTCTTACCTTAACATTAGAGTGCACACTCCCCAAATTTGTGTTGGGATGTAAACCTGCTTATAATACGATTGAAGGACTAATTCAAATCTGTTCTTCAGATTTACCAAATGACGGCAGTTGGAGACCAGCAAGAGATCAGATCTTAGCTATGGTGATTTGATTAGAGGTTGTCATCAAAACGGCTTCATCATAATTAGAATTGCTTCACAAACCAAGAAGAAATTATGTATTTACTCTCATTTTCTTATTTTGAAGCCTGACACCGTTTAATACCCAAAGAGGAAATAATGGAAGTATTCCATTTTTCCACATTTGTAAAACCAGTCTGTGTCTTTCATTCCCTATTCCATAGACTAAGAGCATAGCCATTTATTTTCGAGAAACTGGAGGTCCATTCACTTATTCAGTAGTCATTTGTTGAATACCTCCTATGTAGCTGTCACTGTGCTAGTGATGTGCATACAGCAGTGAAAGAAACTCTTTGAGGAGAGCTGGAAGGAGGAATTAGATAAAAAGCATATTAACAAATCCACAAAGGCCATAGTACCAGGTGAAGGTAAAGTCTACAAAGAAGAATGAAGTAGTAAATAAGGAGACAGAGATGGAGACCACAGGCTTCTGGGGGAAGTGACAGTAGAGAGGGGTCCTGGACGAGTTGAGAGAGCAGAGTAGGAGAACTGCCCCATCAGGTTCCATCAGGAACCACAAATGACCCGGAAGCCAGAGATTGTTGGCAGGTGTTCAGAGGAACACCAGAAAAGCCTGAGTAGCTGGAACAGAGTGAGGCGGGGGGGTATAGTAGGAAGGATGGGCAGCTAGTGTCAGGTTGTGTAAATATAAGGCATTCTGGGCCATAGTAAAAGTCAAAGGAAGTTGTGAGCTGTATTGCGGCTTGTGTCCATTTATATTTGTAAGATATCACTCTGGTGTGGAGGATGGTCATATTTAAGAGTTTTGAGTCAAAGTAAAGGAGAGCTTGCAGGAGAATATTATGGTAGTAAAAGACAAAAGATCATGGTGGCTTGCCCTTTATTGGTAGCAGAGGATGCTGCAGGAGCTAGTTGACCTGGGGTATATGTAGTTTTGCAGAAATCAGCTCTTCGCGACTCCTAGCATGAAGGAGTGCGGGCAGAATACCACTACCCTTTTCTTACCCCCTCTCCTCTTCCTAAGGGCCTAGAGTCTGGTGCCATTTCTTCCACTAAACGGTACAGAAATCTCGATTGCACTCTTCTATGACATTGGCATCCTCTGAACACTATAGAATGATTTCTGAATACTTTGCTTAGAAGCTATGTGAGAAAGTCTCCCTTGTGTTCATAAAGCACCAGCCACACATTAGTTCCAGCTTTATTTTAAATGCTGTATTTTATATCTCTTTTTATTGTAAGGTGCCTCGGATCTATTTTTGAATACAGCATGAATACCTTAAATAAAAAACGGAGTCGTACCCGAACAGGGCTGAAGAAATCGAAAATCAGGCCATTTAACCTGGTAAAACAGTCTTGACTGTTTCTCAATTTTGTAGACCAAGGAAGGGAGAGAAAAGATTAGGAAATCTCTGTGGCATCAAAGGTACCTGATAGAGCAAATCTCTCCTGCTTGAAAATTGTTTTTGTGTATGTGGCTGGGGAGGCAGGGACCGGATTTGACATCTGAAATATCATGGAGACCATTGTGTGCCCTTGTGTCTGTGGGGGTTCACCTAATTTAGGCCTCAAGTACAAGATGCCAAACGTTTAGAAAGCGGCTGTTCTTCTAAATGTATTAAGCAATTTGCTTTAGGTAATGTAGCCTATAAAATTTTAATTTTGGATTAAATAAACCATATCCAGCATGCCTATTGCACCTTGATACTCAAGAGATGAAATATGAGGCATATTTAGTGAATTTCTTCTCAGGATGCTCCACTGGAGGAGGGTCAATAGTTTTCTAATGAAAGTAGTCAATAGCAATTCTTCTTAGAAAGATCAAGGAAATTAACGTTAAACAACAGGCATGGGTATCTTGGGTTTTACACAATTACGTGATACGGTTGGTACATGTTTTAGGAAATGGTTTCAGGAGGCACTGCATTGAAGAGGTAATTGATTAAAAACAGGATAATCATTCAGGTCTAGTGCTTGTTGCATTATAATCTAGAAACCGGAAAGATGCATACCTTGAAAACCTTTCCCTAGAAATGCAGAACATGGTGTTTATAAATAAATTGTCAAAGGTTAGTAAGGGTTATTGCATTTTCATGTTTTATTTGGAAGAGAACAGATGTTATGCTTGGTGAAAATTTGAATTAAATGCCCATTCGATTTATTGCTTTTCAAGTGTCTATATGCTCAGTGCTGTGAGGTTTTGAGCTTGCTTCCTTCCACGAAAGACTATTTTATTTAACAAACACTGTATAGCCCCTGTGTTCCCAGTGCTTTGTACATATTGACTTACTTCACCTACATAACAGTGCTTTGGAGTTGGCAATAAAATTATCCCCAGTTCTCAAAGGAAACAAGGAGGAACAGAGAGGTTAAGGAAACTGCTCAAATTCACACAGGCATTAAGTAGTGAACTCGGGCAATGTGGAGGCAGACACATGGCTCTTAATTTACAGATTATGCTGCAGCTTCCGTATTCTTTAGAATAATCAAAGGACTTGATTTTCCCCAAGTCTCATCCCAATCCCATTCAATTTCACCATAAAAAAAAAAACTTGAGAAGTACTTTTCTTTCTTTTAATTATAGGCTCAGCAAATGTTGAAGCATAATGACAAGTCTGTCTTATGCACAGTGTGTTTGCATATTTTTTAAAGTAGTCTGGATTTTCTCATTTTTTACAGTTCTTAGTGATTTTATGACACTGTGTCTGTCAAGTTATAACCCATGCAAAAAAAATTAACCAAATGGCATTATAGTGAAGAGCCTATTGTACCCGGGAAAAAGCTGCTTAACCAAAGCACTATTGAAAACAGACAGGCTGGGCGCCTGGGTGGCTCAGTGGGTTAAAGCCTCTGCTTTCGGCTCAGGTCATGATCTCAGCGTCCTGGGATCGAGGCCCGCATCGGGCTCTCTGCTCAGCAGGGAGCCTGCTTCCTTCTCTCCCTGTCTCTCTGCCTGCCTCTCTACCTACTTGTAATCTCTCTCTCTGTGTCAAATAAATAAATAAAATCTTAAAAAAAAAAAAAAAAAGAAAACAGACAGGCTTTCAGTTCACCTCTGAAGGCACTCACATTTCCCTATTAAAACAAGGAAATTGGTTATAAATAGCTAGCCAAGAAAGTTTATCTGTTTGCTCTATAGCATTTTAATAAATAAAAAGTGAAAAGAAAATCAATGCTTGCCTATTTTCTCATGCCAACTCTGGTTTATTTCATTGTCTAATTAACATTTGACATACCATGTAGTGTCTTCAAGCACACGGAATTCACTAGTGGCCTGAAGCAAATTCCTCTGCTGTGATTTTGTTAGCTCTTTTAAGCTAAGCTGTGATAGACAAAGGGAGTTGGAAAAAAAAAAAAACAAATACTAAGGACTATTTTAATGCTGTAGAAGTCTTGCTTACATAGATGGCATTTGTCCTTCTAGGTCTATCCAAAATTAATGTCAGCTGTTCTAAAGGTATTAGATGATAATGAGTCTCCAAAGTTCCTGTTATCGGCTTAATGCTGGTCATCCAATTTCTCCTAGTTCTTTCTGCCTGAAGAGTCAATACAGGTTTAAGAAATTGTACCTTGTCTCCCTTTGTCTTTGATGTTTTCCAACTAAAATAATAGCCTTACTATATAACTCCAGTTAACAAAGCATGTTTTGTTTTCTCAGTTTATATGTCATCTACCGCTCTGTTTAAATAATCTGTTTACTGAACACATATTAAGCTCCTACTGTTTGCAAGGCAGGATGGATGACAAAATACATTGCTCTCATTTTGCTAATACAGAGATAGAAAATCATAACCCAAATTAGACTGGGTTAAGTGCTATGGAGTCATGGAAAGAGTATTGATTAATATACGATTAGTATAAGAAATTAATTAATTAATTAATATAAGAAATCAAGAAAACCCCCAAAAAGTAAATAATATTAGACCTATGAGTTTATGGACAGGTGAGATTTTTGCTAGCTGAAGGATGAATAATGAGGCAAGGGACATGGGTGCTTTGGAAACAGAAGATATAAAGAACAATGTCTTCCAGGAAATTTATTCTTTCATTCAGCAGATATTTATTGAATACACACTAGGTTTAGAAACTGTTTTAGTCATTTTCAATGATAAATACATAGATGGGCAAAACAGACAAAAATCCCTGTTCTTGTGCTGGCTAATTTCCAGTGATATAAAAATTAATAGTGAACAGAGAAATAAGTAAATGTTGGAAAGGAAAGATGTTGTAGGGGGAAATGCGTGAGAGGAACCGGAAGTGCTGGATGGAGAGGGAAGGTTGCAATTTGAAGTTCAGTGAAGATTAAAGATAAGAATGAGAGGCCAAGAATTAAGGATTAAATCCAAGAGTAGAAGTTTTGTATGATCATAGTAGGATAGGGACATGTCCGATGAGGCTAGAAAAGTAGAGCAGAGCTATATTTTAAAAGCCTTTGAAGACAGATAAAAAATGATTGACTTTAATGCCAAGGAGAAACATGAAAACATTTTGGAGAAAGTTGGAAATATGACTAGATTGCATTTTAGAGAAACAAATAAATAATATGGTTGTTTTCTTTGTTTTGTTTTCGCCTTGGCAAGAACAGATAAGTGGTTTGGGGTGAGGCTGGTGAGGATCCTACTAAAAGCTGGTAGGAAAGGAAAATAGGATGGAACTCATAAACATGACAGAGGTACAGCTGATATGACGTGAAAATGTAGTGGTTGTGAGAAGACAGAGGGAGGAATTAAGCTTGATTCCTAGGTTTCTAATTTATGAGAAAAGTTGTACTTAATTTTCTATATTTGAATTAAGGAACACGGGAGGACAGTCAGAATGGTGGTCATCAGATAAAACTTGTGTGGATGTAAATTACCTCATTTACAGTAGGGGCATGAAAATGTCAGCTTTCTTAACACCCTCCCTTCTCTCCACCTTGGACATGTTGAATTTGGAAATGTGACTTGCATATATTTATGTGAAGGTATCTAGCAAGATGGCAACTTGCTCTTGACCCATAAAGTTCTAGGGATACAGATTTATGAGTTATGGACCTAAAGTCAGAGAAGAGAATAAGATTATGCAGGGGACGAAAGGAAAAAGAAGTCAAATAATCACAAGAATTGTAATATTAACTCAAAGTTCAAGTCTTTAATTTGATTAAAGAAATAGCATTTCTTTTCCAAACTTTTTAGTAATTTTCCTTGACAGCCTGTTACATACAGTCTATACTATGCTTCCAAACATAGATGAAATCTTTAGTTTTTTCACTTAGGATCCCTCTCACAGTTCTGAGCATTTAACATTCTTTCATTATGAAACTTTTTTTTTTAATTTCTTCTTTTCCAGCTCATCCATGATCTGTTCAAATCAATAACTGATACAGAGAGATAGACTACAAACATTCACTCTTTCCCTTATTTTAACTTAATAATCTGTATGTATACATACAGAATTATGAATTACTAGAATTACAGTATTTCCTTTAGAGGGCTATAAACTTGGCGAATTCAACATTTAGATAGAAGGTTACTCACTGAATTGTGTTTCGGTTTGTTATCAGACAGAAGACTGAAGGGATGGCAAAGTTAATGCCTGCCATATGCCATTTCTTGCCTGACTGATTCAAAGATTGTTCTGTGGCATAATTAGGAAAACCTACTTGTGAATTGCTTAAAATTAGTGTTAATAGTTGGAGAGTGAGTAACGAATAAAAATTTTGTTGCTTTATTAAATGTTACTAAAATATAAAAGTATTGTTCTCTATATGACTGAAAAGGTGTGGTGGTTTCTTTATTGGTTCTTTCTTTACCCATCTATATTTAGAACATTATTTAAACAAAGGGTAATGTCAAGGACTAAGAGATTAAAGACTTAGTTGTTTATTGATAAATAGTTATTGTAAACATTAAAAAAATATAAAAATTATAAAAGTATAAAAATTTCAGCTCACTAAAATCCATCCTAAGTTTAATCGAGATGCTCTCTCAAGCAATTTAAAAAAATCATAATATCACCAAGTTGGAAAATCCAGCCTCAGCAGTCACTCATGGATAATTGCTACAGTCATGTTAGTGAGCAAGTCACCCAACTTTAATTCAGGTGAATCTTTTCCAACATAAAGACCATCTGGCTGTTAGCTCACTACAAATAAGTGACAGAAATGAGCCATGTTAAGTTTAGTGGTAGAAGTTAGGACATTAAAACCTTAGGTGAGACTGAGAAATAAGACTTTTGTCTATCACCGGGGAGATTTCACATTATTTTCTTTCACCAGGAAACCATTGTGAGGACTTCTGCAGGCAGATTTCTTGGGTTAATATTCTGTCCATTGGTAATAAGTAGTAACATATCTCTAAAATTTCCTATTTATTGTTGCATAACTCCTTTCACGGTAGTGGTGTAGCTTAATGGAAAGCCTCAGGCTGTGTGGTCAGGCAGAACAGCATTCAGTTTTCTATAGAGCCACAGACAAGTAATGTGACCTTAGGGAAACTGCCCTCACTTATTCTTGGTTTCCTCATCTATCCATGAAGCTAATACTCAAGCTAATTATTGTAAGCATTAAGGAAGCATGTTGGTTAAATGCCAAATACAGTACCTGAATTCAGTAGGCTCTCAACAAACCTAATATTATTTAATTCAGAGTCTCAGAAATTCTTTTGTAGAAAGGAGTGACAACTAAATGAATGAAAGGTAGTAGATATTGACCATAACAACATAGAATTAATGTCAAATATGTAATGATGTCAACTCTATATTATTGAAGTTGTAAATTAATTGACAAATATTAGGCATAGTCAGTCCTCTGAGTGTATTCCTTCTTTTGCCATCCATCTCGACCAACATTCGTTAAATTTTTATTAGAAAAACAAGTCTGTCAAAATTCTGCGCCTTTGGTATTCTGTTCCCAAAAGTATGCCTCTCCTATTTATAATTGAGATTTCAGGTAAATGATTCTGAGAGAAAAAGGCAGATACTATGTAATTAATTTCCTAGCTTGACTTTTCTAGAAATTCGCTGGAATTAGTTATTTCTTAAAACTAAAGAAGTGTGTTGTTATATGCATTTGAAATACACATAGATACCCACCTGGGGTGCTAAGTCAATGTTTCCACTTCTCAGTCTATCAGCAAGATGAACTTTTAAAAAGGTGAATTATATTAGCTATTTTTGCGTTTTCAGTCATATAAGCAACCTTATTAACCCTTTAAAAGGAAGCGCTGAACTTGATGGACCTTTAGTAGGCAATCATTCTGGATAACTCGGTCCTTTTATGTTTTCTGTTGAAAGTCTGTGCTTGTAAATGGTGTTATTAAATGGTGCGTTTTAATGAGGCTTGACTATTTTGTATTCTAAGGGCTCTCTTTGGGGGATCCTTAGAGGCACGTTACATTACTACAGTGTTGTAAGGCAGTATAGAAGTCAGCTCCTTCTTATATGAACCGTGCCAGAGTGTGTCCTATTAGAGCCCTAGAGCTAAGGCAAATGTTTTTCAAGGATCAAACACAGGGAGTTTGTGGTGTAGAAGCAGCCTTTCTCTATCAGTGAAGGTGTCAGGGAAACTCACAAAGGACACTGGGCATCAGATGTGGGGTCACCACCTCAGCAAAAGGAGCCAGCACCCTTTGTGTCCCTTTGCACTGAGGCATTGGTGACAGTGCCACGTGCTAAGACGCGGTGCTGAGGCCGGATATGGTTGAGTTACTTAGGCCAGGAAGATCCTGAGAAACCTGATGTGGCAATGCCACTTCGTAGTTCTCCGAACCAAAGTTTCCGGATCCCCTGCATCCTGTGTACAACCTAAGCCACACAGATCCAAGTGATCCCTGAGCATCTCTTGGAGTAACACCATGAAGGCTATTTTCCTGCTCTTCTTGTCACCGAGAGTGCAGCAGATGGAACAGGCAGCAGCAGAGGCCCAACAGCTTTTCAAGTTCCTTGACAACCTGAGGGCCACCATGCTGCATATACAATAACCAGATAGATAACGTAAAGACTGAGACAAATAAAACTATAGCTTTCCTTCCAGACTGCTTGCCTATTAATAAAATGAATGCCCACTTTGAATTGCACGTTCTTTTGAATTACATACTCTTTTGAACAACCTGGTGATTAGTTTATTCATATAATTATTCGTGTAGTGCTTTTCTTATAATGCCTTTGTCCTACTGTGATAAAAATGTGAAACCGCATGTAGTAATTGCATGCAGTCACCCACGATGGGTGGTGTAGTTTGCTACTTTTGCAGCTCCTGAAGAATGAAAAGCACAAACCAAGCTGCCAAACGTAAGTGAGCAAGAAAGGTTAACAGAACAAAACAGCAATTAGCTGAAAATGAGAACAGATAAACCCTGCTTTTCAGGGAGGCCCTGGAGTCCACCCTAAATTTGCTTGCAAAAACCAGCGACAGGAAACCAGGTCATAAGCCCCACTGTGGCCAAGAATATGCAGCTTTTTCTTGGCAGCGTATTGGTAAAGAGGAACTCTGAAAATCAAGAAATCACGTGCTCAGAGTAAACCAAAAACCAAGCCGTGCAGCCCCAGTGGTCAACTCTGTGATGCGAGCAAATGCGAGGTCTCTTTCCAGACAATTTGTCTGATAAAAAAATAATGTGACCACACATGAAATTTTAGATTTCTAGTAGCTATATTAATAAAATAAAAAGAGGGGCGCCTGGGTGGCTCGGTCAGTTGAGCATCTGCCTTCAGCTCAGTCATGGTCTCGGGGGTGTCCTGGGATGGAGGCCCCTGTTGGGCTCCCTGCTCGGGGGGAGTCTGCTTGTCTCCCTCCCTCTCAGCCTCTCCCCCCACTCGTACTAACTTGTGTGTGTTCTGTCTCTCAAATAAATAAATAAAAATCTTTTTATAAATAAATAAAAAGAAACAAGTAAAATTAACTTTAATAATTATATAATCTAATTCATCCCAAATAGAGCCATCGTAACAGGTATTCAGTCTTAAAAATTTTAGTAAGACATTTTACCTTTATTTGTACTCTTTAAAATCCAATGTGAATATTACACTTACACCATGTCTCAGTTTGGACTAGCCATGTTTTAAGGGCCCAGTAGCCTTGTATAGCTAGTGGTCAACGCATTGGATAGTTGAACTCCAGACTAAATTTTTCTTACTGATAGAAAGGATTTGAATTGTTTGCTCATGAGCACCTTAAAACTATGTCTTGTATCATCTTGTGGCCAGCAAATAAACAAATGTCAAGAGGATTCTGGAAACCAAAAAATGACAGAATAATCTTGGGAACAATTTTTTTTTAAATTAGGCTTACAAAAAGCAGCTTTATCCATACTTACCAATCCCCTTCTTTTCTTCCTCTAGCATACCCATTCTCATTTCCTCTCATACCTACTGCACCAGTTGAAACTTTGTTTTGTTGAATTTCTTTAGATTTTTGCTATTTAATGCGTAATTCCAGCCACATTGAATGATCAAGGATGTAAAATATTGCCAGTGTGACTGAGGAGTTTAATTCTTCATTTTATTTAACTTTCATTAAATTTAAAACTGATACTAGAGTCAGTTATTAGAAAATATTTAACTACGTTTGGAATGTTTTGGTTGCTTGGCTCTACCCATAGCTATTGAACTATACACCAAATTCAAATCAAGTAATTCCAGTGAAAATTTAGCTGTCAGGTTGAGATCGCTAAATTATAAATAAAATATATACTGGATTTCATAGGCCTAGTACAAAAAAAGAATGTGAAATATCAGTAAATTTTTATGTTGACTATATGTTACAGTGACAATATTTTTAACATATTGGGTTAAATAAAATATTTTATTAAAATTAATCCCATTTGTTTCTTTTTACTTTTTATAATATGGCTACTGGAAGATTTTACATTTCAATGTGGTTTGCCTTCTATTTGTATTGGGTACTCCTTACACTTATCTGGGCTTTGGAAAAATCTCAGACACCTGGTTTGGAGAATAATGGCTGAGAATTGAACACATTCCTAAGACCTACAAATCATAACTGGTTTACAGGTGGCCCTTGGAAAAGTCAAAGGGTTTAATGAAGTGCATCATAAATAAACATTAGCAGTCATCAGAGCTGGCCTACTTTCAATGGATTGCTTTATGAGATGTTTTTGCCTGTTTTGTTTCTGTTTTTTTTAATTTAACATTTTTGTATTTTAAGTCAATTCATAACTCTTACTAATGCCATAAAGTGACCTGAAATGTAGTAGTAAGACTATAATTTGCAAAAAGTTTTGAAATTGACAGTTAAAAAAAAGATGCTATAAAAACACAAGTTGTTTAACTTAGATTCCATGGGTATAGGGAGAAAAACATAGACTTATCTTACTGAATTTGCTTTTCCAAATATCTCAGTGTTCAGTTGAACTACTCAGTTATGATATATTATAATTTCATATGTCACAGGTAACTAAATTTAATGTTATTTTAGACGTCAAAATGTTTTTAAATCATGAAAGGGGTATTCATATACTATGCTGCACAGGCTGTCAGCACACCAGAGGCTAATTTAGACTGTGTCTGGGTTATTTTCATGGGCTCTAATGTTTCTGTGAAAGCATCTATTCAGTGCACCATATCTGTCTTTCATCAGAATGAATTTGTCAGCCATTTCTAGAGATGATAATGTAAAATAATTTTCTGAATATCCTATTTGTATTCCATTGCTAACACAATCTTTAAAGTTCTCCTTAAGCAGAAGCTGGTCAATTCAAAAAAAATTTCTTAAACACCTACTATGGGCTAAGTATGGTAGGCCATGTAATCCATTTTCCTGAAACAACTAAAATCTACGTGAATCAGCCAAATTAACCTATGTGAAAAGTTTAAACATCAGAGCAAAGAAAGATAAATTAGGATAATAAATAATAATATTCAAGCGTCTGGATATAATCAGGAAAACATAATCAATCCTAATATATTCCAGAAGGAACCAGTAAGGTTTGTGAGGCCAGGAGATAAAGATTTAGAGCATAAGCATAGATATTTAATATATAGAATGTTTAAAAAATCTAACTTATAAATTCAAATAAAGTGGCACAAGGCATGCTGTTAATGAAAAGAAGTGAGAAGGCCCGGTTTCTAGTCTCACCTCCCATTGGCCAAAGGTACAATTTGGGGAGATGGCATTTGACTTTCAGAGCCTCAGTATTATCGTATGTAAAACGGGGATTAATAAACCCTTCCCTACTTGATCTACAAGGTCTTAGTGAAGATAGATGAGGTAGGTTTGTGAAGGGTTTTCTGAACTTTGTATGACTAGTCAAATGCAAGACATTAATATGAAGTTAACTTCCTACAATCCTTTGAAGTCTTGTAACATTTCTCTGCTTTCTTCAGCTGTTATAGACCTGATATCATTGCAAATTATACTTGCGCACAAATAGAAATGTTTTGGCATAAACTGCCGCACACAGAGAAGTTACTCTTATTTTCAAATAACAAACTCAGTGTTCAGCCCTGCTGTTGAATGTGACAAAGAGAAGTTTAATAAAAAAATACACAGGTTTGACTGGACTTCATCAGTTGATCACAGAGGGTTTTAATATAGAATTCCTTTGCAGATTATTTTACAATTAGGTTTCCAGCTAGCATTTTGTATTAACAAATTCATGCCAGTATTAGCTTCTTGTTACATTTTACAATGAATTGTATGACTAGCTTAGTATTTGATTTTTTATTTAAATGGGAGATTTTAGGCTCTGAAGCGATTTTGTGAGTCTTAAAAGAATCCAGGGGAAAAGCTAAGGTTTTAATTATGTCATCTTTGTTATTGTCGGACACTCGGATAGTTTAGATTCCTCAAGAGGTTTAAGACAAAAAGAAATAGTGACTTATCTCTTATAATAAATTTCGGGTCAGATGTAATTTGAAAGTTGATCAGTGTTTTCAGTATCACATATATTTTCTTAATATAAAACAATGCTTATTACCTTGACTTCATTTCTTAAAAATTATAAACTCTCACTTTTCTTCTTGAAAAGTAGGTAATTCTAGGTCTATTTTGTGATAGGACCAGATAGTGGGTTTGCAACACCTTTACTCCACAATCTTCTACAGCACAAATTTTATTTCTTTTCAAAAAAAAAAAATATATATATATAAATATATCTTGTAACTGAGAACAAGAGAGAGGCAAAACCTCTTTTATTCAATATATAAAATATATAAAGTTAACACTTACAGTCTGTAAGTTAACACTTACAGTTTGGATATTAAACCAAACAAACAACTGCTTCTCAGACAAGTCTTTAGATTGGAGAAATTCCAGGGGAGGAGTTACTAGGATAAAAGTTAAATCCTGGATAACAAGGAAGATACTGCTCTGTAGACGAGTGCCAGAGCTCAGATCTCTAGAAAGGACCAGTTATCCTGGACAGGCTGGGTCTCATTATCCCACCTGCCTTTTATGTTGTTTTTTTCTCAATAATTTTTCATATGCATTGATATTCAAGGCGTATATAGTTTTAACTCTGCGTATGTTAGAAATTGATCTTTTTGAAAAGATCATTTGACATTCTAGCATATATTTGAGTGTTGAGAAGTATACTTTTAAATATGGTATGAGCCACTAGAAGTAGCGTTATGAAATAAAATCTTTAAACAGTATTATGAAATAAAATCTTCAGTGAGGATGCGCTTATAAAAGCAAAGCAGGCTACTATTTCTGCTAGAAAATTAGAAGGCTAAATTATTTATATTGTTTGTTTTGTTTATACTGTGCTGTGCTTGATAAAGAATTTGGCAATGCCTAGGAAAGTACATAAGCTACAGTGAATAAGATAAACCACCGAGGAATTTGGTAGGGCAGGAAAATTATCAAAGCAATGATGTTAATGAACTTACAATAATGATGGCATGTTTATTCAGTGTCTATTCCATACGAGGCACTGCTGTGAACACTTTTCATGTAGAAACTCATTTCATCTCCCCAGTAACATTAGTTGTTGGAACAGCTTACAGATGAAGAAAAAGCACTAAGATACACGTCCCATGTCACAGTGCTAGAGAGGCAGAACCCGTGTTCGAAATCTGCCACCTGGCCTTTCAGCAGCTAAACCACAGCTACAACTACAGTCATGGTGTCTGTCGGTGAAAAAAGTCAATCATCCGGGAGAATTCAAAAATGGAATACCAGATAGACATACTTGAAACTGTGTCACTGCACTATATACTGAATCATGCTGAGACTTAAATCATGCCCCCCTATCTGCAGTGCAGTATAACTCTTGAAAGTATCCACACCTCTGATCATCAGCAAATTAGTGAGAGCCAGCCAGGCAAGCACAGTGGTACTTTGCCAGCTCAGCTGAGAACTCAACCTTTCAGCCTCTGGACGTTTGGTGTTTTGCAACACACAGTCCACAGGGTACTTCAGAGAATTTCAAATCCTGGGTTAGGACTGCTGCAGAAGGTTGGTTGGACCTGGGGGCGGGGGAGGAAGGTGGCAGGGAGGTGGACGGTGGAGCTGGGTAATTTTGAACATGCAGCCAAGTTAGCGGCAGATCTTAATATGTTGGTGAATACGGTTGTGGATGTCTATGGATTTGACATCAGGGCACTTTATTGAATGAGTCTACGGATTTGACATCAGGGCACTTTATTGAATGAGTCTGGCCAGCATGATTCAAATGCCAGATGACAATCGCTTCTTCCAGAAGAGTGAGGTTCAATATCTAAGTAAAGCAAAGCAGTCAACCTAAGCACAGGGCCTGAATCCTGTGAAGGAGAGGTGGCCTGCTCTGAGTCTGAGCCCAGGACTGAGGCTTCAGGCGAGCTTACTTAGAGTGGCCAGGGAGCTGCGGCTGTTATGTCCCCAGAAAAGAAAAGAAAAGAAGACCAGCATCTCCCCAAAGGTCTCCCAGATTTGTTGTGGCTGTTGGTGGTGGCAGTGGTGTCATTGTGACTTAAAAATGAGCTACCTTGGCACTGCTTCTGAAGGGGCATTATATCAAAGAACTATTTTCTCTCTCTTGTAACTGAGAACAAGAGAGAGGCAAAACCTCTTTTATTCAATGCACATTAATCACTATCAAAACATGCAGCTGTTGGATTAATTTGGATACTGATTTACTTCTAGTTTGATTTTGCCACTTAAAATGAAGTGTTATCGCTGAGGCAACAGTGTGAAAATATGTTGTTGTAAACGACCTTTGAGTCATGAAAGCTCCACTTGTTTTGCCAAATAATTAATCTGATGTTCAATGAATCTCCCACTGGCCAGAGACCTTTGTCATCCTGAGATGCAACACTTTATGTTTACAGATGCTTGATTTAGTGGGGTCTCTGCCAGCTGATGGCTAACAAATGATAGCACAACCAAGGAAGGCCAGTGGGATTTGCATCTGGTTTGTGTAATGGTAAACCTGGGGTACCAGCTGTCTGTCACAAACTCTTCTCAGAAACTCAAGTAGAGGGACCAATAATCAGTTCATTAAAAAATGCAACAGCCAGGGACTGTCACGAAGATTGCAACTGTCTGTTGGTGCAAGTGCTTGTCTGGCCCAGTATACCAGCTGAGAGAGGTGTACTTGAGCTAGGGTTTCTGTGCATTACTCCAGGGGATGACAGTTACATAAGCTGTGGTGTGAATGACGCCCCCTAGCCTTGTGTGATGTGGTAGCTCTGCATTTTTTATAGTCCCTAATTTTTACTTTTTTTACAGTAGCCCGTTACTATTTAACACGTTTGTGTACCTGCTTGCCTCTGAACTCCTACAGAACTAGTTTTAGTTTCTTATAGTGTTGCCAAACTGTGGCAGAGTGCCCATGGCTTAGGAAACTTTTTTGAAGCTTCTTCATTTAATCGAATAAAAGTGAACGCATATTTTGTAAAGCCAAGAATTTTAGCTTTTGTGTTTAAACACATAAGAACTTCTTACAAGTGTTATTTCATATTGGAATTTCAGCTCAGTCTTCACATTGTCATTGTTGAGAATCTTCAGGAGACAAGTGAAAGAAGACCAAATCAAACACGCTTAAGGTCAAAAGAAAAAACCTGAATTTAGTGGTTCACGTAACAGACATCCCAGAGTCAGACCCATCTGACTTCAATCCAGATCCACTGACCCGAAAGATGACCTCAGGGCTTTTCTCTGTATATCTCTCAGTTCTGCCTTCCTCTGTGTGGGCTTCATTCACACTTGCTTTTGGCATCCCCCATCAGGATGGTCACTAGCCCAGCCATACTAGCAGACAGTCCTCTCAGCCGTCCTTTCCTTTCTGTAAAGCAAAACCCCAGATTCCATTTTGATGGCACTACCTTGGGTCACGTGCTCACGGGGGCCAGGAATTGTGGTCCCAGGATTGGAATCTCTGATGGGGTGGAGGGAAAGCGAATGGGAAATGGAACCATTTGGCCAGAGAGTGTAGGAAACATTTCTGTCACAAAACAAGAAGAAGTGGATGTTGGGCAAAGAAAAACGTGTTTCTATGACATTATCCTCCATTTAACAAGGGATGAAACTAAGGCTTAGAGACAATATTATCTTGACAGCTGGGTCTCCTGGCACTGAGTCCAGCATGTTTTGCACATTATCTGTCACTTATGCAGTCGTTTCTGTAACGTACCAGGTGAGTTGGAAATCAGTAGTAAGGACTTTTTTTTCAGACCTATAGCACGGGACTGAGAATACTGAAGAACTGGAAGCAGTGAATGGGTAAACTGAAAGTCCGAGGGATGAGAATATTTTTTTGAGTCTTTGTTTCAGTGGGATTCAACTTGATTTCCCAATTAATGAAAAAAAACAGCTTGATTTTCCCGACAGATCATACACGTGGAAGTTTTCCCTGAAGTACCGGCAGTGATCTCGACAGAAACAGTCAAGTTCAGATATCTTCTTCATTCCTCTGTTCTCCTGACTATTTGAAGGATTTTATTTGCTTTGATTTGGATGTGGTTTTGGTTTTGGTGAGAGTGAAGTGGCACTTTGGCCTGAGGGACATGTGTGGGTTCTAGAGAATCATAGGCATTGGCTCTGCACAGCCCACACTGCCTTGGAGACATTTTCACAAATGCCGCATGATTCTCCATCCGTGTTTCTGTGTAACACTGTATCTTTTCTTTTAATTTTCCACATTTCTTTTAATTTAGTTTTATTTACTTTTTGATTCACTTTTTGTAGCAGTCAGTCTGGAAGGTATGACAAGGATAATGATTTCACAAGAACTTGAGTTGAACCCGTACAGAGGAAGAGGGAGTGAGGGATCTGCCTTGAAATCAACCCGCTTATTTAAGTAGATTTAAAGAAAAACAGAGCATGAAAACAACAAATCAGCCTGACTTATCTCAGAGGAGTAGATAAAATAGTCCCTGCAGGAGGAAACGTGTAACCCAATCCAGTAGTTTATCACATCTTCATGAAACCTTGAAATAGCTCTATGAATTTATATTGTTTCCGAAAGCTATGTGAGCTGTGCTGTCTTGCCCTGCCCCACTGTGAACCCTGAAATCAATCCATTGCTCTCTCAAACTTTGGGAAAATGATATGCTGCTAATGTCAATGAACTAGCTGCATTCACAGAATGGTTTTTCACTCCCCGAGTTTACTGAAGTGGAAGACAGAGAGGGTATGCCTTTCTGAAAATAACCACATGTGCTCAGAGACCGAGATTTTCCAGGCATGAGTGCATTTCTGATAAAACACCTCCTTAACATGAGGAAACCTTGTTATTCTTCCTTTCCACACATCGTTTGCCTCCTTTATATTTGTAAAGATTGTCAACTTTGATTTCTTTTTTGGAGGTTTGATAAAACAGAGGCCCCGGAGAAAGGAAAATGGATACGGTTCAAAGATGCCCACCTCCCGTGACGAAAGAGGCCAGAGCTGTACCCTGGTGCCCCTCAGCTGTAGCCTACCTTTCCACAAATAACCCTCCTTCGCCTCAGTTTCCATTAGTTCATAATCATCGATTATATTATAGATATTCTGAGGAAGCACTTTAGAGGTGGAGAGAGTGCAACTTCAGATATTCTGGCTCAAGGATAACAACTAGGTGTTGTTTTATTTTGCAGCAGAGTTGCACTACCTATCTTCAAGTGTTTGCCTTACGCCTTTTCACAGATTGTCTTGGCTTCTTATTACTTATTTGACAATACTTTTAGCAGTGCTAATACCTCACTTTGTGTGGCAGTTAACAATTTTCAAATTACTGACACATATTCGGTGCCTATTGTGTTGTGTTATTCCTCTCCATAGTGTGGACAATGATTTGCTAAGTCTGTTTCCTTTAGCTTAGATGATAGCTTCTCTAGGTGATTTAAAGCAGTTATTATGAATATTTTGGTTGAATAAATTAGAAAGTAAACCAAAGAAAAGAGCAGTAAGAACATATCGTTGTGATCTCTAAAGAGACTATCATATGTAGCATATATAAAATGATATTAAAAAGGTAACATTCGTCTATTTCCCATTTTGACCTATAACTAATAAATAGAAGTTGGTGCCTCCTTGAGAAGCTCCACAGAGCTGATTCTTCATCAGATGATTCTCTAAGTCTGTGTGTTGAATGTTTATCAAAGGAAATTACTGCTACTTAGGAGCTGGGTGGACCTTGGGCAAGCTAGTTGGCTTCTTTGTACCCCTGCTTTTTCATTTTTACAGTAACGGAGATAACAATCTCACCCATGGTGTTGTGAGACCTACATGAGGGAATAAATCTAAAGTACTCAGTGGGATACTTGGCCTTTGTAAGTGCTTTGTATTCGTTATTTTTGTAGTTGTTTTGATGTTGTCCCTAACGACGATACTGTAAGAGAATCATGGACAGTGATTTGATAAATTAAAGTTTTCATGTTATGGGAGGCAGCATCACTGAGGCTTACCAAACTGGGAGTACCTGGATTCCTTTCCCAGCTCTTCCATTCGTCTGATGGACGGTCTCGGGAAACACACTCAAACTTTCAAAGCCCAAGTTTTCATCTATGAAAAACATAAGGCGCTTATTATGAAAGTTGCATCCATAGGGTAGCTAGGAAATGAGATGGCAATAGGACATCATTAAATAATTTTTTAAAAATGGTATCATAAAGAAAACTTCCTTCGTATCTCTTGGACTCAGTTTCTGGCTTTAAGCAAGTGATGGTGGAGCTCATTTTTTTTTTTTTTTTTTGGATGGTGGTGCTCATTATTAAATCTCATTCAGTCTTTTGCCCTAGAGCTGAGTACCCTGGATCAACAACAAATGATATGTGTCTGATTCTTTACATTTTTAAACAAAATAAAAGGAATATTTTCTGTTTATTTGTAAAATGGAGAAGTAGGCTTAAAGTAATTGGCACCGCGGCAAGTTTTAATTTGATCTTAGCAGAGAAAATACCTTAGCAGTGCTGTATTTTCAGTCTTATCTCCTTATTTCCTTTGATATTCACTTTTGGTTTCTTTAAATACATGATAATATTAACAGTGCCACTTAATTCTGAGGTCCAAAATGATTCCCAAAACAAATTTATTGGAAATAAGTTCAACTGTACTGGTTGGTTAATCCTTTTCTGTTTTTGTCAAAGAATTTAGTTATAGACCCTAAGAAAAGTACTTCCAAATATAAAAATACAAAATTTTTTTTAAAGTTTAACAGTCTTTAAATGAGACCAGAGTCTTTGAAACTTTTCAATTATTTGTAAACTTCTAACAATGGTGAAGCATTTGTCATATTTCAGCATCTAGTGTTTATCTGAAACATCAAGGTAGACTTGGGTCTTGAAAGAGTTCTTATTTTATGAAAATAGCTTACCTCTTTCAACTTCATGTAGAGTTGGCATAGATAGGCTAAAGTGACAGACGCCTTAAGGGGAACTTTGAACGAATAACTTTGAAGGAAAACTACTTTCACCAAAGACTTGTCCAGATTTAATTAGTTAAGGGGGTTAAAGGCAGAGAGAAAAGGCCAGGAGCCTAGAGGGATTTTAGGAGTAAAGTGTCAAGGAGAAGTAAGGTCTCACATGGAGAAGGAAATGTTGCTACTTTAAGGTTTAATAATTTTGTGATCCAGTGTCAAGTGTTGTGATTTCCAGTGGCAGGGGAGGTGAAAATGTGAAACATTAACCAACCCTGTACCTTGCTGGAGGTGATTCATACCCTTACTATCTTCCTCAGGATCCTGGGTATATTATCTTTCAAAACAGTAAATTTTGGAAGAATGTCATTTGCTCCATCAAAAGGGATAAAAAGTGGGGCTATTGGCTTATAATCAGCACCCTCCCACAATCAGTGAATTAATCTTTTCCTGGCAAAGTCGTGAAATGTGAATTTATATCACATGCCACTTGGAAACTATAATTAAAAAAAAAAAACACACGTGGATCCAGAATTCAATTAACCAGAGCTAAAGATAACAGTGATTTTAATAAAGGTTGTGATGCTTATTTGTTTCTGTTTGAAAACATGTGTAGAAATTTTGCTGTCATGTAAACATTACTGAAATGTGCAGTAGGTTTTAGTTGTTGACGTTTTTATTTTTAACATTGAATGTTAGCTTATCCTATTGCTTTACTTCATGTACCCCGCACACTATCACCACATTGCTTTGTCTACCCATTTTGTTTTATTTTTTAAAAGATTTTATTTATTTATTTGAGCGTGAGAGAGAGCACAAGCAGGGGAAGCAGCAGATGGAGAGGGAGAGCCTGCTGTGGGCCCATCCCAGGACACTGGGATCATGACTTGGGTTGGAGGCAGATGCTTAACTAACAGAGCCACCCAGGCACCCACCCTGCCTGCCCATTTTATTGTTGTGGAAACTGAGATTAGGTGAAATGCCAAAAGTCACACACACATAGTAAAAAGTGGTGCTGAGATGCAAATCCAAGTCTGTGGGGTCCCAAAGTCAATTTTCATAGCAATTACCCAATTCATAGTTACAAAAACCCAAAGTCTGTGGCCTCCCCTGGATACAGAAAGCCCTGCACCCATTTATTCAAAAAGTATGTATTCAGTTCCAAAGAACTGATTAGCACCAAGTATACAAAGATGAATAAGGGCCAGTTAGTTTGCTACAAAGTTATTATAAAATGCAGAGCTAGAAATATTTTTAAGCCCCTAACAAAGTTGTCAGTAGGGCTAGGGGAGAGGTAGGTTCTAGGCTGGCAGAGATATGAAAGGAAGAGAAAACTTCCTGGAAGAATGATGGCCTGAGTTTGAGCTTAGAGGATGAGGAGGAACAGTGAAATGGGAGAGGATGGGCACCGAAGCAGAAGGTGTAGAAACTGCAGATTGTGTCCAGAAGACAGTAGATGGCCTGTGTTGTTGGAACATAGAGGACAGGGAATGGAGTGGTGAGAGAGGAAGTTGTGAAGGTACACACACATTAGATCATGGAGGAGCTTGTGCACCATGTTGATAAGCTTGCATTTATCTTATGAGAAAGGAAGTTTAGGATTTTAAACAGAGAAGTGACTTAGAACTTGCCTTTAATCAGGAGGCAAGGGATACCACCCATGAGACTCTGAAAATGGTGGGAAATGATGATGGCAGTGGAATCAGGATCAGGGAAAAAGAGGCAGATTTAAGAAACACATAGGGTATAAAATTAGTAGCACTGTTGATTATTTTTATGTTGGAAGTGAGAAAGAGGAAAAAGTCAAAGACAATTCTTGAAAGATAAGATTTTATAACTTTGAAGTTTCCTATATTCATGAACTTCATTATGGATCCATAGAGTACTATATATATTTAGGTGTATTATTATTTCACTAAACTTAAGGGATAATTTCTTCACAGTCACTAAAAAGAGTTTCTAATTTGCATGTTAAATCTGAGATTATAGTTTTTTAATGGTCATGTTTTATTAATATAAAATTGTGTGTTCTTATCATTGATCATTATTATTTTTAGGTCTTAATTTTACGGCTGAACATTGTACACATATTGCCATAGATTTTATTTTCATTGTTTCCCAAATTTTGAATTTAATTCTTATTCTTAATTTGGTGACATTTGTCTCCTTTGCTATCTCATCCTAGCACTCTGATATGTTCAGTTACCCTTAAATGTGAATGTTGAAATTCCCAAAAGCTGGGTTATAGGTGTTCAAATTCTTTGTTCTATCATTTTTCACATACTTGAAAATTCCCATCAAAGTTAAAAAACATTACAGATTTTTTGATAAGTATATGGATAGAGAGATTGTATTCAGGTATTTTGAATTATAATACATTACTATGGGGAAGTAATTAATATTTTTCATAGTTCTTGGAGCAAGTGATCAATTTTAGGTATGTTCACTTTGATTGAATAAAAGTTTTGGAACCTACTAAGTATTTGGTGGAGCTGGACTATAGTAAGGAATATAGAAATGACTGGGACTTGGGCGCCTGGGTGGCTCAGTGGGTTAAAGCCTCTGCCTTCGGCTCAGGTCATGATCTCAGCGTCCTGGGATCGAGGCCCGCATCGGGCTCTCTGCTCAGCAGGGAGCCTGCTTCCTCCTCTCTCTCTGCCTGCCTCTCTGCCTGCTTGTGATCTCTCTCTCTATCTCTCTGTCAAATAAATAAATAAACTCTTTAAAAAAAAAAAAGAAATGACTGGGACTTTCAAATAGCATCAAAGGATTTTTACAATCAAACAGTAAGGAACAGTTATCTCTGGGAGGATTAGGACTAGATTTCTCAGTGACATTGAGATAGGCAGTGAAGAGTCAATGGGAAATAAAGCATCACATGCACAGCTAACATGCATGTGGGAAAACACTGAAAAGCTACCGTAGTGTGGAATATGGTATCACCGATTTTGGTTTTGGTGGAATGATGGTAAATAAGCTGAAAATTGAGTAAATTTTTGGCCGTGTTCTGTTGAACACAGTGTTTCCAGCAGAAGCTGTTATGATTCCACATTCCACTTTGACGTGAGATAGCTGGGATCGAGAGAGGAAAATCAAGAGCAAGTCTGAAACAAAGCCAGTCGGTAGCGTAATTCTTGTAATAATCCATTTGCAAGTGGTACAGACTTCAATTTGAGCAGTGGCAACAGAAAGGGGAATAGGAATTAATGGTGAGAGAGACAATATGGAGCTGATCTTCACTGGTACACATAGATGAATTGGACCTAATGGAGAGACAGGACTCCAAGCTTCTGACTGTGAGAATGATATTACAGTCAGAAATAAGGAGTTGAGTCAAAAAGAGAAGCTACGGGCGCCTGGGTGGCTCAGCGGTTTAAAGCCTCTGCCTTCGGCTCAGGTCATGATCTCAGGGTCCTGGGATCGAGGCCCACATTGGGCTCTCTGCTTGGCAGGGAACCTGCTTCCTCCTCTCCCTCTGCCTGCCTCTCTGCCTACTTGTGATCTCTCTCTCTCTCTGTCAAATAAATAAATAAAATATTAAAAAAAAAAAAAAAAAAAAGAGAAGCTACTTTTAGAGGGGAGGTTTTCATCTCATGTTGATGTTGAGATTAGAGCATTGAACAAAATAGTATGATCCCATAATGCTTTGAGTTTTGTGGGTGGGGAAAAGAAAAGAGACTAACTTAGTAAACAAGCTGATTTGAGAGTGATGGGTGATACGAACAAATCAAATAGAATGATGTGTTCTTGAAGAAACACATCAAGAGATTGAGATTGGGTGATCAAGAATCTCTTTGTACAGGAGACATCTTGAGCTGAAACCTAAATGGCAAGGAGAGAGATCTTTTCTAGAGGGATGAAGAACTTGTGTAAATGCCCTGGGGGCCTGATTTGGGTGTGTTCAAAGATACAAACACCAGTCTAGTCTGTCTGTCTTGAGAATGGGGAAAAGGTCATGAGAACATGAGGGTAGGAAATGAAACATAGAGGCCAGCAGCAATCAGATCACGTGGGTCCTCATTGGACTTCGTAGAGAATCCGATTTTGTCGTTGGTCAATGCAAAGGCATCAAAGGATTTTAAGAAGCAAGGGGGTAGAACGGAAGACTCTGTGTGTGACGTGATCTGACAATTGAAGCCAGTGTTGTGGATGAGATGCTCTAGGGAGAGACTAAAGGAGAGAACCTTGATAACAATCTGACTGTACTCAAACAGCAGAAAACAAAGAGAAAGGTCAAAGAGGTAGTATGGGAAGCAATCTAGTGCTAATGCACAGTTCCCAAGGGAGGAGAAATTTTCAAAAAGGAGGGAGTGATGCAATGAAGTCAAGCATCAGATGAGCCAAGAGGTTGAGGAGGCATGATCATTAGATGTATCATATTATTTTCCACACATTAAATATTTTAGATTCAACTTTGATTATTTAGTGAGGGAATATATTTCGTCCAAGGCTGTTACACTTCATGATATATGACATTAATAGTTGCATAGAGGATAGATACAATTTTTTTTAATGTGGCGACAGGATCTGTACTTACAAATGCTGGAGGACTACCTTTTTTTTTTTTTTTTGGAGGACTACCTTTTATATATATATTTTTGTTGTATTTTGTATAAGGATTTCTTCTCATTATTTGTGTTGATAGAGTAATTCCTACATAT
Organism: Ailurus styani; assembly: GCA_002007465.1. Taxonomy (NCBI): domain Eukaryota; kingdom Metazoa; phylum Chordata; class Mammalia; order Carnivora; family Ailuridae; genus Ailurus; species Ailurus styani. The sequence goes on from LNAC01000152.1 coordinate 1,829,393, forward strand.
TTCTGTCTTATCATGTAGGAACTTATTTAGGAATACCAATTCAAGTGGAAAGAAAAAAAGAAAAAAAAGAAACCCCTGAAGTCTTTGCCAGGCATTGGACTAGGTATCAGTTATGCAGGAATGAGTTAAGACAAGCACTGTTCCTGAAGCTCTGAACTTGCCTTCTAGTGGGGAAGAAATAATAAACAAGAGTAAAGAGCAATGGGAGATGATACCAGGGGCTGAGGTCCAGGATTTGGAGGTGAGGGGGCCTTCAGAAGAAGGGAGCTCTGAAATCTGATGAATGAGTAAGAGTTATGAAACAGGGTGATAATGTTGTGGGAAGTGTAATCGCCCATTTGATTTGTTACCCTGGTAAGGCTATAGTCCCTGGTTATTCAAACGTCATCTCGGTGTTGCATGCTCGTTCTTTCTCCCGCCCTCCTTTTTTTTCTTTTTCTTTCTTCCTTCTTTTCTTTCTTTCTTTCTTTTTCTTTCTTTCTTTCTTTCTTTCTTTCTCTTTCTTTCTTTCTTTCTTTCTTTCTTTCTTTCTTCCTTTTCTTTCTTTTCTTTCTTTCTTTCTTTCTTTCTTTCTTTCTTTCTTTCTTTCCTTTTTTGCCTTTCTTTAGTTTTCTTTTCTCTTTTCCTTCCTCCTTCTCTCTCTTCCTTGCTTTTCTTTTCTCTTCTTTTCTTTTTCTTCTTCTCTTTTCTTCTCTTTTCTTTCCAAAAAGTGGCATCATTCTATGCAAATTGGTCAAAAACTTGCTTTATTTGCTTAGTTGACTAATGGATGCCCTTCTGATTTAATACATACAATTCTTGCTCCTTGTTTTTATTTATTTATTTATTTATTTATTTATTTATTTATTTATTTATTTATTTATTTATTTTGCTCCTTGTTTTTTATTAACAAACAATATTCTCTTGGAAGGACAGATCATAAATAATTACCTAACCATTCCTCGGTTGATTGTTAGTTGTTCTCATTCCAACAGTTAATTCCACCTGCCTTTTATTGAAATATTTCATGTATTTTTTAATAAACAGTGCTGTAGTAAACATCTTTGTGTATGTGTGAATATAAACATATATACCTATGTACATATGTTTATATACATGTGTATATACACGTGTATATTATATACACATGCATGTATATTGTATATACACATACATATATACACATATACACATATAAGTGTATACATATGTATCATACATATATACATGAGATATATACCTCATATACATATGCACACATATATAAGTATATATAATATTTATATTTATATACACACACATACACCTATAAATGCTATTATGTCTGTAAGATGTATTCCAAAAAATGGGATAACCTATTTGGAGGTGTGCAGAGATTTAATTTTTAATTTTACTGTCAATTTTTCTCTACCATGCCAGTTAACACTGTAGCCAGTATATGCAAAGTCACATTTACTCAACTCCTCATCAGTCATACAATTTATTTTAGCTAGTCTGATGAACAAAAATAAACTTACCCTCTTGGTTTACATTGTGTTTATTAATTGAGAAAGAGAGTAAATGTATTTTTGAAAATATTTTTCTAAGAGCATGGTATGGACTATGTGGTAGAGGTAAAGACTGTAGGCAGGAAAACATTTAGGAGGACTTTATATTAATAAAATTCAGAGATCATAAAGACTTAAACTGGGGCAGAAGAAGGTGCCTCTCTTTCACAAGTAAGTGCATCTCCAATAGCATGTTGACTCTGTGTCACCATTAATCATGTCTAAGCATGATTTCAAAAGTATTTCTTGACAAGAAGAAGAAAAAAAAGTTTTTTCTTTTGGAGTTGAAATCATGCAGTACCTCCAAATTGTGTAATACAGTTAAGGCATTATATATTCAGCTATTTAAATTTAAATGATGAATCCATTAATATGTTGCTTGAAATATAGACCATAGTCTTTGTCTTCCAAAGGATATTTTAATCAAAATATTAAAAATAAGCTAGCGTCTCATTCAAATAGTTAATTTCAGCTGCCTTTTGTTGTAATATATCATGAATTATCTCTCTGATGGATGGGCAGCCAAATGCAGATAAAATTAGCTTTGCAGTCATTCATTTTAAATTGCTCTTGAATCATTTGGAAGTAAATTCCATTTCAGAAGAATACGCTTCGGGTCTCAGACAAAGAGATAATAGTCCTATATTTTATGATATAAGCAATAATAGTTTAAGTCTTATGATTCAGAAATATAGAAACTTATGTATTAAGTTGATGAAAATTAAGGCTTGATACATAGCAATAAAACCAGCAACCTAAGCTTCCTAGATTGATGTTCATAGCATAATATTTTCCTGTCAAGATTTAGGTGGAATGAAAGTCTATAAAAATAATACATGGTGCAAAGCTTTTTCTTCTTGTACATAAATGAAAAAACAAAGGCTATATGAGATAACAGAAAAGAAAATATTGAGATTTACCTGATATCAAGATGAAAATGGTAATATCAATATTGAATAATGGTAGGAAGTGGAAAATTCAGTCAAATGTTACAGGAGGACAAAATGAGTGATAATATTACATCTAAATTGAAAAGGCAATTATAGTTTTAGGCTAATCATGAATACAATGTACAGAATAAAGCCAACTTTGGAATTTTTACTTTGTTAATTTGAATGAACTACACACAAAAAACTTACTTAGCAATATTATTAATCAAGTCATATGGCCCAATTAGCATAATGCTATCCATATCAGCATCTGTGGTGTGCCTTCATACAATATATAGTAATTTGGGATAACGGTGGCATGGTGCCAGAAATAAGTTCATTGTCTGAAGTTGCTGTTCACAAACTGAGTTGCCATTATTTCCCTGAAGACTTCAGGGCTCTTTAGATATTTATATTAAGAAATAAAGTAGTAATAGAATGAATTCACCGATATTCCTGCTGAAAAAAACAAGTTGTTCTTTTATTGCTTCAAGTTTTGTAGCATGACCTTAATAGTATCAGAAAGCTGGTTTATTTGGATAGTAAAATGAATTGCATGCCAGTAACTGATCTCAGTAAATAGTCTACCAACTCAAGGTAGAATCTCAAACCTTGTTGTGCCTGGTAGAATGCTAGACTTGGTGGAAAATAAAAATGAAAATGACAATAATTCCTACCTCCAGAAGAGCTTCCATTCTAGCATTAAGCATTTGTTATATATTTCCAACTTTTGAAAGTTGGTAATAGTTGTATAAAACTGGTTGCCAAAACTGAAATGTAGATTCCTCCATATGTGTGTGAGGCAAGTACATACACAGTGCAGAGGAGCTAAGTGTTCATGAGGAGGTATTTGTAGATGCTCATTTGCAGACAATCATTTTTTTCCTTATTAAATACATGGTATTTGGAGACGATCATTTTTTCCTTGTTAAATACACATGGTGTTTGAAGATGGTCATTGTTTCCTTATTAAATACACATGATATTTGGAGATGATGACTTTTTCCTTGTTAAATACACACGGTATTTGGAGATAGTCATTTTTCCTTGTTAAATACATACAGATGTAACCATGCTGGATGTTTAAATACACAGAAGTTTTCCTTTATAATTTTGTCTGAAGACAATTGGCTTGCTTGTTTGATTTTCAAAACATACTCTAGAAAAAAAAATTAAGATGACATTTCACTAAAAGACAATTTCTGAAATTAATACTGATACTTACCATTTCTGTCTAGAGCAAAGAAAGTATTGTCTTAGCATACTTGACCTGATGGTAGCGGAGTTGTTGTCTGGGCCAGTTGACATGGTTGGGCATGGTGTCCAGGCTACCTGTTGCAAATGAAGAAGGGAAGAATTTCCTAGCAGCACATGAGCCCACTGATAGTCAGTCCATTTCCATTTTGTCAAATCTACCCCCTTCTACATATCTTACTGACTCAAGGTCTTGAAAATTCTCTCTAGAAGTGCTGTTCTCATCCCCTGAATTAAGCACTGGAAGTAATGTGTCATCTTGCCTGATGTGAATCTATCTAGGCATAGACTTAAAGAGTGTATGTGTGTTATAAGAAATTGTAATAAAATAAGATGATGTCATTGGCTAAGGCATCTCCCTAGATCCGACTTAAGAGATGGGGTTTGTGCAGAAACTAGAATGATATGTAAAAAACAAAACAAAACAACAACAACAACAAAAACATTGTATTTACCACAAAATGAAAATATTTCAAATGATGGCATCATTCCTTGGTAAGTTGCTTATTAGGTGTTATTTAACGAACACCTTGAAAAATCAACACTTGACGAAACTTCAAACCAAGATGTAGAATTATTTCTCTTTACTGGTAGTGACCCTCTTGTCTTAAAACTCAAAATTAAGGAAATACAAAATTATTTGTATCTGCCTTTCTGAGCTATGTTTATTTAAAATTATCCATACTTTTTAAAAATACATCATTAAATCATTACTATTTTTTCCAGCACTTAACAGAGGCCCTTTTGAGTTGAAAACATATGTGTGACTTTCCCAGCTTCCACAAGTTTTCCTAGTAGTTTACAATAAAATAATCGGAAGGAAGAAATCCATGCTTTTGGCAAGGAAGGGTAATCAATTTTTAGTGCCTATCTTTCTGTAGGATGTGAATACATAAGTACTTTGCTACATGATTGAATAAGGTGAGGTAGTAAACAGTCATCTGATATTGTGCAATCATCATTCCTTCTAAAGGAACAAATCTCACTTTCTAAAACAATGACTGAAAGGAAAGCTTTTTATATTTTGGAAACCTGAATAAATATATTAAAATACGTACACATTTTGGTATGTATAAATATACACCAATAGTAAAAACAAATTGAATTGACACTCTGCCTTCTTAAGTAATAAAAATTAAAAACAACAGCTAACATTTTACAGAGTTTCATTTAATATTTTGTGGCACTTTATTGATTATCAGAACTGTCTATCATCACATATAACAATAAGTACATAGGGAGGGGGAGTGAATAAGACCTTCAAGATCTCAGCTTTATGTTGATGGATCTGTCAATACTCCAGTTCCCCATTCCTTTGCCTTTCTGAGCTATGTTTATTTAAGCAGTTTTGCGTGTTCTTGCATATTGACTATAGAAGCCGAAATTGATGGAAACAAGGTTATTCTTTAGTTAGCTGACAGTTTGGATCCTTGAAGTTCAACATTGGAAAAACCAGAGATGATGCCCTGCCAGAAAAAAGCAAATTAAGGAAGTAAAGTGAGAAAGAAAGCTAGCTACAGGAAGCATCATTTACATCCAAGTGTCAGAAATTTGTAATTTGTGAGGCGCTTTGAAAGCTAGTTGTGTCTGTGATGCAAGTGAAGCCAATTTTTACTGCAGAACATACTGGCAGAGATCAAACATGGTTACTGTTTGACAGCTATCCCATGAGCTAGATGGAAAAAGTACCAGGCCAGGTTTCTTAGCGGACAAATGGCCATCTCCCCACACAGAGCAACAACTTGAATGCGTAATAAAATGAGTTTTAACACAACATATGAGCAACCAGTCCTTTCAATTCTACGTCATGTATTTGCTACCAAATGTGTATACTTTTAAAGAACTTTTTAAAACTTTTAATTTGAACCTCACACCTTTAACCTTACATATTAGCCTGGGGCGTTTTATCAACTTGCAGAATGAACAATAGTTTTGCTCTCCACGATCTGTCACAGGAAGAAAATTATCAGGTCTAACTTAGTTTCAGTGTATCGGAAAGATTTTTTACCTTGACTTTTGTGAAATATGATAATAGGTGGTTTTAGGGCATTTTTTAATTTTCTATTTTTATTTGGAATCATACAGAACTCAAGTTATGAAAAACATACCTCCAAATGTACAAGTATCTCAAGTGGTTTTGGAGTTTTGTTTATTCAGTGGTGTTGAAACAGCAAAGTGGGAGCAATATATTTGATAATTTTCAGTGCTGTAGAAAATGAGACTATTGACTATTGGTGTTCATGATAATACTCAGTAATATTCTAATGAGAATAGGTTTGACTGGTCATATCATACATCTGATATTTGAGGTATGGTTTCTAAATAAGACCAAACAGCATTGCTAGGCTATAGGCTCTGCTATCAATCTACTATTGACTACTTGATATTATTATCTCTATTTCCGGTGCTGAGAATAATCCTGAGCTCAATAAATACTTTTAGTTGAATGAATGAGTAAATGAATGACTATGTCATGCAGTGGCATCTTTTGAAAATAAAGATAGGTTTGTATCTGAACTTCAAGATCATTAATTTCATGTTCCTAGTGTTCCTTCTCAGCTTCTTGCAAAGAACCTAAGGTTTACCTAAGAGCCTTACATTTTTCAAACAAAATTTTCTAATGAAACTGTTTTTGCTTTTGTTAGCTCTCAAGGGGAACACTGTGTAGTGGGAGGTGGGGTACTGTATTGCGAAGATCACAGTCTTTGAGTGAGACAAACCTGGGTTCTGATTCCAGTTGTGCTATTTACTACATGCATGCTCAGGGCAAGAGAGTTACCTTCCCTGATGTTGAGTTTCACCATGCATAAAAATAAGAACAATAACCAAAATGTTAATTGAACAACCAGTAAGAGACCTAACACATAGCAGGTGCTAGCAGGCACACACCTCCTTAATTAGATCATTTATGGGTCATTATTTTTAAAATGAGTATCAAATAAATGGCAAGTGGCTACAATGATTTGAATGTTTTCCACTTTCTTCTTTCACCAGATGACGACTTTTTTCATGAACTCCCAGAAACCTTTCCATCCGATCCACCAGAACCTCTTCCACATTTTCTTATTGAGCCCGAAGAAGCTTATATTGTGAAGAATAAGCCTGTGAACCTGTATTGTAAAGCCAGCCCCGCCACCCAGATCTACTTCAAGTGCAACAGTGAATGGGTTCATCAGAAGGACCACATAGTAGATGAGAGAGTAGACGAAACCTCTGGTGAGTTTTCCACTGCCTTTGGACTATTGTTGAGGATTCACTAACTCACTACTTTGGCATGATGTCATACTATTCTTTCAATTGTGAGAATAAAAATAAAGGAATTATCCTTTGGCAAAAGTTTTGGTTCAGTTTGGGTAGAATTTGGTGGTCTCATTCCATGCCTTGCAAAGTAAAATGTGATCAATAAATCTTGACTTGATTCCTGATGGACATAGTTCATGCTGAAAAAGTTAAATGACTAGATGGGATGATTGGCAAGTGCCCTAGTCAAAGATTAATTTTGTTCATGTGTCAATTCTGTTGTCAGGTCTAAAAATTCTAGGATTGATTGGGAAACATCTTCAACTAAGGATAAGTTTGTAATTTTTACTTAAAACTATCAAATGTCAGTTCACATGTATAATTTCCGCTTATATTTTTAAACAATTTGTAAACGTTGCAGATTCAAAGTGTCCTGTGTCCTTGGCTTACATCTAAAAATAAATCCTAATTATCTATCTCTTACCTAAAGTTAAATTGAGAGTTATTGAGAACAGTGTTAGTGTGGGATCCAGGAAGAGGCGAAGGGGTGAATGTAACCACCATCTGGGTGGGTCTTGATCAGATTATCTTTGTTCCTGGCATGGCGAAAATGCCTGACTTTACTGCTCTGCAAATACTATCCCTGACAATAAAATACTAAAGGCAGAGAGAGGATAAATTAGATTTTAATAACCTGTGGGATTTAGATTGGCTAAAAAGGAAACTTTCTTGATAGCATCTTTTTACTCCATGATGGGTGACTGAAGATAGTTGTGTAATCTCCTATAGTTATTATAAACTGAAAAGATATGTATCTTTCTACAGTGGTTTAAGTGCTTTTGCTCTCTAACAGTGAGAATAAAAAGTGGAACTTTCAAATCCATTCCAGATCTATGATTTTATAATATTAAGACATGTATCTTAAGTAGTAAGATTTCACGGAGCAGTATTTCCTAGCTAAATAGGAAGCATTTTAATATCTTTATTTTCTTTCATAAATATCTCTACCTACCCAAATAGGAATCTGTTTTCAAAAGCCAAATTGTAGTTTGTTCATATAGTATCCAAATGTCAGATTAACCAAGGTTGAGCAGAGAGCATCTCTTGAGGGAGAGCTATTTTTGCTATCTCTAACCATATGAAGGGCATATTGAGGTGACAGGACATGGAGAAGTGGAACAGACTGTGAGAGGACAGAGAAAAGGCATCTTTTAGAAAAGCTTGTGAAGCATATACGGATACAACACAAATGGTCTTAGAAAATCAGGTGGCAGCTCTACATAATTGTCAGTTTGTGAATCGATATGCTCACTGCCTGCAATCTGATGGCTGTGGAAATAAACGGGTACCCAACTGTATGGTAGCTTTACTTCAGGGAATCGTCCCACCTCTCGTTCTAATTACTCAGAAAATAACTCCACCAGATGTCTACAAAATCCCAAGTGAATTAATTTTATTTGTTTCAGCTCATTTACTTGTAAAGATTTCAAACACACAAGTTTTAATGGTAAGAGGCAAAACAAAGACATCACAAAAGCTAAGATGAAAGTCACAAACATATTTAGGCTTCTCTTTACTGAATTAATAAAAATGCCTAAATGGGATGATTAGGAATAAAACCAAAACTGCTCTGATATTGAGCTCCTCTACCAGCCTCATGCCATGTTGGCAATATATGTGTATGTGTGTGTGAACATAAATATGTTAGTAAGACATTTCCCTTCTTAAAACACTCTATTTTTTATTATTTGCCCATAAAATCAATTAATATCACATATACCAATTATTAAAAATACCTTGTAAAGCAGTTATAAATGGAACTATGTGGCATGTTTCTCTTCAACTTCAGGATGGGACAGATGAGAACTAAGGGCAGAATTGGCAGCCGCCAATGCCTGCACCGCGCTCCTCAGATTCACGGATGGAGTGTAAAGCAATGTACCTTTGGGCTGTCTTTCATATTCATCTAAAACTTTACAAGAAGGCCAGCATTCAGACTTTCAAGTTAGAAAAAAACAAAGATGCCCTCAGATAGCAGTACTATCTGGTATGTTCTTAATGTACTTGCCTGTGCAATTAGGCAAGACAAATAACTGAAAATATAAAAATTGTTTTAAAAAGTGGAAAATTGATCATTTTTGACAAATAGTATGATCTTGTATATCTGGAAAAAGAGCATTTTTAAATTAAAAAACTGAAAAAAATCAAGAGAATACAGAAGAGTGGCTGACAAAAAAGATTCCTATAACCCATCAACTTTTCTTTTACAGATGGCCATTCAAATTATAATGGAATAAAAGATATCACTTGCAATAACTGTATACAAAAAATATGTATGTATAAAGTTAACAAGAAATTTGCAGAATTTTAGAAAGAAAAACTTTAAATGCTACTCAGAATATGAAAAATACAATGATTTGAACAAGTGGAAAAACTGCCCGTGTTCTTGGATAGAAAAACTATATATATATATATATATATGTATATATTATGTATATTGTAGTATATGTATGTATCCTGTGTGTGTGTGTGGGTGTGTGTATTTTTTTTTTTTACAATCCTGCAACTTAAAAAAAAATCTCTTCTGGATGGTTTCAGAGATTGTAGTCTTTGTACAATATGAAAACCTTAAAATGTGGAACAATAATATTTTTTAAATTTAATTTTATTTTTTCAATGTTCCAAGATTCATTGTTTATGCACCATGCCCAGTGTTCCATGCAATACGTGCCCTCCTTCATACCCACAACCAGGCTCACCCATCCCCCACTCCAAAACTCAGTTTGTTTCTCTGAGTCCTCAGTCTCTCATGGTTCGTCTCCCCCTCTGACTTACCCCAATTCATTTTCCTTTCCTTCTCCTAATGTTCTCCATATTATTCCTTATGCTCCACAAGTAAGTGAAGCCATGTGATAATTGACTTTCCCTGCTTGACTTATTTCACTCAGCACGATCTCCTCCAGTCCCTTCCATGTTGATACAAATTTGGGTGTTCATCCTTTCTGATGGCTGAGTAATATTCCATTGTATATATGGACCATATCTTCTGTATCCATTCATCTGTTGAAGGGCACCTTGGCTTTTTCCACAGTTTGGTGATTGTGGACATTGCTGCTATGAACATTGGGGTACATGTGGCCCTTCTTTTCACTACATCTGTATCTTTGGGATAAATGCCCAGTAGTGCAATTGCTGGGTCATAGGGTAGCTCTATTTTTAATTTTTTGAGGAATCTCCACACTGTTTTCCAAAGTGGCTGCACCAACTTGCATTCCCACCAACAGTGAAAGAGGGTTCCCCTTTCTTCACATCCTCTCCAACACTTGTTGTTTTCTTTCCTGATAATTTTGGCCATTCTAACTGATGTAAGGTGGTATCTCAATGTGGTTTTGATTTGAACTTCCCTAATGGCTAATGATGATGAAAATTTTTTCATGTGTCTGTTAGCCATTTGTATGTCTTCTTTAGAGAAGTGTCTGTTCATGTCTTCTGCCCATTTTTTGACATGATTATGTTTTTTGGATGTTGAGTCTGAGGAATTCTTTATAGATCTTGGATATCAGGCCTTTGTCTGTAGTGTCATTTGCAAATATCTTCTCCCATTCTGTGGGTTGCCTCCTTGTTTTGTTGACTGTTTCCTTTGCTGTACAGAAGCTTTTTATCTTGATAAAGTCCCAAAAGTTCATTTTCACTTTTGTTTCCCTTGTCTTTGGAGACATTTCTTGAAAGATGTTGCTGTGGCCAGTGTTGAAGAGGATACTGCCTATGTTCTCCCCTAAAATTTTGATAGATTCCTGTCTCACATTGAGGTCTTTCATCCATTTCAAGTTTATCTTTGTATATGGTGTAAGAGAGTGGTCGAGTTTCATTCTTCTGTATATAGCTGTCCATTTTCGCAGCACCGTTTATTGAAGACACTGTCTCTTTTTCCACTAGAATTTTTTTCCTGCTTTGTTGAAGATTATTTGACCATAGAGTTGAGGGTCCATATCTGTACTCTCTGCTCTGTTCCTTTGGTCTGTGTGTCTATTTTTGTGCCAGCACCATGCTGTCTTGGTGATCACAGCTTTGTAGTAAAGCTTAAAATCAGGCAATGTGATGCCTCCAGCTTTTTCTTTTTCAACATTTCTTTACCGATTCAGGGTCCCTTCTGGATCCATACAAATTTTAGGATTGTTTGTTCCAGCACTTTGAAAAATGCCGGTGGAATTTTGATTGGGATGGCTTTGAAAGTATAGACTGCTTTGAGCAGTATAGATATTTTAACAATGTTTATTCGTCTGATCCATGAGCATGGAATGTTTTTCCATCTTTTTGTGTCTTCCTCAATTTCTTTCATAAGTGTTCTGTAGTTCCTCGAGTATAGATCCTTTACCTCTTTGGTTATGTTTATTCCAAGGTATCGCAAAGATAATATTTTTAAGTGTTTGCTGTTTATAAATAAATTAATTAGTCATTTGTATGAAAAATAATTTGTGAAGACAACTGGAAGAATTCTGACACAGTAGTATAATGAGGGAACCCCAGCTCCTTATAAATATATTGCAAAACTAAAGAAGTAAAGAGTTTGATCTGAACAGAGAATAAGACATACAAATTAATGGATTAAAATAGGGATCAGGAAATACTCAGTTAGGGCATTTTACGGTGTGTTAAGATAGGTTTTCAGTCCACAAGGTAGGCAGTTGGAAATTAAATGAATGAATGAATGAGCTAACGAATAAAGAAATAAATCTTAGATTTTATCTCATTTGTTAGAATAAAATAAATTCTTGATGTCAGGGCTTAATGTCATCATCATTATCACCACCACCACCACTATCATCATCATCACTAACTTAACTAGGAGAAAATTTCGGAATATGTTGGTTGGTTGGTTGGTTGGTTGGTTGGTTTCAGTGGTGGGCAAAGCCCTTTCAATAAAGACAAAATTAAGAAGTCTTATAAGAAAGCATTCTTAAATTTGAATATCCAAAGCAAGAAAACCACAAAGCCAAGGGACAAATACATATACACAGGAATATATCCGTGGATGTACATTAATCCAAGGACTAATTTAATTAATATATTACTAGTTCTTAAAGTATATTTAGGAAAAAGATCAGTAACCCAATGGAAAATTGAGCAGAGGTTGAACATGAAGATACAGAAAAAGAAATGCAAACTGGTAAATAAGCATTTAAGATATTGTCAAGATCAAAACTGTTAGTATAGAGTGTTGGTAAATGAATGGGATAGGGAATATCTCATCCTTTGTTGATGAGATTGCAAATTGGTACAATCTTTCCAAAGGCCAATATGAAAATACCTAAGAATATTTAAAAGTATATACCCTTTCACTCAGTAATTACAAATTTAGGATCTAAAAATAAAATTCCAAATGAGCACAAAGACTGAAATTCAAGGTTGTTCATTGCACCCTTATTGCAGAGGCATATTGAGTGCTATTCATCCCTACACGGACTATAGTGATGCTTTTTTAAAATAATGAGGTTTCTCTATATGTGAAGTTGTAGAAAAATCTCTCACATAAAATTTGAAGTGAAAACCAGAGTACAGAACACTGCATGTAATATGTCCTCATTACGTAAAGGATGCAGATATATTTTTCTATGCATTGGAATGTTTCGGAGAAATATATAATAAGCAGTTGACAGCTCAAATTCTGGGGTGAGAGGAGATTTCTTTTATAATTTTGGTTTTTCCCCCCCAATCCTGTGAATGTGTTATTTTCATAATAAATAATGAATCCTGCAGAAAAAGTCTAAACCATTTTAATTGCATCTCTTTGCCTGTTATCATAAATTTCCAGTCTGAACAAGTATTGGGGGAAATTTTGTGGGCTTCTTATATTAGAGCTCTTTGCTTTCCCATGAGGTCAGAAGCATTATATATGGAGTTGAAACTAAAATACTTGGTTTTAGGGGTTTTTTTTCCCTGAAGTTGGATTCACCTTAAAATTTGTTTCTTAACTCTTCACTTAATAAAGTCTTATTGGGGGTTTAGTGGTTCTTAACAGCAAGAAACGTTAGAATAGATCTAGTTTTAAAGTATGTTACAAATCAGAGGAATTTCTTGGCATTTAAAAAATCAAATGGTTCTCTGATGATGCAGGAGAGAGAGAAGTCATTGCAAATGACTTTGTTTTTATAGATAACTCTGCCTTAGAATACTAATATTTGAAAGCATGTTCAGTAGAAATCAGATATATTGAAAAAATTAAATACATTCTCTAAAATCCTCATCAAAGGTAACTTCACATTGAAAAACTACAAAACAAAACCAGAAAAAAAAATTTCTCCTTCAACTCACAAAATTCTTCCTTTTAAATTATATACGTGTTAGACTCTCCAGTTCTGAAATATGAAGTGAACAATGATTTGTACTCACTGAGCAAAGCTATACCATTGATGATAAAATGTACTGATTAAAGATCATATATTACTGTTAATGTTTGCCTTCCATCATTTAAACCACATTTGCATTTCTTGCAAATCCGTAATATAAGAAACAGAAAAGTGGAAAGCGGTATGTATTAGATGGTTTTGAAATTTTCAATAGTCAGAAGCTCTTGATTTTATAATATAGTAATAAGTATCTATGTTCTTTCAGAATTCCATAGAAATCTTGATCTGCTCAAAATTGTATGGTTACATTTTTAAGAAAAACTCAGGCTTAGCTGCTTGCTTTCTATTTACTTGAAGTCTTTTCAACCCTTGTTTCCATGGTACCTAAGATTTACCATCGAAAAGCAAATATTTCTCCTCTAAAAAAAAAGCAGGGAGGTTAGAAAACCTTGGTTGGTTTGAAATTTTAAAATCCCTGAGATTTTCCCTTCTCCTCTTTAATTATTCTCACATTAACAAAATACTATCTGTAGGACCAACTCAAAAAGTTCCAAGCTTTATATCAAACGCCTTATGTGTACTCTGCCATTTAGTTATCATGACAGTCTTATGAGATAATTTCTGGGATTCTCCTTTTGTAAATGACAGTGCCAAGGCTCAGCAAGGTAAAGAAACTAACGTGCCCCAAATCACATAGCTAGGAGGTGGCTGAGTGAGACTATGAACCCAGGGCTCACTGATTCATTTGTCTTGGCCCTGCACCTGGTAGCATCTCCCTAAATTCTGTCATAGCTCCTGAACACTTAGTTTGTCTAAAAAAAAGACCTATGAATACATTTTCCCCTTTTCTTGAGAAAAGAAAATCTGATTCAGAATGTGAACTAAATATTTATCTTTCATTCTTCCACCTGCCTTTCTGTGTCAGGATTTTCTATACCTGAGCCCTTTCTCATTCTGGAATAGCTTGAACTGGTGTGTAGGATTTGATTCTTTTTAGTCTTGAAGGTCTTTAATATTTTGCCAACTAGCAAAAGGGGGAGGCTTAACTGAAAAAAAAAACTGATTAAGAGAAGCCAGAATGGGGCACAAATTTGAGTGAATTTGCCTTTACTCCAGAAGGAGCTTTTGCAGATAAGCTGTGCTCCCTCAGGTTTCCATTTATTGCAAGAGTGGCATGACTGAATTTTTCTTTTCTCCTCTTCTATTCCTATTTCAGATACCTCTTCTCTCCATTCTGTCACCAAACACAGAAATGTCAGCTTCATCCCTTACTCCAACAGTCAAAGTGATTATCAGCTACTGACAGTTCTTCTCAGAATTCTGCTACAAAACATCCTTCTGTTCTTAATTCTTGCTATAATGCCCCCTAGTATATATAAATCTTTATCATATGCCTCCTAGATGATTTAAGTAGCCTCCAACACCTTCTCAGTTTCAGCCTTTTTCCCCAAAAAAACCATTCTCCAGCTAGTTACTAGAAAGCCTTCTTCTAGTAGTTTCTCTTCCACCACATGTCCTAGACACTGGGCAGATTTGGTTTTTCCTCTTAAACTGTGTTCCATGAACCACCAGTGTCTTGTAAATGCTATTTGGGACAACAAAAACAAAAAAGAAGCAAAAGCTTTGTGGTCAAATACTTTAGGAAACACAGTAATAATTATATTCTCCTCTTGGAGAAAGGTATAAAGTATATTTTCCTGTAAAAGTCCCAGGAAAGCTCTGCATTGGAAAACTTTTTTTAACCTCATTGTATTTGGCAACTGAACTCCTTTTCACAGAACCTCTATTAAAATATCATGAGACATTAATGTCATTACCAGGACATGATTTAGGAGATGCTGCTCATACATTTTCAAAGGGAAACTGGATGAGATTTGTTTAAGTTTATTAAATGGATGTGAACACTCTTTTCTTTACATTTTGCTCTCTTGGAATCGTAGAAACTTTAAGTTATGAGACTGTGGCAGGCATTTAAACTCAATCCATTACTGCCATGCTCTTCATTAAATTAAGTATAATCAGCTTTCTGTTATCTGGACTTACTGGTCCTACTTAAGTCATATGGAACTTTAGAAAACAAATCTGCTTACTTCTTGGCTTTACTAATGTTAGATCCTTGAGAGGGATAGTTATGTTTTCTTTCTCAAATTACCTCTCCTCTTCCATCTAGATATTATAAACTCAAGAGTAAGCTCCATGAAATCAAGGATTATGTCTGTCTTTTTCACTATTCTAGTTCCATCCTTGACTTGGTGTTGGTACTTAGCAGGTGCTCAATAAGTATGTATGTATGAATTAATGATCCTTTACCCCATACTTTGCCTATCCTACTTCTGTCAAAATCCTACTCATGCTTAAAGAAGTATCTTAAATGCAAAATTGGGGATGAATCCTTCTATAAAACTCAAGGGATAATGTAACATGTCTACATTTCCCTTATTTGTACTTCCATTTTTATGATACTCATTAGTGTGAATTGTGTGTGTGTGGTAAGTTAAACCATTAGAGAGTATCAATATTCAACCATTTTCGAGGTAAAAACTGGCAATTTTTATAATATCATGTTTATGGAATTATATTCATATATATGATATATAATATATAAATATATATTTGATATATACATATAGGTAATATATATAATACATATGTGATAATGCATATGTACATAATATACATATGTAACTATGTATGTGTATGTATATTTATATTTGTCTCTTCAACTAGATTGTAATGGTATCGTATGGCCTCTGTTTTGTAAAGTTCTATCTGTTATGAATTTTACAACACAAGCCTCTAAGCACAGGAGATAATAAAAGTTTGTTTTGTGGAGTTATAGCTACTCATCCTGTTAAATTTGAGTAACTGAAATTTAGTGAAACATGCAGATGATGTTTTTATTTGAGATAGTTCATGAATAGGTGATTTGAGGAATAGATAAGATAGCATATTCTTCCATAAGAAGAGCTATTTTACATATTAAGTACACACATACCAATCATTTTTCTCTACGTAAAATAATTACTTTAAGCTCTGTTCTCATTAACAGAGTGAACATTTTCAAAAGGAATTATATAAATTCTGTGGCCTTTGTTTAAAGTTTAGGAAATGATGCATAAAATTTGGAAGCTCTGTTTGAACTTCATTCCGTAATTTTTTTTATTAAGTCAGTGGGAGTACTGCTTCTGCAAGAATAGAGCCTTATATCTGTAATATATTTGCCTGCCAATGAAGATAAATGATTCTGGGATATAAACCAATTATTTATTTGATTTCCTTCCCAGAGGTACTTATTTCAATACCAGAAACTGACTTTTTTTTTTTTTCAATATAAGGCTGGCCCCAAAATAAAAAGAGAAGGTTGGTAAGGACCCATGTAGGATATGAAGGCTTTTCCACTAAGTCAGCCTGGTACCGTGGTGAGAGGTAAACGATATCAATCATCCTGAGGTAGATACTTTTCCTTATTCTTTGTTAGTGCTCACAATTGATTCATCCTTATTGACATTGACTTTAAGTCTTTAAACACCTGAGTTAACATGGCCAACATAATCTCAGCTGCAATGACAAATACATGCTTGGGTCAGAGTTCCAGAATGTAGATTTTAGTTGTTGCTTTCACTCCATTCTAGCATGAAGATGAGTCTCGGCTGGCTGACTGATCGGGGCTCTCTCAGATCAGTAGAAACCTGGTTTTTGTTTCCATTCTTTCCCTAATTTACAAACAGAAGTGAGTACTAGAAAATTTTTAGGCTACCGATTTGGATTCCTTTTGTTTCTAATCTATTGTTTTTGTGAAGTTTTTAATGTTGTTGTTTGTTCATTTTTGGCATTTCCAATACTCGCATATATCAATATTGTAAACCCAGCACATACTTCACAGACCCTGGCTGCACCATATTTGTGGAACTATGTAATTTTAATTTAATTCTGCCCCACGGGGAACACTAGTCCTGTTTGAATTACATACTGTATAGAAGATTTTAATAGCATGTATTTGTCGAACAGATACAGCCCAGAACATGATTGCAAAGTAGAGGTAAGAAAACATTACACCTTTCAGTACAGTTTTAGTGAGCTGTCACTTCATTAGAGGAAAACAGAAATTTTCTAAAATTATATACAGCAAGAGTTTTTAATGTAATGAACACAAAGGAATTCTTTTCCGTCAGTTAACACTTAGGCAAGGTTACTTGTAATGCATTACTCCTTTGTCTTCCCACAGCTAAGATGAAAGCATTGATTAATACAATTTAATCAAGAATATCTATTTATATATATATATGTAGATATACAAGTATATACATATGCATATGTGTGTGAGTGTGTTTGTGTATGTGTGTATTTTCCCCAATTTATAAAGAGCTAAATCAAATGCTACCCATCTCCAAGCCCACACAGAGGCTACAATAAGGAGCAGGAGTCCAAGGACCATTCTCCATCTTGATGACTTGCTACCCAAACAGGGCATTTCAGGAGTGAAACCAGTGATTGTGTTGCTATAGCAATCTTGCCATGTACCCAGCAACCATGCATATGCTGTGGCCTAGAGTTTTAATATGCCCACTTCAAAGTGAGAATACCACAAGTGTTAAAAGCCCAAGTGTATTTTTAATCTCACCTTTGGCTATACTATGTGAGGAGTTTAAGGAGAGTCTCCTTTATCTTCATAGGAAGGAGCGTACTTAACAGAGTTCTGGATTGTTGCATGAAATGAATTAAGCATCCTGTTTCAGGAAGCTTAAGAAACAGTTTCAGCTTAAAAGAGAGGGTTAGCTTATAAAAAGCATGACTTTCTCTCAAAATTAAGGTACACTTTCTTGGTATTGGTACCTATTGTGCTAATGTAAGTAAACCAGACTGATAATTATATGAGATGATGACCCGGGGTGTTGCCCATTTTATTCTGGAATGTCACACGTTGTGATCTGTTCTAGTCTAATCTCTGTATCACTAAATCTCACTAACCAATATTCTCACCATGAATATTGCCTATGCTGTTTTTTCTCTCCACCCCCCCGCATTTTTTTGTGGGGTTTTTTTTTTTTGCACATTCAAAGGCGCAACATAATTTTTTTTTTTTTTTTGGTTAAAAAAATGCCACAATCAGTGAAGGACCTAATGCTAAGACATGAGGGGAGAGTGCTTTCCTCACTGTGAACCCTTTGGTCTTCTCTCCCAAATATCGCCAATCCAGAGTCATCCTTTAGCTGGACATTCTCAGAGCTGTCTTGGGGATGCCTGTTGAAATACCCACTCTTTCCAGTTCCTCTGAAAAGCACTATTTGGAGATACAAAATCAGCATGTATAACATGAAAGCTACAATTAGCAAAATATCAGGGTCTGGCAAAAAAGCAAGCACAGCATGTAAGAAGTATAATATCTAGAGAAACAACTCAGGTTAGGGAAATCTTGGACTCATTCCTAATTGCATCAAGGGTTTAACCTGATTTTAAAAGTCTGTTTGGGGAGAAATCTCCAAAACCGTGAAGGCAGGAGCAGCAAGGAATGATGAGGAGGCTAGCTTGTCTCCCCAGACCGCTTTTGACAATCTCCAGGGGGGATTTTTGAAAACACCTCTGTCCCGGCCCCACCCCAGAGAGAATGATTTAATTGGGAGCAGGGCACAGCTTATCCTTTGTTCACTCATTTTAAGCTCTGTAGCAATGCTAGCGTACAACTAGGTTGAAGTGGGGCAAGAGGAGACACTGCTGGGATGCACAGCAGAGAAGGGGGACAGAGACTGACGTTCTAGTCAAAACCCACGCCCCAGATACTTCTCTCGGTTCTGTAAGTAGAGACACAACTAAGACCCGATGCACTTAAAGAGATCACAGTCTGAAAGAGGCAAAAGAGATGAGGGAAAAGAGAGAGAATAAAAAGTATGCTTTACCATTTGCTCGGGTTCTCCTCTCGTCACAAGAATAAATTCATGAAACCCCTTGATAGTTGCATAGTATAGAGTTACACGGTAGAGAGCCCCTGCTTTCTGCAATTTCCTTTCGCCTGTCTCTGCCTATTAAACTCCTCAGACTGAGGGATAGCAGCCTCCTGAGGGAAGAGGGGGGGAACTCTGGGGCTTGAGTGAATTAAAATTTAGCTGGAAAAACCCAGGGGGATGTTCTGTACAAGGCAATTCCAGGAATGGCAGGGAATGAATGACATGCCTCTTTTTATAGCTACAGTCTTGATGATCCTAGACAACGATGCCCTCTGTTTGAAATGACGTTAGTGACTAAAAGGCTTCGTCCCCACACCCATTCCATGGGACATTTGTGAAACCAGAAAAACACTGCATGGCAGACAGCCTTTCCTCACCTTTTTGCTCTGTCAGATTCTTGAGTCCACTCCTTGAATGGAGACAGTAAATGCCCTTAGTCACTGTATTAGTTTCCTAGGGCTGCCACAATAAATTATCGCAAACTTTGGTGCCTAAAACAACAGAAATTTATTCTCTCACAGTTTTGAGGAGGCTGGAAGTCTGAAATGCAGCAGAGCAGGTCCCCCTCTGGGCACTCTAAAGGAAGGTCTGTTCCTTGTCTCTGGGGGCTGCCCGCATTCCTGGGCTTGTGGTTTCATCACTTCGATCTCTGCCTCCTTCCTCTCATCACCTTCCATTCTGTGTCTGTCTTCTCAGTGTGTGTCTTACAAGAGCACTTATCACTGGAATTGGGGCCCACCTGGGGTCATTCAGGATCTTAACATCCTTAATTTATTTGCATCTGCAAAGACTTTTATTTATTTATTTTTTTTGCAAAGACTTTTAGCCAAGTAAGGTAACATTCGCCTTTGCTAGGGATTCAGGTGTTTTGGGGGGCAACAGTTCAAAACCCCAACAAACCTTAAGAGACATCTCACCAAAAATTGCAATAAACCTGTCATCAGAGACATGCAAAAGGACATCGTATGTCATCAGAGAAATGCAAACGGGAATGACTGTGAGATGCCACTCTCTCCCTTTTAGAAGGGCCAAAATTCAGAACACCAACAACAGCAGATGTTGACAAGGATTTGGAGCAACAGGAACTCTCGTTCGTTGTTGGTCATGATGCAAAATAATAGAGCTGCTCGGAAGACATTTTGGCATTTTTTAATCAAAACTAAGAATACTCTTACTGCATGGTACAACCATCACACTCCTTGGTATTTACCCAGAAAAATTGAAAACGCGTGCCCACACAAAAACACAGATGTGTATAGAAGTTTTATTAATAATTGCCAAAATTTTTGAAACAACCAAGATGTCCTTCAGTAGGTAAATGGATAAGTAAACTGTGATACGTCCAGACAATGGAGTATTACTCAGTGCTTTAAAGAAATGAGCTCTCACATCACACAAAGACATGGAGGAAACTTAAAAGCATATTACTAAGTGAAAGAAGCCAATCTGAAAGGCTTTCTACTGTATGATTCTAACTCTATGACATCCTGGAAAAGGCACAACTATGGCGATGTTAAAAAAATCAGTGGTTGCCAAGAGAAGGGGGAGAGGGGGTGAATAGGTAGAGCACAGAGAATTTTTAGGTTAGTGAAACTACTTTGTGTGACACTATAAAAGTGGATATGTCATTACATTTGTCCAAATCTGTAGAATGTACAATATCAAGAGCAAACCTGAGTGTAAACTATGAATTTGGGGTGATGATAATAATGTGCCAGTGGAGGCCATCAGTTACAAAACAAAATGCACCACTCTGGCGGGGGATGTTACTATCAAGGAGGCTCTCTTTGTGCAGAAGCAGAATGCATAGGGGAAATCTGTACCTTCTTCTCACTTTTGCTGGGAACCTCACAGTGCTCTAAAAATAGCTGATTAAATACCATGAAGAAAAAGAAGTGTCGTGATGATGGAGACAGTGAGGAGGGGTAATGGGAGCCAAAACTGACGGCATTTACCTGGCTATTTTCCCTCATTTGGCCAGTATTTCTAAGTTAACTATAAATGTAACAGGCAACGAAAGCATTCCCTAGCTGTTCTTTCCTGGCGCTCTGCAGCCTCCCCCAATCTGTTGTGTTGTACCGTGGGCCAGATACAGGGAAAGCGCTGCACAGCTAGGCTCCTGATTATTGCTCATTTTCCTCATGCCCGTAGCATCCTTCCAAGCCAGACCCTCCAACAGTCCCCCTGACTCACAGAGACCTGAACGTTCTCATAGCTGCATTTCGCACGAAAATTTTTGCCCCACACAGTTACAGTTTCCAAAACCAAACGAAAACAGCCAATACAATCAAAAGAGTTGCACTTGCTAATTCCCCCTGTGCGCGTGTACGTGCACGTGAGGGCACGCGTACGCACACACACACACACAATTTGCTTGGCCTAGCAACACAATGGGAATGTAAACACGTTGTTAATGCAGTTGCTCTCAGTTGGCTTCCCAGATGGCTTAAGTTCAATAGATTTTTCCCCCTGATTTCCTCAGCTTCTCCTAGCAAGTGCTAAACAGCCATTATGCCTTTTCCTGCACATTGAGATTCATCTGAAGCTACTAAACTGCCTCCAAAGTGCTTCAATTTTGCATGAGGGCTAAGCTGGGGACTGGGAGACATTACCCGGTGCTGAAGGCCCAGATCATTAGAAAGAGCATGTAAATCCTCTGAACCAGAAATAAAAAGTGCAGAGATTTCCTTTGTAAAGTCCCAACTGCAGCTTTATATAAAACATGAACCAGTGGCAAGATTTTATGTGGTTGCTTTTTCCTTCTAAATTTTATTTTTGATTTTTTTTTTCTTTCACATATGTGTTCTATTTTTTTTTAAAGCAGAGAGAATTATTTTATAGTCAGGAACGTGTGAAATAATACCCATAAGCTATTACCCATTATTTCTCTTCTTAGGACCCTGGATCCCTCTTCACTTTTAATAGGGAAGGTACTTCAAAGCATTGCTAAAGGATCACCCACATAATAGATTTTAAAAACAAATTTGAAACCTGCTGAGTAGCAAGAAGCTTTGAGGAGGGCTGGGTTGACATTTATAAGATATGGGCAAGAGACAGAAATCTATATTTTTTAAGTCGGTATAGATGTAGGATGTGTACAGATAGTGGCTTATGGGGAGAGGCTGGGATAAATTCTAAAAGGGATTGTGAAAATCATTAATGAGAAAGAAGTGATTGTGTCCTTCTCATTTTTCAATGGGTGCTTCCCCGTATATTGTTACCTAGAAGTCTTGTTTGTGTTTTTCAAGGCGGTCGTATTTTTATCTGTACGTGCTCTGTGTTTCCATCTCTGCTGTCCTCCCAGTCTGCTTGTCAGACCACCTTCCCGTAAGCTGAAAGCGTGCCCATGGCCCTCTGGAGCAGGTCCTTGGAGGGGGCGGCGCGGCCGGGCTGGCAACGTGAGCATCCTGCGGCGCCTCGCGCTGTGGGGCTGGGCCCGCGCCCCAAGCCCATGGACATGTGACAAAAAGCACTTATGATGAAAAGGTTGACTCCCTGTCCTCGTTTGGTATTTCCTTTGCAGTGGAATTTTTTGAAGTTACAACATTTTTTTTTTTTTTTGTCTGTAGTGTATCCATTCAATAAGAATAAACCAGGCTCCTTTGACATGATTGTTCTATAATTATTTCTCTTTCCGTATATTTGTGTAATAGGTCAGGCTATCTTTTTGCTCAGGATTCTGAGCAAAATAGGAGAGTAAAAATGTACATTTATGATCAGATACAGCAGTTNCTTTCCGTATATTTGTGTAATAGGTCAGGCTATCTTTTAGCTCAGGATTCTGAGCAAAATAGGAGAGTAAAAATGTACATTTATGATCAGATACAGCAGTTCATTATTTATCTCCAAACACATTTTCAAGGACGTTTATTAGCTACTGATTTATTCAACACTGAATATGCAAGTGGGATCTGACAGAAATGTGACTAAATGGGCTTATAATAGAGTAGGAAGTAAATGCATTCCAACTTGTAGGTAAAAAGAAAACCCTAGATGAATGATATGCATATAAACAGGCACAGTGAAGTTAAGTTCACATGTATACTGTCTATATAACATATACATTTCATGCTGAAACCGTTTTGTTTGTCAGCATGTTGTATGTATCTTTCAGATGGGATAGTCCTGCCCATTAATTTCCCTTTACTAAAAACATGGCTAATCATGAAAATGTCATCATCTTTATTAGTGTGTGTATCGTCACGAAGTATTATTTACTGTGATTCCACACCTCATGACACTGAACTATACATATTAAATAGCTCGCTTTCCTGTTCTCTCTTAGAGATTGTTTATCCAGTCAGGTATGTATCCTTTGAGGGAAGCACATTTGTAAAAGAAGGGAAGGGAACAAAACTTTGCCTGGAGATAGGAAAAGATACATGATTGAAGCTCTTTGTTCAGTTGGCAGCATTATATAGTTACATAAATATCTCTCTCAGTGAATTGGAGCTCAGGGTAAGAAACAATCATTTTTATTTCTTTCTTTTTCTTTGTGATGCTAGTACAGAATGGAAGTGAGTACATTATAAGTTACAGGCAGTATTCAGAATCGGGTACCACTGTTCTCTTGTTCAAGATTAAGGTTTTCTAGCTCTCAGGAAAACACCAAAATGAGATCGCCTGTAAAGAAATGATACTGGTAATTAAACATTAAAACCTAGTGTTCCTCATCAATTTGTTTGTTCAACATTTATGTTGGAAGTGATACTTTGAAAAAGACTGCAAGCGTACCATTCTGAAAATGAGATTTTTGTTACATAATAAGCAAATTGCTCTGTTTTATAGCATTTTGAGCATAATATTAAAATCCTACATTCAGATATTTGAAAACTCTCAGAATTAATAGAAATTCTCTGTGTATCTAACAAGATGTTGCCAAATAAAAAATATTTTTAATAATTTGAAGCTAAACACTGCATCATAGTAAAAAAAAAAGCATTGTGGGATTAATAAGTATCTTTGTCATCCACTTATCCAGTAGTCATTTAGAAAAACCCACTGTGTGCCGAGCATATTATTCATAGTCTATATCATTTAAGTGTGCATTATGCTAAGTCTCAGTAACAGACCCCACCAAAGATAGAATAACCCAAAAGTGATACAGTGGTACATCTGTTTACATACCAGTTCCAGGAAGGCACCCTTGGTTGTAGGGCAGCTCTGTTTCCATTGGTCATGTATGGACCCAGACTCCTTTCATCTTGTGGTTCTGTCATCCTCTCTGGCCTCATCCTCTTCTGCACCCAGCCAGCCGGGAGGGAAAGACAGCAAGGAGGAGACGCACAAGCTTCTTCACCAGGTTGGCCAAGAAAAGATACAAAGACTTTCCATTCCCATTCTATTGTCCAGAATTGCTTTTGTGGCCACTTCTAAGACAAAGGAAGCTAGAAAATGTGCTCAGATTGTCCTCCCAAAAAGATATAAAGAGCTGGCAGTCCTTGCCCCTCAGTCTGTCCCTAAAAGTACTTTCTCTTAAGTATTCCTTTTGACCTCACAACAGTCCTGTGAAGTACACTGGGAAAGGGCTACCTATTTTTACTGACTCAAAGTTTAAGAAAATAAGAAATGCAATGCCCTACCCAAAGTTACTCATGACAGTAGTCATTCCAGAACCCAAAATCAGGTTTTCTTCCCCTTGGTCTCATAGTATAATTTGTCTACATTTTGTTCCCTCTGTCAGTGAAGACTTTCATACCACAGAAGACAATTATTTAAATTTCATATGACTTGATAATTTTTAATATTTCAGTGTCATTGTGATTTCCTAAAAATTCAATGCCTTGTTTTTTCTACTGAAGTAGCTTTATCAATTATAATGTATAATACTCCTACCCAGTTCTCCTGTCCTTTCTGGGCACAGGGGAATGCTACAAGACCTGGTGTCCTGGCCGGTCAGCAGGCCCAGGTGATTACTTCTAGCCAATGAGCTGTGAATAGAAGTTATGTTGCCACTGCAAAGCCAAGGCATTTAAGAGCAGGTGTGTGTTCTCTGTGCTCTCTTCTCCTGGCTCAGTAGCCATGGTTGAGGGGGTATAGATTCAACAGAGATGCAGGCTAGATCACTAAGAGAGATCACAACTGTCCTGTCCTGTTGTGATGGGAAAATAGACTTTTGTTTCGTAAAGCCTCTGAAGTGAGGGGAGTTACTTAGGACACAGTATAGCATAAACTATTCTAGCTTCTGAAATCTTGTTAGTTAGCTAATAGTAAGGGTTTAGTTTGCAAAGAGCTTTACATGTATCATCTCATTGAATCAATCCTTAAAAGAACCCATTGAATTAGGAATTTTAATTCCCATTGTCCTGTTGAGGAAAATGACATTTAATGAGGTAAAGGAATTTTCCCAAGGTCATACATTTAGTCACTTAAAAAAACAGAATTTGTACCAGATCTTCCCTAAAGGTTATACCCTCTGTTATGTTAATTCCCAAATATCAATTTAAAAAAAGGTTTTATTGTCAAATCTCGATCAATATTGTCTTCTGGAATTCTACCTATAGCCTTAGGTTTATCAAAAACTAAATATATGTAACTTGGAATCAACAGAAGAGCAAAGAGACATCCTCTGTATGAAAAAAAAAAGAAAAAATATTAGCTGCATTATACTTGGTTTCATTGTTTTTATTAAATCATCTCTCCCTTTGAAATGATAATAGAATGATTTGAGCAAGGATCTCAGAATATATAGAAATATTTTGAAAATATCAGAACACATAGTTATTTTTCAGTCCCAATATAAAGTTAAAATTGAAAATTAATATCTCAGCAGTAGTTCAAATACATACTCCTGACTTGAAAATATGACATGCTAATATTTTTCATTTCTACTTGGAACTTCACAAGTTAAATTTTCCTTCTTGTTTTAAATTAATGAGTCATTCTTTTATATTAGAGTTCCTTTAAAAGACAAAGAAAAAATATTTTCATTGGTACTAGACCTGCATTTACTCAGCTATTAAAAATAATTCTGAATGGGGCGCCTGGGTGGCTCAGCGGGTTAAAACCTCTGCCTTCGGCTCAGGTCATGATCTCAGGGTCCTGGGATCGAGCCCCGCATCGGGCTCTCTGCTCAGCGGGGAGCCTGCTTCCTCCTCTCTGTCTGCCTGCCTCTCTGCCTACTTGTGATCTCTCTCTCTCTCTCTGTCAAATAAATAAATAAAAATCTTTAAAATAAAAAAATAATAATTCTGAAGAATCTAAAAAACATTTTGATAACTCAGCTCCCCCCTCAGCCCATTCTTAGTGTGAATGCCAAGCAAGTTCAAAGTTGAATTCAAAGTTGTGTTTGATGGTGTCTTTCTGACTAGGGAAGGAAGTACAACTTCCATCATGACTGAAATTTCCTTTCCTCTAAAATACATTTGGATACGATCACATATCTTTTACATAAGTATTAATAGTGTCCTAGGGAAAATATTCTTCATTAATTCAATAAATATTCATTGTAATGCCACAGAGACAGCATGTAACAGGCACAAATCTGTACCTGACAGAGCTCACATTCTGGTTGGTAAGTGAAGAAAGACCCTAGAAGACAAGATTGTGCTCATCAATTTTAAATCCTCATTAAAATGTGGAAGTTTGCTTATTTAGCCCCAAATTAGTTAGAGATAACCTATTTAGTAATTTCCATTCAGTTGATTAATGTCCATGTCTCACCTGTATAATGGAATATGGATATAAGGAATTCTTAATAGATCAGCTATGCAAGCATTTTGATTGCCGA
Organism: Ailurus styani; assembly: GCA_002007465.1. Taxonomy (NCBI): domain Eukaryota; kingdom Metazoa; phylum Chordata; class Mammalia; order Carnivora; family Ailuridae; genus Ailurus; species Ailurus styani. Next base: position 1,856,360 of record LNAC01000152.1, read on the forward strand.
AAAAAGTAGACTCTTCCACTCATCTTGTCAGGGTAACTTCACTTTATCTGTACTTTAATATAGTGGGAATCCTAGAGGATTGGTAAATCTCTTAAAGGTAAATCACTAAAACTCATTCCTGCTGTTCAAGCTCCGTATTACAGCCAGATCTACATTGTTCTGGATGATTGATGTCCCCACCCAGACCTGACTCTCCCAACTCTCCTGAAAAGTGCCACAACTAGCCATGTCTTTCTCAAGTGGGTGTGTGTCTAATATAATTTCCAGTCATGGTGCTCCTCCTCTTTCCTGCATCTATGTTAGTAATTCCAGTCCTAATTTTGTGAATAGACTGTAGTCGTATTCTCAAAATAATTGTTATTATTATACAGTGTGTGTATATTTAATTTAATATACATATTTAATTTAAGAGATTTCAAGTACTTTTGTGGCTGTTTTTCCATTTCTTTCCTCATAAGCCAAGTTCTTGTCTTTATTTCGTAACTTAAGAAACCAAGGCTTGGTGAATTCAGGACTTTCCAAAAGTCAGTAAATACAGGACAAGAATTTATTTTCTTATCTAAAGAAATTACTAGGGTATTGTGTATTAGGTGGATATTTGTCTAATATCCCAGTTGTAACAATAATTGTCCTGGATAAGTTGAATTTTTTTTTAAATGAGCCTTTCTAGTTTGATTTGAAAGTTTCCTTAAGATTATGAAGTTTACTGCTTTTAAGACAAGCAAGTAGCTGTCCCCAGTATACTGTGTACGAACTGTTAGAAGTGGCGGTCTCTCCAGAGATGATTGCTCTTAATGTTTGTTTCTAAATCATATGAGATAAGTATAAAATGAAAGCCCAATGGTATGAATAATTATTATTTTGGATATATGTACTTGTTTCCACCATCAGACAGTGTTTTCAGTGGTTCACCAAGAATATTGCTTTCAGGGCGCCTGGGTGGCTCAGTGTGTTAAAGCCTCTGCCTTCGGCTCAGGTCATGATCTCACATGATCTCAGGGTCCTGGGATCGAGGCCCGCATCAGGCTCTCTGTTCAGCGGGGAGCCTGCTTCCTCCTCTCTGCCTACCTCTCTGCCTACTTGTGATCTCTCTCTCTCTGTCAAATAAATAAATAAAATCTTTAAAAAAAAAAAAGAATATTGCTCTCAAGCTCTTAAGATTAGTGACTTGATGTAAGATCACAAATCTGAAAACAGCTTTTATAATAATAATTAAAATTATTAAAATTCCATTCAAAGTAAATCAGATTAGTCTTGTTTACTAGTTGAGAAAGAGTAACTTTCCTAAAGCATCTGTCCTTGAGAAAAAAACATCATTTTACCAATTTACCATTTTTACAGATTCCCCACTCCACAGAACAAACTTCTCCAGCTGCCATTCAAGGCTCTCTGTGAGTCACTCTTCTATCTAATTCCATGATCTTATTTCTTTACTTCATTCATGTAAACTACTCTCCCCTGCAGTGCTCCATGCTTTTTCATCTCTGCCCTTTGGCTTTGTGCTATTCCATCCTCCTGAAGTGTGTTTGATTCCTCTCTCAGTCTTTAAACCTAAACCATGCTTCACCATTAAACTCAAATATTCCATTTCCCCAGGTTTACCCTGATCTCTCCATCTGAAGCTGTTTCATGATAGCTTTCTTCATGGGGTTTTCATAATTTTCCAAACAGTAGATTACTTTTATTCAATAAACCAACAGATGGAAAATGCTAAACAAAACCACGTTGAAAGACTTGATGAGATGGAGCTCTGTCTTTACATTGACTGTAGGGTTATATGGTTTAATAAATTGGGGGGAAGTAGTGGCCATCCAAATTAAACATACTTTTTTATGGCAGAACTTCTGACCAAAGCCTTCAATACACTGATCAGCATTCTGAGTTTCTAAGAGGAAGTTGTATTAAACAGAAATACCCAAATTTATTTGCCCAAAGAACACCTTTTTAAAAAAGTATATATATATTTGGCAGAGAGAGAGAAAGCATGGAGCATGAGCTGGGTGAGAGGAACAGAGGCAGAGGGAGAAGAAACAGACGTGGGGCTTGATCCCAGAACCCCAGGATCATGACCTGAACCAAAAGCAGATGCTTAATGACAGAGCCACCAAGGCACCTCAAGAACACTTCTTTGAGACACAGTTTGAGGAATATTGATATAGTGACAGGAACAGAAACAGTGGATTCAGATAAAAATGGCTCTAAATCCTGATTTTGCTAATCATTGACTACATGAAAAATTGTTTAAATTCTGACCTCTGTTCTTCACCTATATTACAAGTATAACAATACCCATTCACAATGATTATTATACAGTAGAACTGAGACACCTGGTAGTTGCTCAATAAATTCTAGTTACTTTTACTCTTCTGAGTTAGAATTCAATTTACTCATATCTGGAATTTAACACTACTTGGTATTATAGCTATATATATGTATAAACCTCAACTATATAATTCTTATAACTGTATAATTCTTGCCTGTATAATTCACTTAACATACACTAACTGGACAAATATGTATGCCAGTTACTGTACTGATGAATACACAATGCATATGAGAGTCACTTTACTCAGTAAACTCCTATTTGTTTTTAGTGTTAGATAGTAAACCTCTAAAGAAAAGATCCATAAGGAACTCATCTCTATGGTTACCTTGGAAATGACAGTGCATAAAATAAGTGCTCAAGAACTATCTACACAATGAATTGCAAAGGACAGAGACCTTATCTGCCTTCTTTACCACTGTGTCCCCAGCACACACAACAGTGCATGGCACGTGGCTGAATCTTTATAAATGCCTAATAAGTGAGTGGCTGGTAATAATAAGGATATAATAATAATAAGGGTAGAGAAATAATAAGGACTGTAATTCACAAGTTCATGGTTAAATCGACCTCCGAGAATAGAGTATTCCCCCGACCTTTATGGACAGGATTTTTTTTTTTAATTTTGTTGACATTACTTCTATTGAAATTACCAATGTATTGCATGAAATAAAAACAGAAAGTAATGCATGTAGTTATGATTTAGATAATTATTAAGAATTATACTTTAAAGAAAAATGTTAGAATATATCTTCAAATATGTATGGAATAAGTTTGATGTTTTATGAAAAATATTTAAATGAGTAATGTATTTGCTATGTTAATGGAATGTGACTTATCACATTTTTATGAAATCACTTCTTTATATTCCAAAGAACATTGACACACAAGGCAGAAGTTAAATACTGAAAGATTTTAGCTCCCATTTTGGTCTCAGAAAGACTTCTTGGAACATTCAACAGGTTTTTCATCACCAAAATTTAGAATGGAAATGAAATGATGGATCACAACTGGTAGAATTAATCTATTAATTCCTTACCACTCTCTGTAAGAAAGAGCATTTTACATTCCCTCCCTTTCCAATTATCATTAATACTTGTAGCTCTAAGTTTGGTGGTGGTTGGAAAGTCAAGTCAGAAATAGGACTGGTTCTCCTGTAACATCTAAAACCTGACACTTCTGCAAAGGAAAGGGAAACTGTATTAGTGTTGTCAGAGTATCACTTATAAGTATTTTAATATCATCTTGCAATTAACATTTCAAGTTTTAAGGGGGAAAAACAGCATTTATCTGTGGTTGTATAGCTTTCTAAAAGCACTCTAAGTCTCCCTCCTCCAGATACACAATCCAATAAATATTTTCTTCTCAGTTCTAGACAAAACAAAAACATAGCCAAACAAAACACAGATCCTCATTGGACATGGAATGCCAAATGGAACCAAGTAACTAGAAATTATCACATAAAAAAGGACGTAAGGTCAATGATCTAGATATGAAATGCTTCCAAGCAACTCCCTTGACCCATTCAGTCCCAGCCATGTTATTCCTTGATTTTTATGTAAATTCATCTTGATCACAAAGATAAAAAATGTAATTAACAAAATTATACTTATAATAAATCTAATATACCAGTAAATTGTGATTTTTAATGATACAAAGTAATTTTAGTTAGATGGCCTGTTTATATATTAAATATTATATTAAAAATCCAAGGAAAACATTTCAGAGAAAAGTTGATACATTATGTGTTTACAGTGTCTTTTCCTGATGTAGTTTAAAGATTGTCAGATGACTTCATGTAACATAAAACCATGTCTTGATGGTAAAATTCTACCTTTTGGGTTACCATATTTTGATTATTTTAGTGAGTAGCTGAAATAATTGTCAGGGTTTTTTTGTTGTTGTTTTGTTTTGTTTTTTTGGTATGACAGCCTCTTAAATAATGCTGCTATTCTGAGTGATTTTAATTTATATTAAGACATCTAGGGGCGCCTCGGTGACTCAGTTGTTAAGTAGTTAGTTGCCTTCGGCTCAGGTCATGATCCCAGGGTCCTGGAATCGAGCCCCGCATTGGGCTCCCTGTTCAGCAGGAAGTCTGCTTCTCCCTCTCCCACTCCCCCTGCTTGTGTTCCCTTTCTTGCTGTGCCTCTCTCTGTCAAATAAATAAATAAAATCTTGGGGGAAAAAAGACATCTAGTACTGATATGTATCATATTTTAGATCATATTAGTGAAAACTAATAGGATTAAGCTCTGGCAGAAAGCACGAAAAAGAGACCATGCTAATTCAATAAAGTGTTGTAATATATCCCAGATCATCCCTACCTGAGCTTCATACATTTCCCACCAATCTCTGTCCTGTGAATGTACTATAATGAGATTTGGTCAAGTGACATCTGCAGCTCTTCTCCCAATAGGGAGAGTGTTGGAGGAAGCCGAATTGGTAGGTATATACAACATGATCTCTCAAACCTTCCCTTTGCCTTATGAAAGATACAGTAATTAAGAAGAAATACAACTCAGGGATACATAACACCTAAATCTAATGTGGGCTTAGTATGCTGTTTATTGAAACGTACATGGGGCATCAGAAGGCGAGGATTTGATGACCACATGTTAAAAAATTTTCTGAGATGATGCAGGATTTTGGAGTATCATCTAATAAACAAAAGAAATGAACACAATGCTGGAGGCAATGTTTTGTCCATCTTTACAATTTCTGGAACTTAACCTAATTTTTGACATTAGCAGACTCTTAATGTTTGTTGACAGTACTACCGATTATATTTCTCGGGGAATGTAGATATTGTTTTTAAAAATTATACAACAGTATTCATCATGTATTTGTGATCATTTTATAGTAATCTCTAAGAAGACAATATTTGTGGTGCCTGAACCTTATTATAAAATTAAAACTTTGCTAAAGATAAGGAATAAATATCATTTTACCAGATTTTATTGCCATATGTGTGTATAGCCATACGAAGATCCAATCAGAGGTTTGCATTTGCATCTGGATTTCTAAAATCATTTGAAACTCCCTATTAGCAAGTGCATATTCATATTCATTATAAGACTTCTTGATATAGCATGCTAATTACTCGCCTGCACTCTGGCTCCCAAACCACAATGAATCCTATTATAAAAGCAGATCAGTGCAAACTTCAAACAGCATGCATCCTGGAGATGCCACTATTAAAGGAAGAATGCAGATGGAAAATCTTTGATCTTATCAGACGTGATGGAAAATACCCATTTGTATTTGAGTAAATCTGTAGAACGAAGCATTTCCCCCCACCCTTAAGTAACCTGCAACCAATTTCAAGTTCCCAAATGCTCTTCAAAGCAGCCTGCCTTGGAAGTAATGCTGATGGCATTACAAATTTCAAGGCAGCTTGCTTTTTCCATCTCAGGACTTCAAGCAGATTTAAAATTTTACTTTCAAAGAGAAAGGATATTACCTACTTTTCCCCAAATCACTAGCCTCTGGTTTGATGAGCAGAGTGTCATAGGTAATGAACTTAAGTACAGTAATGAAAAGATGGTATATGACAAAGTATCTTAGAGCTTGACTAACGCAGCTGAATGTAGGGCATTCTATACTCTTAAGTGTTGAGAAACTTCCTGCTTCAGTTCTTTCTTGGTCTAGTGTTGATCAAAAGTTGGAATGTAAACTTTGGGTGTGTGGCAGGACAACCCTACCCAACTATTGAATCCCTCTCCTCCTGAATGGGGTGTCTATGGAGCTAAAGACAAAAATCGGTGTGTGCTTGACTCCAGCACCCACAGCAAGCCTGAGCCACACAATTCAGAACATTCATACTATGAATAATCCCTGTAGCAGGAGGGTCGGTCTGTGGCTTCTTAAAAAGCCTCAGATTTGTGGTCAGTAGAAACATCCATGGGCCTATTTGGGCTGAAGGATACAGTGGCCCTAGTGAAGTTGCCCCAGCATTTAATTAGGTTTCCTGTAATTGCTTTAAGTAAAAAGGCAGGGAGCAGGGAGCGGGGGATGAGGAATGAAACCCGCGGTTATCATCTTGGGACACAAAATATTTGTGTGTGGTTTTAATATCCTGAGCCCATTTGTTCCTGCCCTGCATTTTGGAAGAAGCCATTATAGTTCTGAGGAAATGCACACTGCAGGTTTATCAGCCCTTCGGTGACTGTAAATTTACTGCAACAACTTTTAAAGGAAGAGCTTTGTTTCCAGTAACTGAATTTCTGTGTGAAGAAAGGAGATATAAACAAGTAAAACTGGCAAAAGTATGAAATATCAGAGAGTGGAATAAAAAAGGTGGGAGGCAAGAGGGAAAGCTATGCTTCATCTTTCCATGAGCGTCTAGAGATCAGAAAATGAGAATAATTACACTAGGACAGGAGAATGAGAGGACCTATGCAGGGATTAGGAAAGTGGAAAGGAAGTAGTGTTTTTTGTTAATAAGTTGGGGTTTCTGCTGTGGAGATTGTCTTATTATTTGGACATTGACTAAAATAATACACTAACCTTTTCATAGAGGGGTGAGGGATTTAGATATCCCACTTAATTGAAAATTATTTTTTTAAAGATTTTATTTATTTATTTGAGAGAGAGAGAGAGAGAGAGAGAGAGAGATGAGTGGGCGGAGAGGCAGAGGGAGAGGGAGAAGCAGACTCCCCACTGAGCTAGGGAGCCCGATGCAAGGCTTGATNTGAGTGGGCGGAGGGGCAGAGGGAGAGGGAGAAGCAGACTCCCCACTGAGCTAGGGAGCCCGATGCAAGGCTTGATCCCAGGACCCCAGGATCATGACCTGAGCCAAAGGCAGATGCTTAACCAACTGAGCCACCCAGGCGACCCTTGAAAATTCTTTTTAAATGGTCATTGTGTGAGCATAAAAGGCTTGCTAATTTTCAAGACCTTACTTTAAATATTTCACTTTAAATATGTTTAATAAACTTTTGGCCATAGAGTTGCCCTCAGGAACTTGCCCTGCCTTGGGCTTATAAAATCCACTTTCCTGGTCTTCATTTCAGTTCAGGGACCCTTGAGTGGATCTAAGGGAAGAGTTGTTCCTATGACTCAAATCCTTTCAGTTCTTCATAGAAAATATAGCTTATTTTCCCAGTGGGACAGCATCTACTTCTGTTGGGCATTCATTAAATTCCCTGAGGGCTTTTACCCATTTGAGTGTATTCTAGGTTTAAGAGTAAGTTCTGGAATACTCTTTTTTAGTGTCTTTAGATGACACCTTCATGTTACCTATACCAAGAAGTCATAGTCAAACAGTTTAAGAAATCATACCTTCTAGTAACTAAGGTCTGTATCTTACGTATCATACATACATATGTGTGTGTGTGTATACACACACATAGATAGATACTAATTTTCATCTGATGATGTCATCTACTTACTTAAAACACTTTAATGATATCCATGACTTTCGGAAAGAAATTCTAAATCCTAAACATGGTGTGCAACAGATTCTCAAACTATAGCATACATCTAAATTCTCTGGGTATATGTTAAACCACAAATCGCTGGGCCCAGCTCTCAAGGTTTCTTATTCAACTTGAGTCTGGAGTGGGACCCAAAAGTTTGCACTTCCAACAAGTTCCCATGTGATGCTGATGACACTGTTCTGGGGCCACACTTTGAAAACCACTGGTCTACAGCACTGTGTATTGACTGATCTTTTTCTTGTCTCTAGCTTCATCTCATGCCACCATTGGTGCTCAGCTCTCTTCTGCGTTCCCAATCTCCTCATTCTCTTTCCTTCTTCTTCCCATATGTTCTGTCCCTCCCCCTTAGATAATTTAACCAACTTAACTCATGTTGAATCCTTCATACGAAGCTGGTTCACTAGTTATTCACTTTCATTTTCCTCTATACTTCTCCTTTGTAGCATTGAACACAATTGTAATTAAATAATAAATTGCATAATCTGTAGTTAATATTTACCCCCTTCACAATGATAGAAGTTCATTGAGGGTAATGACTATCCTACTCATCAGAGATTCACAAGTCCCTAGGGCAATACCTTTTCCATAACTGATATGAAATAAATATTTGTTCAACGAATAAATGAATGAATACATGAATAAAAGTACAAAGCAATATAGTTCATCTTTCACGCTGTGCTTATACTTAACCCTAAGGGTCTCCCTGTTAGTTGTCTCAGTAGGCACTTCATTCTGAAAGAGTGTGCAGAAAAATTGGTAGTTTCCCACATACATTTTTCAGATGATCCTTAAGGGCACATTGCAGAATGACTCTCTAAAATGAGCTTTGATATATCAAGATAAATACTCTTAAAATGATAATCCCAGATTCTTAGTTCAATTTTTGTTATTCAGGATTACATAATGCTGTAAAATAAAATCCAATTATTTGAGCATTTTAGCTGGAAACCACTTTAACAGGATTTTGGTTACATTACAATTACAGAGAAACATTTGGGCTTTCAAAATATTATGCATGAAAACTTTAAAGTCATACATTCTTTGGATAGAATAGCAGGGATTTGTTAACTAAGACTAATTTTTTTTAAAGAAAACACTTGCCTTAATAACTAAAAAACAACTATAAAAATAACTTAGTTTCAGATACTCACCACATATTTATATAGTACTGGGTCATATTATAATAAAACCTGATATATATATTTATGATTTATGTACTTATGATTATAGTTTTAGGTCATTCTCATTCCTTGTCAAGAGTTAGGAAGATTTAGTTATTGTAAAACTATGTAAAGTATTGTAAAACTGTATATAGTTGTACAGTACCAGATGATACTATAATAAGATGCGATATATATTTATATACATAAAACAATATATATTTACAATTTATTTGCTTATGATTACAGTTTGAGTTTATTCTCTGTCATTTCATGTTAGGAAAATTTAATTATTGTAAGGTTATGTATAGCACACGGATATCTTACCCATGACCTATATAATGGAGGTACAATACTTAGATGTGAAATCCGTGTTGATGTTTGACTATACCAAGGAAGCTAACTCCGTGGAGGATGAATATTTGTCCAACTCTTTAAGGAAAAGTGTAATTTTGTGCTGTGATAGATCTACTCCACTTCGTCTTCTGATGAAAGCAGAAGATTTGAAATAGCAAATAAGAAAACAAAAAAGCTGGGCATCAAATAATGGGAGCCAGAAGAAGATCATAGGTGCAGAGAGACAATACCGGGGATGTTGATCAATGGCATCAAGATGGATCAATGGGGGGAGATACATGGTATGATGTTTTGTCGTTCACTAATACAAGCCTTCTCCTGACTTAAATCTTCCTTTCTCTTGGCGCAGGTCTCATTGTCCGAGAAGTGAGCATTGAGATTTCACGCCAGCAAGTCGAAGAACTCTTTGGGCCTGAAGATTACTGGTGCCAGTGTGTGGCCTGGAGCTCAGCAGGCACCACAAAGAGCAGGAAGGCCTATGTGCGCATTGCATGTGAGTCATTGCCCACGGACACCCTGGGCTTCAGAATCTGGGTAGAACGTGGACAAATATAGGCCGTCACTGGCTCTAGATTCAAAGAACCTTGGCCAGATCTCCCAGATTTCTGCATTTGAGCTACACGTTTCCCTTAAGTCACCAGAATATTATTTTCTGTTTCAGGACATGGATAATTTCTCTTTAGGGATATGAAAGAATCAGTGATATTTTTTAAAGATCCTGAGTTTTCTTTTTTTTAGTCTGGTAAGAATTAGGCTATAGAAAAACCAACTATATTCCTTTAATGAGTTTATTCTGCCAGTGTGTTAGAACAATGTTGATTACTTTTTCTGCTGGAAAAAGAAATTACCCATACAAAGCTTCTCTATGTATTTTTTGGAAGCATTCAAGTGCCTCAAAATACACCACTGTTTTCTAAACTGTGTTAAATTTTGGAGTATTCATGCTTATGAAGAGGTTAACACAAAACAGGGTTCCATAGGCAAATAAATGTGGGAAGTATTTTTTTTGGACCTAGTTAAATAGGTTTATTCATTGCAAAATTCTCAGATTTTTAAATATGCTAATGCATATTATGCCTAAGAAAGAGATGTAGCCTGCAGCTCTTTTTGCAGGCCCCTTTTCTCAATGAGTGCTATTCACATCTTGAGCGGCATGAATGCTGCTTTAATCTGTCTTAAGGTTCCATATTGAGATATTTTCTCAAGTCTGAGACCACTGAAATCCATGTGGATTATATTACATGAACTCTTTTGTATGTCTGCATTTTATTAAATCGTTAGTGATAGATGTCAGTATCACCCACCTATCACACGTCACTGAGTCCCAACAGTCTTGGCTCTGAGGCTTCTTCCAATTGCTTAGTCTGCCCTTCCCTTCCATTCTACTTGATCTAGATCACAGCTGCTGCAAACATGCCCTAGTGAGTCCCCATGGCTCCCGTTGTCTCCCTTTTCTAGTCTGTCCTCCATATTGCCACAAATGCAATCTTCCTGAAATTCAGATCTCTGCACAGATCGCCTCCCCCACTGCTAAAATGTTACAGAGGCTTGTGAGATAAAGTAAAGATCCCTTACGGTGCCATATGCCATCATATGAGTGTGCTAGGGCTGACATACAAAGCACCACAGACTGGGTGGCTTAACCAGCAGAAATCTCTTTGCTCACAGTTCTGGAAACTGCAGGTGTGAGGTGGTCAAGGTGCCAACAGTGTTGGCTCCTCCAAGAGCCTCTCTCCTGGGCCTGTAGATGGTTGATTTCTCCATGTCTTTGCACGTTATTCCCTCTGTAACTGCAGGCCCAGTTTTCTCTTCCTGTAAAGACACCAGTCCCGTTGGATTTAAGCCACCCTAAAGGCCTCGATTTAACCTCATCACCTCTTTAAAGGCCCTGTCTCCAAATGAAGTCACATTCTGAGGTCCTGATGGTGAAGGTGTAAACACATTCAACCCATGTTTCCAGCTCCAACCACAGAGAATGTTTCCATTTTCATCACATTGGATTAGCAATACTTTGATGTCCGTGCTTTCCAGCTGTTGTTCACACTGAAGGGTTTCACCCTTCTCTTACTTCTCTTTGTTATTTGTAAGCATTCATTTATTTAACAATATTTAGTGAGCATTTAGTCTGTTCTTGGGACAGCTGTAGGTACTGGGTATGGAGCTAAAATCAAAACAGTTAATGATGCCTGCCTTCATGGAGTTTATGTTCAGGTGGGCAAGAGCAAACTCAAAATCAAATAAATAATAATCACAACCAGAGCAGATGGTAAGTGCTATGAAGAGAAGTAAAGCAGGAAAGAGAGTATGTTGTGCTGGGGGAGAGTGCTCAGGGAACTGCCCTGGAAGGTGCTCATAGTTGAGGAGACCTGAAGGAGGGGCAGGCGGATTCAGCCAGGGGGACCTGCCTGTGCCATAGACACCAATACCCTGAAGCAGGCTCGAGCTGGCCTTCCCAGGCAGATGGCCCAGGACACTGTAGGTGTAATGGCTTTGATTCTTAGTTTGAGAAGAGAGCTGTTTCCAGTGGAGCAATTCATGATCTGACTTCCGTGTTAGCAGAGTCACGACTTGTGTTGAGAATAGATCGAGGGTGGAAGCACAACGCCCAGTTATGATGAGGCTGTGTCTATGAGAGATGTTAGACTTGCATAGATTAGAAGCGGCAAAGGGAGTGCAGGCTGGTTCCTGGATACGGCAGTTCTCCTTATCTGCAGGGGGGGGGGGAATGTTCCACGGCCCCCAGTGGATGCCTGAAACCACGGAGAGTACCAACCCCAATATAGGCTATGGTTTTTTCTCTATACCTATGATAAAGTTTAACTTCTAAGTTAGGCACAGTAAGAGATTAACAACAATAATGATAAAATAGAACAATTATAAAAATAGAACAACGTATAAAAATATACAAAAATAAAAATATATTATAAAAATATAAATGTTAGTGCATGTGGTCTCTCTCTCAAAATATCTTACTCTGTTATACCCCCTCTTCTTCTCATGATGCTGTGAGATCATAAAGTGCCTGTGCGATGAGGTGAATGACACAGGCATTACGACATAGTGTTAGCCCACCCTTGGCTTTCTGATGATAAGTCAGAAGGAGGCTCACCTGCTTTTGAACCTTAGTTGACTGTGACTAACTGAAACCGCTGAAAGCAAAATGGCAGGCAAGGGGGGACTATTGTCTATTGAAAGGTGGAGGTAATAGCTTGTGTTGAGAGATTGGATGTGAGATGTGTGTGAGAGAGGAGAAAGAATGATTCAGGAGGTTTGAGCTTTTTGAAGAATTTGTTTCAAATGTCGTTAGTGAAGTCATTCCGGTTTCATGGGTCTCTAGAGAGACAGGCATTCCTTTCTCAATCCTTTCAGGGCAGTGTGTCCATTCTCTTAATACAGTGCTTGTCTCAGTTTAATTATATTCACTTGTTATAACGTCAGTGTTTCATGCCAGCAAGTTCTTTGAAATCAATTTTGCTTAATTCAGTTTTGCTTAACTTTATATCTTCATGCTTAGCACAATGCCTAGGACATCATAGATGTTTAATAAATTTTGCTGAATTAAAATTGTTATAAAAAAATCTCAGTGAAGTTTATTAAAATGCTATATATTAATCTCTCCTCTCACAGCATATCTAAAGATATCTTCTCTTTGTCTTATATGGATTCTCCAGGAAATAGACTCTGAGATGGGGACATGCATGGAGGCAACATATTGAACAGTGCTCTTAGGAATAATACCCAAGGAGCAATGCAGGCTGTAGGATTACGCAGGTATGAGAAATTGAGCTGCAGGGCAGATATGACAAAGGCTGGCCCCGCAGGGAGCTCTGGAGCTCAAATGGACCTTTGGAGTTGCCCCACCTTGAGATATAGGAAATGAGTAGGTCTTTCTTCCTCCACATAGACTAATCAATGGATGTCGGCCCTCGCTTGACTCCCAGCTCCAACCAGCTTGTGTGAACTGAGTCAAGTCAGCTCTCCTCAACTGAGGGCAGTTCCAGGAGAAAGACACAGAGCTCTCACAGGCAACACTCCCAAAAAGTGGGGTCAGTCCTGAAAAGGGATCTCATTGACATACCCCTACATTCACTATAGTCATTGACCACAAATCTTGAAGATTTTATTTTCTTAATTATAAAGCCAAAAAGATATTTTTAAACATTTTATAAAAAACCAAGAGACTAATTGCTTTGGTCAAGTATTTAAATGAATTCAAAGTTAGCTTCTAATTATAATCAAAAGAGGTACAATGATATAAGACTATATCTTTATCTTTCATTGCTATGTGTTTATTAACATCAATTATAATGAGTATTTAAAATTGCCATTTATATGCCATACTAAATTGGTTTGCCTAAAAGCTGGAGTTTAAGGACTGTAGAGTTCCAAATGAGGACTCTCTTATTGTGCCAATTCCATATATATATATACACACACACTATACACACATACACATATATATATTTAATATCATAGCATATGTATGGTGTATGTGTGTGAGTATATACATATATATGTATATACACACTCTGTATATGTCCCTATTCTCCACATAAAAATTAAGTATATGTAAGAACCCCATCTTTCTTTGCAATGTATTATATAAACTTTGCTGAACGTAATTTGACATTTTCAAACAATAAGAAAACAAACTCTTTTAGTAAGAGATTAATTTGCCCATAGCAACTTTTCATCTTCATGCAATAAGACTGAAGAAAGGTTTGCTTGTAGTTCCATACTTAACTGAACTCATATGTGTCTGTGGCCAAAGACCATCCAATATGTAAAGATGTAGCCATATAGATTTATATCACGCTTAAAAAAGAAAAAATAGCTAAATTTCAGTTCTCTGATTTCTACCAAACAAGTTCTTGCTAATATTGCACAAAGCTTGAAGATTTCCTAGTTTGCCTTGTTTCAAGTGAGCCTGTGGGGCTCTGCCTAGTAACATATGACAGACAGTCATCATGTAAACTGCAGTTAAAGTTTAAATTTGTCCCAGGCAAAGATAACTATGATGCTAAGGTTAAATAAATGCAATTACATCTCACCTAATTAGACTTATACTCACGTGTACAGTGGAGGGGCTCATCGTTCTTTCACAAAGAAGCTCTATTTCCAGAAGTTGATAAGGCAAGAATGAATACTGGCTATGTGTTTATTTGCTTATAATATTTCATTTATTCAAACTATATAAAATATAAAAAGAAGTTCGTGACACAATCAAGGCCAAAGAGAAAGAAAGGAGATACGATGAGTTAGAATTTAACCAGGCATGGGCTGAGGCCATGACATGCCTGCTCCAGAGTGGCACACGTTTACTAGAGGACCGTGCCGGCATCCTGCATGGCTGCTGTGGCTTCCATTGCAGAGCAAGGAGTTGCTTCTGAGAGACCTCAAGTCTAACCCAAGTAGAGCCTTTATAGTAACATGGCTACCAGTTTCATTGGGTAGTTTCTTCCAGTTTCTCTTATTACAAAGCCAGTAGGAAAAGTCCTTGTGTTAAGGTAGGAATATAATTCAGGCAAAATGTTAGGAGACACTGTCATTCTTTGGGCAATGTCTTAGCTTTTATAGGGCTGCTATTTTGATGTTTTCAGAGTTGGTGATGTGGTTGGAGTTGTTGGTGGGGAGGGATACAATGTCGGTAGCATAGTGGAATGGCTAGAGCACAGGTTTTGGAGTCAGGCTGACTTATATCCAGATCCTAGTTCCATCACTTACTAATGTGACCTCGGTCATGTGACTTAAGCCCTCTGAGCCTTAGTTTCATCAACCGTGAAATGCAAATGATAGGGTTATTTTAAGATTAAATTGGATGAACTTGTAAAGCATATGGCATAGTGCCAGACACAAAACAAATGGTCAGTGAATGATAATAGGTGTTCATAACAACAGATATTATGACTTAAAGTTTATTTGTGCGTTTTGAAAACTTATCCATACTGAGTTAACATTTTTTTTCTTTCTCCTTTTTTTTTCTTTTTTTTTTTTCTGAGTTAACATTAAAAACTAAAAAGTCTCTTCTTGTTTTACAACTTCATGTCCCAGGCCTTGGCTCTCAATCCTAGAGGATAAAATTCTCTGCCAATTCACATACAATTAGATTGTAATTTTTCCCCCATGCCTAAGGATCGAGGAGCCCTCCATATGGTCACCCTTCTCCTATGATTCAGGAGTCAGAATGGATTTATGTGCACAGAGAATCTATCTTCCTGGGAATGGCAGGATAGTTCCTAAGGATTTTTTTTTCTTTATTCTGTGTGCAAACCAATAAATCACAAAGGCCACTGGCTACAGATTGGAATATGATAGTTCCTGAGAAGAATAAAGGAGGATCACGGTGGCCTTCTCTGCTCATCTCTCATTGCTCACTTGTCCTTTGCCCTGGAATCTGAACCACCTTTTGACCACCTGTGGGTTTGAACCAAGCCTTATGCAAATTTGTGAGTCTGTAGTGTCTCTCTCATACTATCCAGAATAGCAGTGTCCAGAGAAAGATAATGCCAGCTACCTATGCCATTTTAACTTTTCTAGTAGCCAACATTAAAAAAAGTAAAAAGAAACAGGTAAAATTAATTTTAGTAATATAGTTTTTGTTCAATATATCTCAACTATCACTCCAACAAAATAACCAATATAAACATGTATTAATGAAATACTTTATATTCTTTTTTTCTTGGTTATCTTTGAGATCTGATGCTTTTGCACCTACAGTACTTGTCCATTAAGACTAGCCACAGCTCGGTTGTTTGATAGCCCCATGTAGCTAGTACTGGACAGATGGGCTCTAGAATTAGTGATTACAAGGGTGGCACTGTTTCAGTCACTTCATTTCTCACCTTACATAGTTACCTTTCTTTTCCTTTTAGTGAAAACACTTAGAAACTACTCTCTTGACAAATTTCATGTACATAACGCAGTGTGATTCAGTGTAGTCACCATACTGCAGGAAACTATCCCCAGAACTTACTCATTTAGTAACTAAAAGTTTATACCCTTTGACCAACACTTACGTGGATTAGCTCATGCAATCCTTGCAACAATTCCATGTGACAGGTGCAACAATCACTATTTTACAGATGGGAAAATTGACAATAAAGGGAAGTTAAAAATCCTGCCTGAGTTCACAGCTGGTATATGGAGAAACTAATCTGACCAGCAAGAGAGTCCATGCTTCTAACAAATACTCTGGGCACGGAGAGGAGAGGCGGTGACACTGATTTTTATGTCAGGTGGTAGTTCCAAAATTATCTTATTTTCCACAGACATAATGTTATAAGGTCACTATTATTTTGTGCAGAAGTATCAGAAGGCCTCTGGTTCCAGCCTCTCCCCTATGGCTTTGTCTGCTCCAACCTCACCTGCCTCCTTGTTTCCAGAATCCAGTACACTCATTTCAGATATAGGCTATTTGTAATACCGGTTCCTTCCCACCCAGAATATTCTTTCCCAACTCTTAAATGTGGCTCAGGCTCACTCTC
This sequence comes from Ailurus styani, assembly GCA_002007465.1. Taxonomy (NCBI): domain Eukaryota; kingdom Metazoa; phylum Chordata; class Mammalia; order Carnivora; family Ailuridae; genus Ailurus; species Ailurus styani. The sequence continues at coordinate 1,873,122 of LNAC01000152.1, forward strand.
CTCTTTCATTCACATTTCTGCTGAGGTGTCATCTCTTCAGAAGGGTCAACCCCGACTGATTTACCAAAAGCCCACTGACTCCAACCCAGTCACTCTCTTAACCCCAAATCTGTTTTAGTTTTTCTTGAGAGCATTTCTCCTCATCATTACTTGTTTCCTTTTATGTTGACTGTCTCCACCACCAGAATATAAACTTCACAAGATCAGGCACTTTATTTTCTTTATCATGATACCCCCAGTGCCTAAAAATAGGCACATGGTTTGTGCTAAGCAACTGAAGACATAAATAAATGGAATGAAATTGAATTACACTGAAAGCATAGAGATGGGACAAAGTGATGATGTTATTCAATGCTAATGATATGTTCTTTTAGTAAAAATGTTTTAGCACCCAAGTAATTCAAGGATATCAGGTAAAGTGATTTCTTCTGTGCTCCCCCCCACTTCAAACCTCCAGTACATTTTTGTACTTATTTTCTTCATGACACTTATCAACTTCTCACCTACTATGTATTTGCTTATTTATTATGTTCATGGGTGGTAGCCTATCTCCCCCACCCACGTAGAAAGTGAGATTCACATGGGCAAAGATTTTCGTTTGGTTTGTTCACTGGTGAATTCAAAATGTCTACGGTGATGACTGGCGTAACGTAGGACCTCAATAAGTCTCTTAAAGGAATTAATTAATATTTCTGTTTTAGGGCAATAGTATCTTCAATTAAATAGGTGTAATCTTGTGAATTATTATGAATTATTATATATAGAAGTTATTGCTCATGGCCTTATATGTTTCTTTTCCATTCCCTACCTGTCTATGGGGCAGAAAACAAGATTAAATTATAAATTACAATGATTTGACCAAATAATACACTTCTTTAACCAGGTGTTCTGAAAGATTTAGGTCATACCACGACAAAGTCTGGCAGCCTAACACCAAATATCTTGGTAGAGTTCGGCTAGTTTACCAGCACACCAGAATAAATGGCCTGTTTACTAGCATGCACTTCTGAGCTGTGGTTTGATCCCTTGTGCAACATTTTAAGCCCCTGATAAGCCAATTATAACTTAGAGAGGCCAGATTTTGTGTTAGATAAGATTAACTGCACAATTGAGGCTTTTTAAAATAGTAAGAAATCTTTAGCCATAAATTTCTTCTTGTTTCATATAAATCTCAACTGTATATTAAATAGTTGATCACGTGGTTCCTATTTCAAGATTAAAAACCATAAGACATACCTGACTGCATCAGTATTTTTCCAAACATATTTTCTATTGTATTTGTACAGAAATTCCCAAGATCTGCAGAGTTCCCACAAATCCATCGACATTTATAGCTCATGTTTATTCTGAGAGGTAGACAACCCGTTGATAGAACACTGTCTCATAAGTTACATTTTGGAAGAAATCAGCTATCTATGTGTTATAGGCAGGGCTGGTAACCCATTGGACTAAAATGTGTCATTAAAGTAATGTTTTATGCTGGATGAAAAGGGAAGTTTATGGCTAAACTGCTTATTTGCAAAAAAAGCTTGTCTGCAATCATTGCATTCATTTCTTTATACTCTGAGAAAAGAGCCTTAACTTTTTGATATGTCAGGTTCCTCATCCATAAAGTTGGCATGTTTCTTATTATTTATCCCTAAGACATACCTTAAAAAATATTGTGATGGCATATAATCATTTTTTTTTTCTAAAACTAAAGATGCAGTGTGAATATAAAAGAGTGGCTTGTATGGGTTTTTCCTTCCTCTTCTCTGTAATGGATGTCATTTACAGTTCTAGCTCTAAAATATTTATTTTTTAAAAAACCCTTTAGCAAAACTGAATATAAATATGTTTGTCCTATAAATGCCCCAAAGCCAAGAAATAAAGAACAATGGCTTAAATGTGTTTCCTTTCTGCAGGGACTTTATTCACTCAAGATTTCTCTGTTTAAATGACCTCTGTGCAGTAAGGGATAGCCATCTCTAAGTAAAACTGAAGATGTTGCCAAGATAATCCTTCTGCTGATTTCCTTAAAGATCATTCCAATCTCGGGCGCCTGGGTGGCTCAGTGGGTTAAAGCCTCTGCTTTCGGCTCAGGTCATGATCTCAGCGTCCTGGGATCGAGGCCCGCATCGGGCTCTCTGCTCAGCGGGAAGCCTGCTTCCTCCTCTCCCTGTCTCTCTGCCTGCCTCTCTGCCTACTTGTAGTTTCTCTCTCTGTGTCAAATAAATAAATAAAATCTAAAAAAAAAAAAAAAAAAAAAATCATTCAAATCTTTATCCCTGAATATAAACTATGATATTATTGGAAGTGTCCATTGTAAATTCCTAAGAGTGATCAAAGACATTACTTTTTAAAATGTTGCAAAAGGTCACAAATAAAGCTCCGATATAAGCCCCTGATCTTTTGAGGTAGATTCTGTTATTATCCTTATTTTACAAACTGAAACAGAAACAGGGAGCTTGGTAACTTAAGAACAGGGAACTTCAGTAACTTGGCCAAGTCACTTGTTGAGGAAATGGTAACTGAATTTTAAACTAACTTGTGACAGTTCTTGACTTTTCAACCTAATTACAGAGGAAACTTCATGTAGTTCATTTTTGCTGTTTGGTTGGTTGGGTTTTCTTTGTTTTGTTTAATCTTTTACAATATTTGAGAAGGAAAGGCAAGTAAAAAAGAGAACCCCATCCAACGTTGTGTCCCTTACATTTAATGATCACTGTAAAAGTTGCTGAATTTAAAAAAAAAAATCATGATTTTAAAAAAAAATTCCAGCCAAGATAAGATCATCTATTCCTGAAAAAGGAAACCATAGCAAACTTTTTAGGGTTCTAAGGCCTTAAGGTAGGCATTTTTTACTTGTAATAAGTGCCTAAGGCTCAGAAGACTAATCTAGGCCTCTCAAAATATGCCGTACTGGTCAGTTCACAGCAGTTATTTCCCATTAACAGCTAGAGTTGGTGATTTAAGCATAACTGGTTCTCTACTATGGCAACATAATTAGCACCTTTTATCATTATTGGAAGAAAGATACTTCATTTCCTTTTAAAAACACAAGTATTGGGCTCCTGGGTGGCTCAGTGGGTTAATGCCTCTGCTTTCGGCTCAGGTCATGATCTCAGGGTCCTGGGATCGAGGCCCGCATCGGGCTCCCTGCTCAGCGGGGAGCCTGCTTCCCCCTCTCTCTCTCTGCCTGCCTCTCTGCCTCCTTGTGATCTCTCTCCCTCTGTGAAATAAATAAATAAAATCTTTAAAAAAAAAAAAAACACAAGTATTATAACTATATGTGACCATAGAATTATTTTTTTCACCAGAGGAGCACTTTGAAAATACATTAAGACAAATGTTTTTAAAAGTTTTAAAAAACGTTCAGCCACCCCTCTGTTCATTGAACATGTAAAAGAATCAAAAATTTGGAAATATGAAAATGTGAGTCATAGTAAAGCAGCTGTCTTTGCTCAAAGCAAAGACAGACCCATGTCAGAAAGTACAGAAGATAGTCAGAAAGCCTGGCAGGTAACTGCACCTCTTCTAAGGACAGAAATCCCCTAGATCAAGAGCCACATTGTCAAGACCAGCTCAGTTTGGGAGACAAGAAACTTAATTCTGATACTTGGAGTGTGGTCTCTTGGTAGTAATACATAAATGAATAAAGTAATTTATTTATTTAATAAATCTCAGTACAACCAGAAACTCCGTAAGAGTTCGACAGCTACACCGATTTGGGGCTCGACGGAGTGGGTCTCTGAATGAGGACATTTACTGAGGGATTTTAGGTAACAACACTGCCCTTGTAAGGGTTTTTATGTGTATTCTTTTATTTGATCTTTGCAATAATCCTATGCGATAAATATTGTAATTACCCTCATTTTAGGGATGAAGATATAAAAGCATACAAATCTCCGTAAGTACAAGACAAGGATTAAAGTCAGGCAGGTAGATCGAGGCTCCACACTCATAACTACTGTGCTGCATAATGGTCCCAAAGGCATCAGGGTCCTAATCTCTGGAACCTACAAATCTTACCTTACATGGAAAAAGGATCTTTCCTGGATATGCTTAATGATCTTGAGGTGGAGAGATTCTCCTGGATTATCCAGGTGGCCCCTAAATGCCATCAGAAATGTCCCTATAAGAGAAAGACAGAGGGAGATTTGACACACATAGACAAGGAAAAGGCCATGGGACTGGAGAAGCAGATTGGAGGGATGGAGCTATGAGCCAGGGAAAGCTGGCAGCCACCAGAATCTGGAAGCAACAAGCTGTGGATTCTCCCAGAGAATTTATGGAGGGAGTATGGCCTTATTGTCCCCCTTGATTATGTATGGCTCAGTGTAACTGTTAGCCTCCAGACTATGGGAAAATAAATTTCTGGTGGGTTTTTTTTTAATCTCTCTTTTTTTTTAAGATTTTATTTATTTATTTGTCAGAGACAGAGAGAGCACAAGCAGGCAGAGTGGCAGGCAGAGGCAGAGGGAGAAGCAGGCTCCCCACCAAGCAAGGAGCCCGATGCGGGACTCAATCCCAGGACCCTGGGATCATGACCTGAGCCGAAGGCAGCTATTTAACCAACTGAGCCACCCAGGCATTCCAATTTCTGGTGTTTTAAGCCAGTATGTTCCATGGAAATTTCTATAAGAAACAAATACAGCCACTATGTGGACCCACAAAATGGGATAGCCTGCTTGAAAATAGCTGATGAACTTGAACAGGTAGGTTACTTCTCGGGGTTTTAGATGCATTATCTATAAAGAAAGAGGGTTGACCTGTGCAATTTCAAAGAGTTTTTATAGTTACACAAGAGAACTTGTTCCCAGACCTTCAGTAAAGGGGCTTGCCAGATTATTTTGGAAATTGATTCTAATTCAGCATTTATTAAAGTTTTGCTATGTACTAAGCACCAAGCACCAAGATATATTTGACCCTAAAGAATTTTTAAAATGAAAAAGTTAGCTTTCAGTTGGCTGGGATTAGTTACATTATCTTTTTAAAGTGAAACTTACCAGTGATATGATATCTGATAGAAAGCTGGTCATAACTATGCAGACACAAGACACACCCCATACCAGAAAGTTCCTTGCAGTGAACTCTAGGTTGGGGATGCACTTGCATCATATCTTGAATGCTACCTACTGCTTAGTTATAGCCTCCCAGGGTTCTGTGCTAGGGAGGCTAAGTGAAGCTAAATCCAGACTCCGTAGAAAAGAATTTAGTGACTTTCTGTTTGAACACATACACTGTAGAGGGAGGCAGTGGTGCCGAACATTTGCTCTTCCTACTCTAAAGAACATGAGCTGAGCAGAAATCATAACCACTCTGGACAGGTTCCTTCTTACCTGAAAGATCTTCAGGGTTTTGTTTACATAGTAACCATAGCAATAAAGACATTGGTTCAGAAAAGAATGTGGGGACATATTTATCCAATGTAATCATCAAAAACTACAGAAATAATGAAATAATCAAGAAAACTTTTGGTTCTCCTGACTCGTGTGCTAATAGTTTCCATTTCTTTAAAATGGAATCATATCCGTTCATTTAATATTCTGAAATCCTAACGTTTATTGCCTAACATTCTTTTTGAAGGTAGGCAAGGAAATATAAATTAATAATTATAAAATGTGAATTCAGAAAATGTTATATATGCAATCCTACTAACAGAAACAGCTTTGCCCACCCACCTCTCTTTCTTGGTTAAGTGGCTGAGAGTCAGAGGAGAGAAGAGCTATGGGGAGAAATCCAGAGGGTTTTCTCTGAGGTGAGAGAGAAGCCACAAGAAACACTAAGATGACTTTGACACACTCAGCACTGAATTTGCTAGATCAACGTCTCAACATGGCAATCTACAGGCTTCTTGGGTTGGCCTTCAAAATGTTGGCCCACACAAGAATTCTTGATAAAGTTTTAAGCAATTAATAACCTATGCGATTAGAAAAAAAATCACATAATAATTCACATTACCAGCTTTCGTTAGCAATCAGATATGGGGTCTGCAGGCTGCTGAGTCTGCATTCCTATAGGACGACATATAGCTTATTGCTGAGTAGCAAAAGCAAAAAAAAGAAAAAAGAAAAGTAAATTGGTTTCGTATCCTTGTCCCTATTAAAATTTAGAAATGAAAAATAGCCCAGGTGAGCATCATGTTTCAAGAAAAAAAAATTGTAGTGCCTAATTTTCTATCATTTGTGTTACCTGCATGGTCCCTAGATACATGTGAAATTTCAGTTGCTGTGCTAGACAATGTCAGCTGTCAGCCTGTACAAAAACTTTTCCACTGCCGACGCTCTGGAAATACCAGTGGAGGGACCATTAAAAACCAGGGCGTAAGAGCCACGCTGCTGAGCAGATTTGCTTGGTTCCCACAGCCTCTCAAAACCTCCCTCCTGCTGCCTATAGTATCTAGCCCAGTGCCACGTACCACATGGGCGCTCCATAAATAATCAATCAGTCATTAAGTGGTTCTCAGATTTAAGCACTGTGCATAAACCCACCTGTGGGACGCTTTATAAGCATAGTTTGCCAGGGCCCAACCTGAGTATGGAATCTGCCTCTTTATCAAGCACAGAATGGTAGTCCCTAGATTTCTCTTTGTGAAACATCCTCTTCAATAAATAGCCCTCCTACATTCATAATTGCTTTTGTCTCATTTGATTAAGTTTATTTTGACTGGTAACGATAATACCTAGTATCTGTATAGTATGATAAATTTGCTGACATGGTGGGGAGAGGGAGGAGGGGAAGTACTATCTTTTGGCCACATATATTCCAGGCACGATGTTAGGATTTTATAAGTGTTTTTTCTGATATAACCCTATAAAATAGTTACTATTATTGTGCCCATTTTTCAACTTAAGAAACTAAGGCAGGGAGAAGTTAAACAGTGTGCTCAAGGTCACACAGCTAGTCAAGTGGTAGAGTCGGGCCTGAACCCATTTTTCTCTATGCAGAGACCCTGCTTTTAGCTGCAATGTTATCTTGCCGCCCAGAACTTTCAGATTTTCAGTGACCTGCAATAAAAAATATATTTGCGTCATAGTCCACTTCTTCTTACACATAGAAATACACACAGATATGTGTGCATGTTTGTGTGTGTACATATATTATATGTTATGTATCTACATATACATGTGTGTCAGAATGTATATTTATAATACACACATATACATATATACACATTATATAGATACACACAGTACTCTAAATGATACCTCTTGGCATTTTCCGTTCATTCAATTTCGTCTTTTTCAGTGTTGCTTTTTAACTCACTAAATTGATTTTATAACCCTCTAAGGGGTCATGACACACAGTTTGAAAAACATAGCAATAAACTTTAAATTCCAAAAGAACAATAAGGAATATTAGATACTGTAGTTTATAGACCATATGGCCAAAGTTGGTAAGAGAATGACATCTGAAAATTGACTCCTATGAGCAATCATCTTTCATTCCAGAGCTCTCTGAGTATTAATAATAGAAATCATTATAATAATTTATTATATTTTTGTGCTTTACAATCTTTCAAAACCTTTTCAGATCCAACATCTCTTCTAATATTCACCAAACCTTAAGAGCACCAAAAAAAACACCAACAACCAGCATTAATAATATAATATAACATTTATCTTATTATTCTGTGGAATTTAAGAATTTTTATTTCCACCCGGAAAGCCTATTGAATTGAAGTATACCCACTGGAGAATTCTTGACTTCATGGTGTCAGTCTATCACATTGCTAAGATTTGGTCTTTTAATAAATACTGTATTCTAATAAATCTTTCTGTACAATGAAGTAGCATTGCTGAGGAAATAAACATTTTTACTAAATATAAATCATTCTAAAAAAGTCAGAGTAAGAACATATCCATGATCTTTTTCAAAGAAAATTATATCAGCAACCTTCCTGCTCAGACACAATAGGCAGATCTTTGGCTGATATTTTTGGGGGGATTTCTGTCCATAAAAAGTAGGGCTTACAGGCGCTTGGGTGAGAGCATGATGCATTATATACAAAGCGGAGGCCCGGGTAGCCTCGACTTTCCAGTCGTAGGTCACACGCACCCCTTTTGGGTGGTGTTAGGCAGAGTTGCTAAAGGGATGGAGACATGATTTTCTGTCCCTTTCACAAATATGCACATTGACAGGATGGGGCTTTCTTATATGCTGCTGTGGGTAGGCATTTCTCTCCCCATCTCTCCATGGAGACAGAAAATTAGTTCTGTCAAAGTTAATCTGAATGCATTTACAATCAGCCAAGTTTTAATTTTAGTCCGCTTTTGTGATTGCTTCCTTGGATTTCTATAAAGAATTTACTGATATTTTTAATACCAAATCTTCTGGGATGCACTGTTCTCCCTGTTTTCTAACTCTTACTTGTACCTATAGATCCAAGTGTCTAAAAATGCCATGAAAATTGTCCTGAGGGGAAAACTGTAAGTTGATCTCTTCAAAGGTACATCAACTCCTCCATTATTTAAAAATGATTTCTTCTATTATTTCTTGTGGACACTGATCTAATCGGTATAGCTCCTTAAAGATCCATCACAACCAAGAAATATTTTATTCAACACAGGAAAACTTATTTTCCCCTCAGACACATATTTAAAATGTTAGTCTATTCAGTCATTGGCCCTTATATATAGCAAAAGAGACCTTTAAAAGCATCCAGACATTTATTTTCATTTTACAAATGAGGAAGGTGAAGAGCACAGTCTTCAGACTTCTGTTTACCATACTATCAAAAAGCAAAGTTTGTAGAATGTCATGAATGGGTATATTCCGCATCATAAATAATTTGTAACCACAGGATTATTACTGTGAAAAAAAAATTTCATTGAAAGCATCAAAACTCTACAATAAAAAAATGAGACGTCGTGTGTGCCCATGCTTGTAGGTGCCCTGAAAGGCTTTCTTTGATTACTGTATAAATGGTAAATAGAAATCCATATAGTTTCAAGTCTGATTCTACATCTCCTAATTGGATTTTGCTGTATGGATTTAGTAAGCCAATATTCATGTTCTTAAGTAAACATCTCTCAGAACGCATGCATATGACAAAGCTGATTTTTCTTTTAATTGCCGGAATGAACGACTAAATCAGACGTAGACCAAGTTGACTTTGCAAAAGTAATCTAGGTTATAATGAAAGGACTTTAGACTTATTTTAGTATCAGCCTTAGAACGAATGGAAAGAAAACAGAAATGTAGACTCCTAAAGGTCTTCCAAGGGCAGAAATTCATCTCTTTTCCTGACAGGAATACCCACATTATTCTGAACCGTTCTGTTTTACATCTAATTCCTAGCTGACAAGTGTCCGTTTTCCGTGCTTATTCATTCGTCACCCTTGTGTTCTCTCTGCCTGCAAGGCATCCGGCCTGCCTTCTATCACATCTCTGCAAATGAAAGGATATGCTTAAAATGTCACCCCCACTCCCCTCGCAGAGTAATGTGGAGACACCGAAACAAGCAGCCGCATTGCTGGACAGCCACAGTATATCCTATGCTCATTACACAACCTGAAAGCTAGAAAAGAGGTTTTATGGCAGAAATTAAAAGGATTTTTCAGGAAGAAGTATTGCTTCGTGGGGGGTTAAATGTGAGATCATTTTAGGAATCACATAAAATTTATATGGAGTTTAAAGTCAAACCGCTAAAATGAAATGATTATCAGGCATTCAGTGACGGTTCCGTTAAACCTGCCCCTCAAAGGGCGTGCCTCTGGTGTGTGCTCACCATTCTCAGTTAGGAAATAAGGATTCTCATAAGATGTGCCTTCATACGGCAGGAATTTGAAACCCATGCCAAAAACTACACTATATCCTAAGGATTAGAGCATGCTGCATTCAGACCCATTGCCCCTTAATGGTGCTGCTGACTCCTGTCACCATAAAATTTGGCAAAAGAGCAGTAGGTTCTCATGATGGTCATATTCCCAATTCCCGTGCACCCTTCAACATAGTTTGCCTTCCACTAGCCCTTCGTGCCTAAATTTCTCAAACCAATCCGTTCCTCGCCCCTGCATTTGTCCTGTTGACGTCCCAATTTCTTAAAACTTTGTTATCTTCTTAGCTCCTCTGACAATGTCTGTTTGGTTCTTTCTTGCCTCTTGGTTCATGCCACATCACTTTGCTGGCAGCCTTTTCTCTCAAACGTTGTGTCCTGCTTATTGAACACAGTCTTTCCCCTGGTGATGTAATCTAATCTATTTCCCATGCTTCAGCCATCTCCTAGACAACGAAGCACAAATCTCCTACAAGGATGTTTTTTCTAAGTTCTAGGCCAGTGGTTCTCAACTTGGGGTGGATTTTGCCCCCATGGGGACATTAGGCATCGTCTGGAGGCACTTCTTTTGCTCCAGCTGGGAGGGGTGCTCCTGGCTTTTAGTGGGTGGAGTTCAAGGATGCTGCTAAGTATCTTGCTATGCACAGAACAACCTCACAACAGAATTCTGCAGTCCCGAACGTCAGCAGCACTGTGGGTGAGAAATCATGATCTGGATTTATTGCACTTTCCATCTGAATATCCTACAGACACACCAAGCTAAACCTGTACCAAAATACATTGCTGTCTTTCCCTTCACTTTCCTGTCTAATTTGGCACCATTTCACCCACTGATGGTACCATCTTAAGAACTGCAATAGAATTCCTAAGAATATACTTTTATTCTTGCCTCCTGGCACTTTCCAAATACCTGGGTCTTCCTGAATGTATGATCTTTTCATTTCTAGAATCTGTCTTTTCCTCTTCCTCTTCTTGCTTCCTCCTTCTCACTATCACTAGCTGAGTTCAGGATCCCCATCATCCCTCCTGGTCTACTCAGATGGGTCCCTCACTGCCTTCTGTCTCTTTACCGCCATCTCAGTCCATCTATCATAATGAGGGCAATGTGACATCCCATCTCCTTCCTTTGCTTAAAAGCTTTTGAGGATTTGCCATTCCTCAGCATGGCAGAAAAGTCTTCATAGGTAGACCTCCGATTACCTTTCTCGTCTCGTGTCTTTATCTTACACATCATCATCTTAAGTATCTAATCAGATATCAACCAAAGCATGGGATTAACAGGCATTAAAAGAATTTGTTTTAACTATTTGGATACATACGTGCCTCACTCTTACCTTAGCCCTCATTTTGTAATATGCTGATTAATTTAACCAAGAGTGAGTTGGTGGGTTGTTTAATTTGAGTTGTTCGTCGTTGCTATTCTTTTTATTAGTATTTGGTGTTTTGCCGAAGTTTTATATTAATGCAGACCCAAAACAAAGAGCAGTTGTTATAGTATATTCGCTGCCAATGTCGGCACTAAGAGAAGCTACTATGTAAGAAGAGACAGAATAGAAAAGTTTTTAATATTTATGTTGGAAGGACACAGATTAACCAAAAGATGTGTGAGAGGGATGTGTGTAATAGCAAAATATGTACAAATTGGGGCTCAGCAGGTTCTCTCTCTCTCTTTTTTTTTTTTTTTTTTGGTTTGTGTTTGAGGTGTATACCTATATTATTTATTGCAACAAAAATATTTATAATGAGGGACCCCTGGCTGGCTCATTAGGTGGAGCTTGGAGCTCTTGATCTCAGGCTCTTGAGTTTGAGCCCTACCGGGGTGTAGAGATTACTTAAATAAGTAAAACTTAAAAATACATATTTTTTAAAAACCATTTAGAATGAAGTTTGTGATGTGTGTGAATTTTATGCTTTTGATTGGTGGGTACCATCCTTCATTTATCTCTATGGTTGTTTTGGGCTTTTTGCTTGTTTGTTTATTTGTTTTTGGCTGTACTAATCCATAATAGAAATGAACCTAGCTGGTTTTTATTTTTATTATGGATTATTCCTTGTTTTTTATTATTATTATTTTTATTGTGTTATGTTAGTCACCATATAATACATGATTGGTTTTTGACGGAGTGTTCCATGATTCATTGTTTACGTATAACACCCAGTGCTCCAATGCAATATGTGCCCTCCTTAATACCCTAATGTAGCATTGATTATTTTGCTGTAAGTCTTTGAGTAATTTGATAGATATGTTTCTTATGTGTAAAATAAGGACATGGTTTTGATAAGTTGAAAGTTCTGATAATTCTGTGGATTTTAAGTGTTTATTTCTGCAATATACTCAATTTCTTGATAATCAAATTAGAAGTGGCCTTCTGCCAGAAATTCCATCACCATTTGGAGAGCCTCTTGTCTTACCTCAAATCACACAGATCCATAATTTTCTCACAACCCATAAGCTCTTGAAAGTTTTCTCATGCCAAGAAATTCAATAAACGACAAGTATGTAACAATGGATTTTTTTCTCTGTCCAGTCTTCCAGATGGTGCTTTCTGATAGCTCTTTGAAAGACTTTAGGGATATGACCTCCAGAGTCTTGGGTTTCCACCCATAGTTCAATAGGCTAAAATTTAGATTCTTAAGCCTTTATCAGGGCCGTGGCATGAAAGGATAGAAGCATTCATCTATAATAAAAATCAACTGGATAACATTTCAATAATATTTCATTGGAAGGAACTGAAACTGTACATGTATGAAATAACATATTCGGTATTTTTTTTTATTAACGTTTCAAAGTTCTATGGCTAAGTCATTTATGTTTTAACTTTGGTGTTTGAAATTACAAACCGATTTCTAATATGTTTGTGCCACCTGTAACAGTTTTTTTTAAAAGTCTACTGCCTGTAACTATCTTAGTAACTATAACTGTATAAATATGTAATTAGGCAGCTGGTATATTTGGGCTAAAATGACCATTTGATCTTCTAACTGAAGAACAGCTACACAATTACATACTGATATATTTCTAGACTCATCCCCATAGTTCCTGTTTTGCTTGCTTCCTGTTTGAGACACCTGAAGAAGTTACTTTCGTTCTTTCAGGACTTCAGCATTCTTTTTCCCACTCTGAAACAGAAACTTCCTCTTGAGTTATTGATCAAAAGATCTCGGAATTGTTAAAACTTTAATAATATCTATTAAGGAGAAAGAGAAAAATATTTATGTATATAACAGACTGTGTGTAAGTATAATAATAATGGGGCTCTTTGGATTAAAAAAATGTGATCACTATAATTGATGATCAAGAAATACTAAGGAAATGTAATTAATCAATTTTACTGATTGTGTAAATGAGGATCTCCAAAGCATTCCACTGAAGATTAAAGTAGAAGCAGTTAATAGCCTCTGAATGTCATGTTTTCCACCACACAGAATATAATAACCCAGATTATGGTACAGCACTAACAACATGTGGTTAAAAAAATAAAATGATACATAAAATACTAGGCTGGGATGTTTTTATAGCATTTTCCATAAATGGCTAAATATTAATTATTAGTTTTGTCATGTATCTTATTACCTGTGCTTTCTAGATCTACGGAAGACATTTGAGCAGGAACCTCTGGGAAAGGAAGTATCCTTGGAACAGGAAGTCTTGCTCCAGTGTCGACCACCCGAAGGGATCCCAGTGGCTGAAGTGAGTGACAAAAATTATTTGCATTTAGCAATTGGCACTTAGTTATTCTAACAGAGGCCTAATCCATGGCTAATGGTGCAGTGAATTAGGGTATGGCATGATGAATGGTTGGTAATGGAGTCCTAACTGCCTGCTGCTGGCAAAATAGATTGATTGGGACCTGATTAATGACTTGGGAGTCAATTAGAATGCCCCACTGGACAAAGCCACAGGCAGCTTTGTTTAATTTTGTCATTCTCTTTCAAGAAATCAGAAACACTGCTTTATTTTATCTGGCACTTATCATATAGAGAGGTGATAAGATAATAATGTACTATCAATTTTATTATTGTTCTTGATCATATGCAAAAAATGTAAAAAGTGTATGTGTGTGTGTGTGTGTGTGTGTATCTGTAAGCCTGTGCACCCCACATATACATTTATTTTTCCATGATGTAATCTAAAGGTCATATCTACACACCATGAATAAAAACGTGCTTGAGAAATAACAAGTGTCAATTAGTTTCCTACCATGAGCTTTCCATCACACTCTTCATTTTCATTTTTTGTTTTTGCTAAAACAAAGCCTATTGATTGTTAATAAAGCATGACGAATCAGATACATACCATGTTTTTCATTAGCACCAAACCATGCAGTGTCCTTTGAAAATGCCTGTCTCTGGGAGATAGGCCTAGATGAACATGAGGGAGTACCATGCCCTCCTTGAGCCATTCACCATCATAAAGCATACTTGTTGAGGAAAATCATCTAATACTGTGTCTTTCATTTGTTAACAAATAACTCTAAACTCTCAAAAATGTTACCTTTTATGATTATTAGGAGACATCCTCTTAGGCATCAACCACTATTGCCCTAGCTAATCCGGTATTCTGTGGGCCCAGAAACACTTCAGTTTGACAAGTGACACATCACTGCCAATTGGTTGGTCCTTGTTAACCTAAAAACTATATTTAGTCCTTTGGAATTTTTATTCTTTATTGCATGTATGGAAAGAGGCATTTTTTAGTTGCCACAATTTGGGCCTGCATAAGGGCCCACTTGATTTTTTTGTAAAAATTAAGTCCTGAATCCTTCCTATCTATGAAATTGCAAAAAAAAATATTATTGACACACCACTGTTCAAAAAATATTTCACAGTTTAGATGAAACTAATCTTACTATTAGATTTCTCATAGTTTTTCAGTCTTTTGAAGGTTGAAGCAGTGGTGGGAGTCAGCTCAGTTAGCTGGTCTCACAACAAGATTAAACATCTAATTGCTCTTTCCAAATTATTATTAATAATAGATGAATTAGAAATTTAGGCAAAGCTCTTAGAAAACAACTGCGCTTTTTCTCTCACAGCCATTTATATCTCTCCACGTGCCAGGGCAAAGACTCAAAGTAGTACTCTTAATGAAAACTTTTGTTTTACTCTGAAAGAAGAGAACTATTTTTTGCCTGCTAACTGGTGTCCAATGGCACTTTCTAGCAGTGCATCAGAAACTTTGCATGATCATAACTGTTTTATCTAACCACATCAAGACTTTATCTTCTAACACTGATTTATAATATGATTTAGTGTGATGAAAGAGGCAACTCTTCTCTATTCAGTATTTCATTTTACTTATTATAATAGTACATCTGTCTCCTTAATTGTATTTTTTAAAATTCTAATGCAAACCTTCATTAAACTGCCTTAAAGACAAAAATATATTCTGAGTAACATGGCTATCCATAACCTCATTCTTACCCAACATTTTTTACAGATTGCTGATCCCTGCATACTTTCAGTGACAAGATCCTAGTAATTTTTTCATTTTTTTAGTCTCTCCAACAAAGTGGCTCACTTTGTCAAGGAGTAAAGATTCATGACTGAAAACTAATTGGCTGTGAATTTTATTTGTATCATCAGTGGGGAAGAGACCAATTAACACTTGGCAAGCTCAAAAATCATATACCCATTTGACATTCAAAGAACTATATTTAATGTGGCTTTTCTTTTTTTTTTTTTTTTTTAAGTCATAAGAGACATCAAACAACCATGCTCAAGAGCAGGCTAATAAACTCCTAGGTAGATTCTGTCCAACACCCTTAGAATCACTAAGATCAGAAAGCTAATAAATACCTTAATGGGACACATTACAACCGTCAGTTACTTAAGAGGGGTAAATAAATGAAAAAAGAAAGGAATTAAGTTAACCTGGTGAATTAAAAGATTGTAAGATTATTTTAATTTTATGAGAAATGCATTCAGTAGTTACTATTTAAATTTTTTGAAGAATCTAAAAGCATAAAAATAGCATAGAATGAAATATTGAGCTTACAGATTGTCTCATGATCTTTCCCATGAATACAATCAGCCCTTAAGGTATCAGGCCATACTGGCAAGGATTTGTGCTTCTTTTCCACCCAAGGCAAACGATTCTGAAAATCTCCAGTGGTGAATGCTCAATGAATACATGGTCGATCAACTCAGTTGGTCTTTGTTTTGTAAGTATGTGTCTAGCTCCATTGAAGAAGTAGTCAGTTACATTATTTGCAGAATACGAGGCAGTAATTATTTTCTTCCTTCCCATACAAGTCAATTAATTCCTAAAGAACTCTACTAATCTTCAATTACAGTGGTATCACCTTTGATACAAATAATGACAGAGGCATTTTTGAGGTCATAATTAATATTTAACATCACCCCCTATTTTGCCTTTAGTCACCACCATAGAATGTTAAGCTAATTTCCTTACAGAACTAGAGGTGTAAACACAAGCAGCACCATTTTTAACTTTTTGACTTTGGGCAAGAGTATTTCAGTCCCTCGTACATATGTTTTCTGAATTATATATCTTTTTTTTAAGATTTTATTTATTTATTTGAGAGTGAGAAAGAGCATGAGAGAGGAGAAGGTCAGAAGGAGAAGCAGACTCCCCGCGAAGCTGGGAGCCCGATGCGGGACTTGATCCCAGGACTCTGGGATCATGATCTGAGCCAAAGGCAGGCGCTTAACCAACGGAGCCACCCAGGTGCCCTGTTTTCTGAATTATAAATGGAGATAATAGTAACAGTATCTAACCAGAGTATACTTTGGGAATTTAAATGAGATGGTACATGTGAATCACTTCGAACATGTAGAAAGCTCAAGAAACATCAGCCACTCTTTGTACTATTATTTTATTATCACCCATTGATTCACAGAAGACTGAATTCAATCTCTTGAATTCTGAGTAGTCCCTGAGGACATTGTACCTGTGTCAGTGCTGTGGGGCATGCAGAGATGAAGCTTCTGTCCAATAACAAACTACCACCAATATGCCCTCCCATATTCTCTAGCCAGGGCTTTGCTTAGAGTCCATAAGTGCTATAAATGAAGATATCATGGTAAGCCTTAAATAAGGAAAGGCCCTCATTTATGTAAATATCTACTTTTTTGTTTTGTTTTGTTTTTTTACACAGAGAGAGAGATCACAACTAGGCAGAGAGGCAGGCAGAGAGAGAGGGGGAAGCAGGCTCCCCGCTGAGCAGGGAGCCTGATGCGGGCCTCAATCCCAAGACCCTGAGATCATGACCTGAGCCGAAGGCAGAGGCTTTAACCCACTGAGCCACCCAGGCGCCCCTAAATATCTACTTTTTTAAAAAAATATTTATTTATTTGAGAGTGGGGGGAGGGGCAGAGAGAGGGAGAGACTCTCAAGCAGACTCCCCACTAAGAGTGGAGCCCCACATGGGGCTCGATCCCAGGACCCTGAGTTCATGACCTGAGCTGAAACCAAGAGTCAGTCGCTCAATCAACTGAGCCACCCAGATGCCCCNCTACTTTTTAAAAAAAATATTTATTTATTTGAGAGTGGGGGGAGGGGCAGAGAGAGGGAGAGACTCTCAAGCAGACTCCCCACTAAGAGTGGAGCCCCACATGGGGCTCGATCCCAGGACCCTGAGTTCATGACCTGAGCTGAAACCAAGAGTCAGTCGCTCAATCAACTGAGCCACCCAGATGCCCCATATGTCAATATCCACTTTACAAATGACTTGTTAATGTAAATGGCTACAACAAGTCAAAGCATGCTACTGTCCTTTTTCTGATTTTTAAAGTTACTGTTGTCCACTTAGTCATCATGGTCCTAAGACCTTGGAGCAGCCCATATATTTTACTTCAAAGAGAAAATTGGGGCTGAGGCTACTGTTGGTAGTTCTCCTTTTCAGGGCCAAAGGAAAGAGTGACAAAATTTCAGAGCAGGAAGAGGCCAATCCAGATTTTTTAAATTCCCATCTCTGCAGGTGGTGACTCTTTTGATTAAGCACTCACCTTCATACTTACTGGGTAAAAAAAAAAAAAAAAATGCTGTGGGCACCCAGGATAAAGCACATAGGTTTCAGGGTTTTAGGCTTGTTGTTCCCTCCTCTGGTCTCCTTGCCACACCCTTTCTTTTTATCAATTTTATTTATTTAAAATATTTAACAACTACGCAAACTCCTTAGCAAAGGGACAGAGTCTGAAGGCCTTGTACTGTATCAGATATAAACCCTCTAGATGCTGAATCAGAGGGTGGCCCAGGGAGCCGTCCAGTATTGAGAAGGAGGTGGAAAGCATTCAGTTACTTCACAGCACATATAGAATTAGTTCAAAATTTAACACCCAGTATGGATAAACCAATGTGGCTGGCCCTTATATACAATGATTTTATATAGCCGCAACTACTACCTTTGTTGAAACATATCTGTTGACTCCTGTGCCTGCCTAAACAGTGAAGAAATAAGGAGCAAAAAGAGGGTTTGCTCATGTTTTATTTCTAATACCAGCAGACCGAATCTACTTAGTAGATTCTCTGACTGTATTTAATTAAACGAAGGAAAGAGTCCCGGTTGACTATGGCTACATTTTAGGAAATGGAGATGGAACTTTCCAGAAAATGGATATTGTCAGCCCTGAAGATGCAACCCTATTGAGAGAACTCAGTGTGAGGTGAGGGGATCCATTAGTCTGAAGCCTGAGAGCACATTTCCAACCCACTAGGACCAGGAGAAAAAAAAAAAAAAAAGAAGGGAGCCCATTGGGAGTTACTTTAGTTCAAGGAGTATAGGGCAGATTAGTAATACTCATATTAAAATTAGGAGTAGACTAGATGAGAGAAAGAAAACCGACTACCAGAAACACTTTAAAATGGTATTGCCTACTATCCTAATACCTTTTTTACTAGGACCAAGTCAAAAGTATAGTGTTTTTCTTACATTTCTGGGAATGCGTTTGCCCCTCTTTCAATGGACAAGCCTCCCCATCTCCCTAAACAAGCCAGAAAATTAATACCCCATGCATGGGTGCAGGGCTGCTCCAGAAGCATAATAGCAGCACTCTGTGAAATGAATCCCTCTTTGCTCATCTTCGTTGATGCCTAGAAAATGTGCTGTCACGTGGTGAGGCAGAAATATACTCAGGGATGCTTTATTTCATCAGATTATCCCTTTTGGAGAGTACTGGGATCAAAACATCAATGGATACAAGATTTGTTGGCATGGCAGAAGGAACAAAACTGAATTTTTCACTAAAACCTGTGATTTGTATCACCTTTAACAAGGGGATAATTGCTTCTCTAATTATAATTGAGCTATTTCTCATAGGAGTTTAATTGGAAGAGCAGGGTACAGTGTTCAACTTATTGACCCAGTTGTGCTTAGAAACCGTCATCTTATTTATCAACATTTGCATCTCTAATTAGCAAGTGGGAAAATATGGGTTGAAGTGCAAAAGAATAGATTATTTTGCTGAGTTTGGTCTTGATAAACAGGGAACAGATTTTTTTTTTAAGCTAATACTGCCAGGGCAAAAAGCTGCTGGCAGCTGGAGGCGCCGCCAAATGTGCAGCATCAGGTGGCCCTCCGTCTAATTGATTATTAATATGGCCGCTGAACATTTTGTTTCATGACAGGCGTGCATGTTTCACTGCCATTCCCTCATAATTGGAGCTTCATGTTGATGCATTTCCATGCAGATGCATCGTCTTCCGAGCTGTGCTTTCTATTCTTTGCAGGCGAAAGAGCTTTGGAGAGAGAAAAGAAGAGTTTGAATACGAACCTAGGGGGAGATACTACTTTCGGTGCTCAGTAGTATCTGTTGGAGTTTTCTCCTAGCACGGGCATAGCAATACGAAGGGGGTTTTCTTATGAGCTGATTGTCAGCCTTGCGAACAGTTTTGCGCAAGCATTAGGTTCCCTAATGATTGGTAGTCAGCTTGCAAGCTTTGCATTGGTTCAATCAACAGTTGTCAGCGTCACCTTTTTATCATGGTTACCCCACATGTTCTACTTCCAATATCTGCCTCTAGTAGTTATACACAGAGATCACCAGAAGCCCAAATAACAATGTAAACCAAGTTAAAAAGAATAATAAAGTTAAATGATGCCAACATCAAAATTTAAAAAACAGTAAGAAATTATGAACCTTTTCTGGACTTAGAACACGTTTGTGGCTTCACTTGTGCACATACATAGTGGTTCCTTTGAGATATAGTACAACATGCATTTTCTATTTTTTCATCATTAATTCCTTGATTAATTCCTTAATTCAAGAAATATTTATTGTCTACTCACTGTGTGCTGGATACTTTTCTAGTATCCAGGAGATACAAGACAGCCAAAGTCCCTAATGGGTTAAAAAAGAAAAAAAGAGGACTAAACAGGAATAGAAACAAATGGCCAAGGTACTCTCTGATAATTGCAAGTGAAAGGAAATAAGACAAGGTCATTTTGAGAGGTTGATGGTTGTTGGGGATGGGAAGTCACTTTAAAGTGAAGGAGAATCTATCAGTAGAGGCACTCTCTGACCTGCAGTCTGAGTGACAGGAGAGCCAGTCGTGAAAAGATTTGGGTCAGGACATTCCAGGCAGGGGGAGCAAAATACCCTCCGAAGAAGTGGATGTAGCTGTAGGTTTAAAAAGAGGCCTGTGGCTCAGTTACACAGTGAAGCCGTGAGGAGGGCAGGAAGACCTTCAGTCACAGGCAGGAGGACAAGTCTGTGGACTAACAGACATGGTAAGTAGCTTGGACGTATCTCCGAATGCAGGAAAAACCAGTACAGAATTGTCATGTTGGGATATATAGGTTTTTTTAAAAATCATTCTCTCTGCCGCGTGGGAGATTGATTTTCGTAGCGTGAGTATGAAAGCAGGGATCCATCTAGGGGATCTTGCCCTAACACAAGCGAGAGAAAATGGTTGCTTGTCTTAGGGTAGAAGTAAAAGAGGTGGAGAGAGAGAGAAATAAAGGAAATACTTTAATTTCTGTGGGGATAAAAAATTCTGAACATGAATGTTAGATTTGATTTTGTTCAATGAGTAAAACCTAGAAACTATTTGGTCTTTCAGGAAAAAGGAAAATTTTCCATGCTAGAGTGCAGCACATCCACTAGAGAAAGCTTTTCTTAGATGACCTAAAATCAGTGATCAACAGGCCTCAGCTGTTTTCAAATACAATCTCTCTCTCAGTGGTGCTTCAGCACCAGGCAATGACCTAGACTGTGTCTTTAATCACAGGGCAAGATGGTCTTTTATTTCCATGACCCTTATTTCTTGAGAAAAGTATATGTTTCTTCAATAAATTCTCTTGCTTTGGAATTTCTTTCAGTGATTCCCTCCATATGCCTAGAGGCACTATTTACTTTAAACTCACTGGGGGTTAAGAAATGGCAGTAATAGAGGGCAGAAAGCCAGTATTTTCTAAAGGTGGCCAGACTTAGTAAGAGTCCCACTTTTACTTGGTAAACAAGAAGAAATGCTGGGAGTTCCTTATCCTGAAAGGCAAATTTGTAGTGAAGACTGGTTAGGAACTAACCATGGACTTGACTCATCAATTTATGGTTGCTTTGTACTGAAAAAAATTAGCATTTTAAGAACATTTCAGTGCCATTTTGCTTCCATGGAAGAGATTACTAGATAGAGTCATTCTACCTTGGGCATTTTTGGTGGTTGTCACTATTGGTTAATTTAATAGTTCATTAGGTCAATGTGCTTTTATCTTCTCATAGTTGAACTTAGGCTTTAGGAATGAAATTTTCAAATTTCAAGACAAGTTTGCCTCCGCACTATGGTCTGTGTACATTCAGCTCTCAAAAGCAATGAGCCAGACATATGTGCAATTAAGAGAGTGTTTCCTCAATAGGAAAACAAATTCCTTTCTTAGCAAATCCCTTCCTTTTGCAGAAGTTACAACTGAACAAAATGTCACTACATTTTCCACTTGCTTTTTTTACTTCTTTAGCTTTTTTTTTTACAATTGTCTAAAGATACAATTTCAACATTCTTGAAGACCAACACTTTTTTTAAAGCTTAAAAACACACTTTCACAAACCCATTGAAATGTATGAAGTATTTTGGACAGTAGTCAACACAGAAGTGAATAAGCATCTTATTTTATTGCAAATCTGACAAGCAAATGGATGCAAAAACAAAGTCTCCTCTATTCTTGACAATAGAGAACATCTGGAACAATAGCGCTACAATAGCTACGCGGGTGGTGGGAGGTGGAGGGAGAAAGCTCGTGCCTTTGTGCACACTTTTTTTTTTTTTAATGGCCTTTTGCTTCTTGTTTTTAAGGCACTTTTTAGCCACAACTTTTATGGGTAAAGAACATTTGTTTGCGTCCTATATTGAAGACTTTTTTAGTCATGCAAGAGATGGTGAGAAACTGTTGCCACTGTGAGAAATCAAAAGAAAATAATTCTGGAATTTCAAACTCTGGAACAATTGGAGCCAAACCCCACGTGGTAAAAGTCTCCAGAAGGCTATTAGCTATGGACATCTTTTAGAATTGCCAAGGCCTTACTATTCAAAGTGTGATGCATAGATTGTCTGAATTGACATGACCTGGGAACTTCATAGAAAGGCAGAATCTCAAGCCCCGCCCCAGGCCACTTAATCAAAATCTACATTTTTAGCAAGAACATGAGAACTAGTCTGCATGCAGTACTGGTTCTCCAGCAGTACTGGTTCTCCATTGGGATCACCTGGGAATTGGTAGGATGTGCAGCATGGCTATCAAGATTTTTAAGAGCTCCCCCAGTGATTCTTAAATCCAATGAAGTTTGAGAACCACTGGTCTAAAGGCAGGTTTAAAACAAACAAATACAGAAAAAGCTTCAAACCTGTCACTTCTAAACCGGTCAGTAAAACTTGGCAGAGTCCCAGCATCTAGCTAATGCTCCTTCTAGAAGCTTGGCTTGGCTCAGTGTGCATTTGGTAATCACCCCATAACTGCTTTTCCCGTTTGTTTGATTAATGTACCTGCATCCGACAATGCTGGGCTGAATCTCCACTCTCTTAGGTGTACACACTCTTCTCAACTCTGTTGTGTCATTCTCAGTCTTGGTGTTCTGACCGAGGGGCTCCAGTTTGAGTTCAACAGAGTAACCTTTTCTGATAGATGTGGGTTTTTCTAGCTAATGGTTGCTGGACTCACTTTTCATGTTGGGTGGCATGTGGCAGTTTCTCTCTGTTAATTAGAACAAATGTGCCAATTATGTTAATGTTTCTCCTGATACCAATCAGTAAATAATTAGATACAACACATCTGTCTTTCACAAGGGAGTAGAATAGGAAAGAAAACTGCAAGGTGCTTTGTTCTTTATTATTGACATATATGATTAGACAATTCCTTAACCAATCACACTGTTAACAAGTTCATGTATCTAAAGGGCAAAGGGGGCCAGCAGCTACTTGGGGGGAAGCTGAGCACCTCTCATTGTTAGCAATTTCGGAATAGAAGTCCCAATATCTCTAAAAAGATCTCTGTGAAGAATTGAATTGATCTCTCCTTCCATTTTTTTAAATGTCATTGTCCTGTCAGGAAAATTCAGGTGTGTCATTTACCCTGAACTACAAAAAGAAACTCGTTTTTAAGTAGAAGTATATAAAATTCTCAAAAAGGATTCAGCTTTATTGATAGAAAAGATCACACTGAAAGAAATCACAAAACTCAGCCTATAGGATTATGTTGAAGGTGTCGTAAAGATACGTGAATCACCATAAGATTTATAATTTGTTATAATTTCTGCTTATGTGTCTCCATGTACCTTAACTTTGGAGCTTTCTGACTATTGGAAAAATTTATTTTGATTCTGTTGCTGTTTTATTGGCATCTGTGGCCCAAACGTGTACATGGCCTGGTTTCACAGAGATAGAGTTTAGCCAAGTTATTTCCTAATACAAGTAATGCCTCTACCCTTGTGTTGTTATTTTGGCAGTATGGAGAAGGGACATAGGAAACCAACACATTGGTCTTCCTGAAGGTGGTCAAAGCATATTCTAGATACACTTTTACGTAAAGCTTTTTGTTTAGTGTAAAGTATATATACTCTAGCAAATATGGCTCATGTTCCTAATGTTTAATAATATTCAACTATGTACTTTTATCACCTAAAGGTAAAACACCATCATTGTTATAAGGGCTATATTATGCTGGTTTCAAATATATTGTCTCCATTGTTGTTTTAAAAACAGTTGGTCAGAAAATAAGAGTGGAATTTCTTTCATTATGTTCAGTTAGCCAGCATATAGTACGTCATAAGTTTTTGTTGTAGTGTTCAAGAATTCATTAGTTACATATAATACCCAGTGCTCAGAATGGAATTTAGATTGTAAATTATTTTTTCTTACTGTGGCACTGATTTGCTTAAACAAAATGTAGAAGTGACTGAGAGCAAACATTTACTATATTTGGAAATAGTTATGATTGCTAATACTAGTTAGTGCCAGGAATTCCTAAAAAGCCCCTGATCCATGCATCATCCTGGGATATGTTCTTTTTGCCTGGGAGCTGGAAGGGATGAGGCAACAAGGAAGATATGGTTGTTGATTTATTTTTATTACATCGTTTTGTCCAAATATTTCTGTTTTACTTTTTAATAGTAAAACATGCTCATAGCTAGGCTTTACACAATTTTAGTAGAAACCATGAAACAAATTACTTAAAGATAAATAATGTTTGGAAAATAATTATTTTATGTAAATGAGTCCCCCACTTTACTCTTAAGATTAGAAGTTTGGGGCTCTGTCTTAGTTAGGTAGCTTAGCTTTTATACTGCTTAATTAGAAAGAGGAGAGGGGAGTGAACAAAGGTGAGAAAATGAGTGTGGGAAGTCAAGATTAAACTGGAGATTATAATTTATCCCATATTTAATTCTGAGCTATGAATGGATAATCCATGGGGAATGGTAATCCACTTTTCTCTGCCTTTGCTGATGATATAAATCAAAAATTAAATTTAAGCTGAAGAATAAAGTTTTCAGGGGGGAGAGTTGAAACATGAAGTTGTTGAGTGCTGAAATGGCTGTTCAGAAAAGGTTGTGCGAGCCTGATCCGTTGACAAATGATCTCCATGTTTTGCTGCAAAACCTTTTCTTTTTTCCCTGACAGCACTTATATAGCCAATAGTTCTGAATTTTATAAAATATCAGTAACAGTAAAGCTATAAAACCATGCATCTAGGAGCCATAAAAAAAAAGTTGATTCTTAAATCATACCACACACAGGAAGGGATGGCAGTTTTATATATCTTCTCTGGAAACACACAATATGGGGTCACACTGCTCCAGTCCTGAAACTTATAATCAAATTGGGAATCACTCATCTTCATTAATAAAATCATGTTAGTGTTTTGAGAACTCTCTGCCAGACTGAAGGCATCAATAGAACTGAAAGACCTAACTGTTGGAGGGATTTCCAAACACTTTATCCTCCTAGAAGAGCTGGGAACCAATTCTCATATAGGAAGGCTAGAAATATGACCTCTCCTCTGGTACATACAATAGAAGGGACTGAAGCTGTAAATAAGAGGAAGCTTTCCTCACTGGGAGAGTTGTATGAATGAAGACTCATAAACTAATACCAATAGCCCTATGCAGTGGAAAATTGAAAGAATTCTCCCAGTTTTTGTTTTTTCTGATTAGTATTATGAATATGAAGATATGTACTTCTTAATAGAGACACTAAGGAACACTGAATCATCAACATTTAAAATACATTTATGCAGATATAGCTCTGTTCGGGATAAACTCAGTCTTAGAGAAGAAGCAATTAAATTAAATTTACTGCCTGCCTCCTAATTCCAGGTGCTTTCCCTTCCATATCTCATTAAATCCTCCTACAATGCTGGGAGGGATGGTCCTCCCCTCTGTACATGTGAACATCGTGCTTCTGGTAGCTTCCAGCCTGCACAAGGCTGCAAACTTAGCAAGTGGGAGGACCTGGCTACAGAGCCAAGATTGGCAACTCCAAAGTCCGTATTTTTTCCTATAACAAAAAAAAAATTAATAAAATAAATAAAATAAAAGTTTTATGGACTGTATGATTTGGAAATTCAGTTCATTAAAATTACACAAATTGTGTGTACCCTTATTTGATTGATTTTCATGAGCTAATCAGATAGTATCCAGACAAAGAGATCTTTTGGGGGAAAGTCATTTATTTAAAAAGTGTTACATCATCTCATCAATTTTCCAAAAGTAAGATAAACATGTTGATTTTTGTTGTTTGTTGCTATTATCTACACACACTTCATTTAAAAAATGAAAATTTCAGAATATGGAAGAAAAATTAAAATGGTCCATTTTTTTAGAATATGTCAATGATTTTTAAACATATTTCACTTGGTGATGTTCAGGAAATTTTTTACAAACTATTTTCCTAGGGCACCTGGGTGGCTCAGTGGGTTAAAGCCTCTGCCTTCGGCTCAGGTCATGATCTCAGGGTCTTGGGATTGAGGCCCACATCGGGCTCCCTGCTCAGTGGGTGCTTGCTTCCTCCTCTTTCTCTGCCTACTCCTGATCTCTCTCTGTCAAATAAATAAATAAATCTTTAAAAATACAAAAAAAATATTTTCCTAAAATGAAATTAATTAGTATGTCTCTCTCTATCTTTATATAGATAGATAGATAGATAGATATAGATATAGATATAGATATAGATGATATAGATAGATAGATACATACATACACACATACTTACTTTCCCAGGTCACATTTTTTTATTTGCTTGTTTATCACAGTACTGCTCTTAGTTCTGTGAGAGACAGTATTCAGCAGTACTTAGAAGTCATAATTCAGCTTCTAGAAATCAAAATATATGCATTGGTAAGAATCAACAGAATCCAACGTTGCAATTGTCTGAAACCTTAACAGTCATAATTATTAAATATTTTGTCTAATTTTTAGTACCTGCAATAATCCTCGGTGTATAGTAGCTGTTCAATGGATACTCAGTGAGTAAACTAATTTTAGGTAGATCCTACTGACTTTTATTTTCCTGTGCACTCATGTCTTTGTTTCTTCTCTCTAAACGTGGCTACATACCTCAACTAAGGGAACGCTTCTTTACATAAACTTGCTACTTTATGGTAGTGGTTTTGTTTTCTATATGGGCACTCATTCATGCCTCTGTTCATATATTCATTCATTCATTCTTTCACCACACTTCAGCCACGAAGGCTTTAGTTCTGCTTCTCAAACAATGACTTTTGTAATTGCTCTTCCCTGGACCTGGAACACTCTGACTTAGTATGATTGGCTTTTTCTAGATATTCATGTTCTAGTGCTCAGTCAGCTCTACAGAAAGGCCTTCCCTGTCAACTAAAACAAGAGTCAGCAAACTATAGCCTGCAAGCCAAATACGGCCCACCACCTGTTTTTGTAAATAAAGTTTTATTGGAAAACAACCATGTCTATGCCTACAGTTTAGAAATTTCAACATACAAAGCCTAAAATACTTAGTATATGACCCTTCACAGAAAATGTTTTCTGACTCCTGATCTAAAACACTGTATAGAACTGATTTTTTTTTTTCTAGCCCTAGGGACCATTGAAATTATCTAATATATTTATATTGTTTACATATTTCCTTCTTTCTTGGGAATCACTTGGAGGGCAAACTTTGTCTCTTTGGTTTATTGATGCATCCCAGGTACCAGCAATAGTGAGGTCACATAGTAGATACTCAGCAAATATTCATTGGATAAACAATAAATAACATTTTGAACATCTCTGCTAGGATATTGTGCTAGATACTGTGAACACAAAACTAAACACATATATTCAGAGATGTCCAAAGTGTATCATATTGGAGATATCATATACATATAAGCAATCATGCTCTCAAGAGCTCCCAGGTACAGACTACACAAATCATTACAGTACAGTATGATAAATGGTTTGATAAGATTGCTTCAGCTGCACAGGAAAATAGACAAAAAGAACTTCAGAATGAACGTGTCTTCTGAGGTGAATATTGAAGAATGGGTAGAACTCTCTCAACAGAAAAGGAGGAGAAAGGCATTCTGGGTAGAATGACAGAAAAATGCAATGAGTGGGCCATGTTAGTGATGATCTCATGCTAAGGAAACTTCAGGAAGTTTATGTGTCTAGAGAGTAGTATTAAGTGATCAAGGTGAAGCTAGAGCAATAATTGAGGACACTTGTAAAAGATTTCATGTTAAGTGAGGATTTTAATCCAGAAACAGTGACACAATGGAGAACATTTTAATTGAAGTTAATGTTTTTAAGATTTATTTTTTAGTAAGAATTGTTGGAATTAAAATATTATCACATTACTTAAGAGTAGTAGGGGTAGAGAAGTGGAGCCGGGTTTGAAAATTTTCAGTTTGACATTTTCAGTGTCATCCATAACTGAATAGAGTGGTTTTGAAGAAAGGTACGAGAGGATTCCTAGAAGCTCTGAGTGTAGGACTTAAATTCCTGTTTAGTTTAACGACTCCATGATTAAACAGAAAACCAGGAGGACCACGTTTATAGAGAGAGGAATGACGTGAGGAGATACTGAGATCAATTCAGCACATGTCCTGCATTTCGTTTTTGTTGAGCATTCAGATGGAGTTACTGAGAAAGTAATCAAAAATATGAATGGAGCTGAATGGACATTGGGACTGTAGTTAACGATTTTTGAGTGAACAGCCATGAGAGTGAAGGACATCCCCAGCACATATAGGCCAGTGGTTTCAAACCTGGATCCGAGTTAGCATTACCTGAGGAGCTTTTAAAAACACCAACACCCGGGCCCTTCATTAGCCCCATTCAATCAGAACCTCTGCAGGGGGGCCTGGGCAGGGGCAGGTCTTAAAAACCTCCCTGGATGATTCTGATGCACAAAGTTGGGAACCACCACTATGAAATTAAAGGGAGAGAAAATGAAAGTGAGAGCCCTGCGGAGGACAATGCGAGCCATGGTGGATAAAATGAAGGGACCAGGGAAACAGGTTTGAGGAAGAACAGTTAATTACGTGGCATGAGAATGGTATAGGGAAAGACAGTGCCGTTGGCTTGTTGGACAGGGCAGCGAGGGACGCCGCTGGTCACCTCTGAAAGTGCAGTTTGAGTGATGAAAGTGAATCCAGACAGCACTAAACTGAAGGGTCAGTGGGCAGATGAATAGATGAGGACAGTTTAGCCACCAAGGGAGAGAGGAGATGGACACGAGGCTAAGAAGAGCAGGCATGTCACAGAGTCATTTCCTTGTTGGCTGGTTTTTAGGATGGATAGGAGACGTGTATGTGTTTGTCGGTGATCTGACACAGAAGGAAGGAAGAGCTTTGAGAGGAGTTTATACCTTTGGCCTTATTTGGTCTGTTAAAAAAAAGACTTATGTCATCTGCTTAGATTAAGGACGATTACAAAAATACTGAGTAATATGTTGGTGACCCGGGGCCTCAGGAAGTCAGAGGGGCACAAAGTGAGCAGTGAGCGTGGCTCCCGAGTGTAAGATTCTGTGAGGTCGAGGTGGGAACGGGTCTCGCGAGTGGGGCGAGCGCCTTCTGCAGAAACTGGCTCTTTGTCCCATTTCCTAACATTTTTCACAAGAGGAAGATGACCTTATTTGTGTTTGTCTTTTCTTGACTGAATGTTGAACAAGGTCTCACAATGTGAAGATTGCCCTTTACAGAACTATCTCACGTTGCTCAGCGTCCTTGCCGTGGAGCTTGTTGCCTAAGAAAATAACAGACCACAGAGTGTTCAGTTAGATTTAACACAGGTGAGTCATAGCATATGGGCATGTGCACATGGGAGGATTTCTTTTAGGGACAGAATTTGATGAAACGCGTTAGGTAAAAAATGTGCACATTAAAAATGTTTTTAAGTATCTTTCATTTTGCACTAAATGTTCCTTTCACTTATTAAACTTAAATTTTAATTTGTAAAAGTCTTTGAAACTAGTAAAGACACTAAATCAGATAGTGTTCTATTATCACATATTATGTTCGGGGACCCATTAGTGGCATACGAAAGCCTCCTTCAATTATGATGAATGCCAAGAATTGTAATGACCTGATTTGCAAAAGAGTTTGTCACTCTGTCATTATAGTCCTTTTCTTTCTCAAATACCACACTAATCTTCCCAATTAGTTTGCACCTGACTTGGGCCACCCTAGAGATTTTTACACCCTCATACAATGTATCTTGGGAAGATTGGGATGCAGGAGATGTCTTCTAGAAGGCACGTTTTCAAGGCAGTTGGTTTGAGGATGAAGTGTATAAGGAAGTTAAAGATATAAATACAGATTTCTCTTAAATGCCTTTTGGTTTGTGCACCCCTTAAAAATTTTTGTGTATTGCTGGTTACTTGATTTCGAGGTTGAAATGCACGTGCCTTCAAACTCTTCTTTAAACTGAAGAGAGTTTTCCCTTAGTCATTTATATGCCAGGTTTGTAACATTTTATATGGTTTAGATCAAAATGCTATTTCTCAGGTCATTTGCATGTAAAGAGAACCCTGTAATGATGGGATTAAAAACTAGCCCCCTCCTAAAGATTTTCAAGTCACTGCCAAAAGCTGGGGTGCATCTTCCAAGAGCAAGGCTTCTTTCCTGATGCCCCTGAAATCAAAGCGCACCCACCCAGTCGTAGTGTTGGCTCTGAAAGTGAACCTTTATTGGTCCCGTGAGAGTGAGCAGGGTGGTGGTGACAGCAGAGATTAGGGCTGACAGCCCTTTCCTAGTTCACACTGCTTCCCTTCAGAGCTCTAGCTAGAGGCTAGCCCAGGTCCATGTCCTGGAGTAACTAACATGTTCTTGGTGTCCCAACTTCTCCTAGCCACCACCCCATGATCTGGAGCCCCCTCCATGGATGCTCCAGCCTGTAGCTCAATGGTGGCTTCCTCCCAGTTCTTGCTTTAGTAGGCAAACAAGAACGCAACATTCAGGTAGTCCAGCATCCAGACCTGTGCTCCTCCACGAACTTTGTAAGCCCACACCAGTTCCTCTCTCTGGACTTCATTCTCCTCGTCTGAAAAATGGGTCTCTACATACCTCCCTCACAAACCAGTTGTAAGGAATAGAGATTATGTATCTAGTAGAAATTATATACCTAGCTTGGTGCCTGAAATACTCCATACCAGCTTATTGGTTTCTCTTTTTTCACTCCTCACCAACACCTTTCATCCTTCTCACCCCCTTCCCTGCTCTCTCAATTTCAGTGCAGGGAAAATGTTCTGCTTTTGAACTCTTTCTTAAACCAGGTCATGATTCGCACTTGGGACCACAGGGCACCCTTTCCCTCTCCAGAACATTTCCCCTACTTTTGTCTCACTAAAGGATGGCAGTTGTCCCCTAAGCGCAGCATGAGCCGTAATATCTACCTTTCCTTTCCTATTTGACCAGTCCAGCTGCCCCAGAATCTTCTCTGGGTGGAGAGAAAGAGAAGCAGAGAATAAAGCTCAGGACAGTGACTCCTAAACTTGAGGCGATAGTGAGAACAGAGATGACCAGAAGGAAATTCCCTCTCTTGGGAACTTGGATAAATGCATTAAATCCCAAGATGGGTTTGCTATTGTCTGTGGGTAGAGGTGGGGTAGAGATTGATGTCATTAAAATAACAAGTGATGACCATTTTATGTTACCTATTCATCACTTCCCCCCAACACACAAATAAGTAGCTTGGAATTTCTAAGTGCATAATCAAATTTGGGGGCTATACAGGTCCAAATAGTCAAAACAAGAAATGGCTTATTACTAAAAAAAGAGGGAGAGGGAGAGATTGGGGATAGATTGGACATCACAGGGTACCAAGAAAGAAATAAGTATGTCCAAAAAAAGTATTTCATTAAGTAGACAAGTATAAAATTACTTTCACGTTGTGAGGGTCAAGTTGTTTATGGAAAATAGGAATATGCTTGAATAATTTATTCCTTAGACTCTTTAAGAATCCATTTTCTTTTTTAGAATATTAATATTTAGGGGCACCTGGGTGGCTCAGTCAGTTAAGCATCCCACTCTAGGTTGTGACTCGGATCATGATCTCGGGGTCGTGGGATCAAGCCATGTGCTGGGCTCTGCACTCTTTAGAGAATCTGCTTGAGATTCTCTCCCTCTCTATCTGGCCCTCCCCCCCACTTGTGTTCTCTATCTCTCTCTCTAAAATAAATATCTTTTAAAAAAAAGAATATTAATATTTAACATGAAAACTTGAAACCTGACCAAGTGACTGGTTCTCTATTTGGAGCCAGTCAATTTCATGAAACAGGTGTTAAGCTGTTCTTTTTCTTTTCTCCGTACATAATGTACTATACTGAACTGTAATTGTGACTTAAAAACACATGACAAACATTTTGAATGTTAAAAGAAAAAAGAACAAGTGACGATGACTAACCTGAAGTAGCAGGAAAACAGAACTGGGACACTCAGGTAATATCAAAAGTATAAAAATGTGGGTGGTCTGGGTCTAGGTAAAAGTAATAGTAATATATAAATTGCCTCTCATTTATGCCTTATTACAAATTTTATGAATGACTATTTCTCAAATTAATCTTGCTATAATTTCTTTTTTAAAAAATCTTTTCTACATATAGCTTTAAAAATTAATCTAGTGTGATGATTTGTTTGTAACCTAAAAGAATTAGAAAACAGTATTTATGCAGACTGATTAAAATGCCATGTTATACTTCCTCTAAAGCATACACGTGCTAATGGTATCTCCAGACTTATGGATTCACAAAGTTTAAATGGAAATATGTATTTAGGTTGAGCATACAAACTAGATTGGCCAATTTGATACTTAATCATTTATATATTTCTGGTGCAATCTTAAAGAGTTGTAATCTAATGGTGAATTGATTTTGTCTCAATAAAAAATGCCAGAGAAAGCTAAAGGAATTCAGACATCAAGATACTTTCCTTTTTGTTTTTATTATTTTTATAAATATTTTTATTTATTTATTTATGAGAGACAGCAAAAGCAGAGGGAGAAGCAGACTCCCCACAGAGCAGGGAGCCCGGTGCAGGGCTCGATCCCAGGACCTGGGGATCATGACCTGAGCTGAAGGTAGACACTTAACTGACTGAGCCACTCAGGCACCCCCAAGGTATCATTTTTTTAACGATTTTATTTATTTGAGAGAGAGAGAGAGAATGCATGAGCAGTGGGGAGGGGTAGAGGGAGAGGGAGAAGCAGACTCTCTGCTGAGCAGAGAGCCCTGATGCTGGACTCAATCCCAGGACCCTGGGATCACGTCCTGAGCCAAAGACGCCTAACTGACTGAGTCACCCAAATGCCCCTCCTTTTTGTTTTTAAATTAACACCATTTCTTTGCTATTTTTTAGAGTAGTTTGGGTTTTTTCCTATCTCGTTTAAGTATATCTTTAATGAATACTAAATAATTTAAGAATGTTTACTGTATGTCAGGCACTGTATGTAATTTGTGTATTAACTCATTTGATCTTTACAAACCTTATGGAATGCATTTGAGGATTATCCTCATTTTATGAATGAGGACCCTGAGGCAGGGAGAAGATAAGGAACTTACCCACCAGAGACACAGAGGTGACAGAGTTCAATTTTGAACCCAGGCGGTCAGGTTCCAGAGCAACCCTCTCAGCTGCTTCTTAAAGGAAGATTTTCAGTTGCACACGGTGGGATTAATCAACAGCAGACATAACAACAGAATATGCAAATAGGACGTCCTAACATTGCCCTGTAACTATTTTTATTACCTGTTAATAAATTCCTATTTCTTGATAAACACTTGAGTCAATTACTTCAAATGTGCCCCCAAATTATTGAAAAGACTGCAGTTACAGAGTCACAAGGACAGAAATGCTACTTTGTCTCACTGCAGCACTGACAACAAGTTATGGTTTATGGGCAAAGCCTTTTATTGTTTTCTGAACTACAACCTATTTTTCTCTCTTCTTGAATGTTTTATACATGGCTAAAAATAACTTCTAACTCAGAAAGACTTCTCCCATGTATAAATCAGACGGTTTGCTAAATGGGAGGGTGGGAGGAAGCCACATCGCAGGGTGAAATCAACAAGCAGCATTGAAATGAGCCAACTAAACAGAATTCAGAGGCCAGACCAAAGTACTGACTCCTGACGAACCAAGATTAGCTTACAAATAAATAGCATTGCAGCAATATAATTAATTACTATTCAATGCAATAAAATTCTAACACAACAAGAGAATCTTTACTGTTTCTTGGGATTTCACATACAGTTTATGTATGGAGATTCACTGTGAAATTACTTCAAATGGAAGAATGTCACTTTATCTGGTGGTGGTGTGTTCTGGAGACACTGCATGAAAAGGATGTATTTTTTTTTATAAAAAGGTATATTTATAAAGATTTATATTGATTTCCCTTGCTGATTTAGACAGCCTCTTACATGATAAACAGAATTATCCTCACACATTGCAAGCACTTATCTGATTTGTCCCTTTCTCCGCCAGCACTTGACACCATGCCCTGCATGTAGGTACTCAGTGTTTGTGGAATGGAATTGAAAAAACAAGGCGACTGCTTCTTTGTTTATTAAAAATTAAAGTTCTTGGGAAACTGGATTTTAGGCCCAGATTTACCATGAGCACCTAGATTCTGTGTTTACCAGATGAAGTCTGCAATAATTACTCAAACGCCCTCTTTACTTCCCCAGCAAGCATACAGGTATGATGTGGGTTAGAGGGGTATGCCACTTTCAAAGATGCCTTAATTAACATGTGCGGGCCACACAACACTTTAGACTCAGAAATGTCTCAGAGGGAGACATTGGAGGTCTCTGAACTCAATTCTAGAGGTCCTCTTCTATCTTATGATTTCTCCAGTGAGTCCGTTTGAAGGCCAGGCCAGCTCTGAAGGATTTCACCTTAGGCAGCAAAGATTTTTGTTGTTAATCTCCAATAGAACTTAGTTAGAAGAGATGTTTAAAATGACACTCACTAAATATATTTACTATTAATTTTTCCATGAAAGTAGCAACTTTATAGAGCTCTTACAATGTGTGTAACAGACTTGATCTCACTACATGTCTTGTTTCTATTCATATATTCAGCAAATACTAAGCACCTGCTATATGCCAGTTTAAGGCCACAGGAATATAACATTGATCAAAAAAATCGATCAGAATTTGTGGAGCTTAAATTCTGGTGAAGGAGACAACTACTAGGTAAGGTATAGACTATCAGAGATGGTGAGAAGTGCCATGCCGAAAATAAAGAAAAGAGGATGAGAGATTAGAGGTATAGACAGAGGGAGATGTTGCAATTGTAAAGGTAAATCAGGAAATGACTCACTAAGCAAGTGATGTCTCAAGACCTGAAGAAGGGAAAGGAGAAAATTATGCAGATACCTGGGGAAAGGAGAGATGAATTCAGTTAGGTTCACCAGCAGACTCAATATCCGCCAGGCAAGGGCAGCACTGATGTGTGTGAGGACCACCAAAGGGGATAGCAGGCTAAAGAGATGAGAGAAGAGAGAAAGGAAACAAGATGACCTCAGAGAGGTCAGGGGTCCAGGTGATGCTGGGCCTGGTGGGTCCTTGTAAGGACTTCAGTTTTGGCACAAAGCAAGATAGGGAGCCTTCGGAGGGCTGGAGATGAGGTGTGACATGGTCCAACTTAGAGTTTGAAGATCACTCTACTGTGTTGAGAATAGACTGTTGATGGCCAAGGAGAAAAACAAAGACAAGACAGGAAATTCTTGCCGTAATCCAAGAGGGAAATGATGGTGGCTTGAACCGGGACAGGGTGGGTAGTGAAGGGACAGGAAGTGGTCAGATCCCAAAATGCTGCCTTGACTTCCAGTGGGCAAAGAGAGAGGCAGAGAGGAGTCAAGGCCAAGTCTGAGGATTTTGTCTAAGTAACTGGGAGGATAGGGGCGCCTGGGTGGCTCAGTGTGTTAAAGCCTCTGCCTTCGGCTCACGTCATGATCTCAGGGTCCTGGGATCGAGCCCCGCATCAGGGTCCCTGCTGAGCAAGGAGCCTGCTTCCTCCTCTCTCTCTGCCTGCCACTCTGCCTAATCTCTCTCTCTCTGTCAAATAAATAAAAAAATCTTAAAGAAAATAAGTAACTGGGAGGATAGAGTTGGCATTAACTAAGATGGCAAGTCTGTGGGAGGAGCAGGGCTGGAAGTACAGTTCAGGAGGTTATCCTTAGACACCCCAGTGGAGCTGAAAGAAGGCAGTTGGATATATGAGTCTGGAGTTCAGGGGCAGGTCTAGACTGGAGATAAATTTAGTGTAGAAGACCTCTGCATGAGACTGGATGAGCTCACCAAGGAAGTGAGTATAGATAGAACATAGAAAAAAAGAAGAGGGGCAGGGACAGAGCCTCCACAGGGGAACAGAATTCCACTCCAGGAAGCTGTGGGGATGGAGTGAAATAAAACAAAAACCAGGAAAGTGCCCTGGCCAAGAAAGCAAGTGAGGAAGAGGGAGAAACCAATGGGGTCCAACCTGTGGCTGAGTCCTGTGAGTTAAGTACTAACCAGTATATTTAGCAAAGTGAAAGTGATTGGTGACTTTGAAGAGAGCAGCACAGGTGAAAAGCTGGAGGTGAATGTGCATTAGGATATATTCAGCAGAGATGAAGAGGACAGGAAATGGTGAGAGTGAATAGCAACAAGTATTCCAAGGCCTTTTATAAAGTTAGCAAAGAAATTTGGAGGTGACTGCAGGTAGAAACAAGTGGGGAGGGTTTTAAGTTATGAAAAATACTTGTGTGTCTGTATGCTGATGGAAACGATTTCATGTAAAGGGAATATTAATGATTTAAGAGACAGAGAGGAGCCGTGCTGGGGCTTGCCCTTGACCAGGCCTGAGGGCGTGGGGCACAGAATACAAATGAGAGTTGACAAGTGGGACCATGGAGAGCTGACCAGTAACCAGAGAGAGGGTGTGGAATTGGGGTGGGGAGGGGGATAGTGGGAGTTGTGGAAGATGTCTCATGATTGTCACTTTTTTCAGTGAAGGAGAAATCGTGGTCATCAGCTAAAAGTGAGGATAGAGAGGGAGGTAGTGTTTTAGGAGAGAGGAGAAGGTGTGAAATAGCTGTCTAGGAGGATGGGACCATGAACAGATGATGAAAATATAGTACATTTTTTTTTTGGCAGAATTAAGGGCCCATTTGCTTTCTGTTATCATGAATTTAAGATGAGCCTACTCAACATGGCTGTACCCGGCCACATTCTGCTGCAAATCTCTGAAGGTGGTGTCAGGGAGGAGTAGCCAAGTGACTGTCTTAAGGAAAGAGAGGGATGGAGGAGCTGAGAATATAAGGCAAGGGATTGTTGAGAAGTTGGACATGGCCATTGAAAAGTGGTGAAGAGAAAAAAGGGAACGTGATAGGGGTGAGAGAGAAGATTGGAGAGTTTAATAGATTTGTGGGTCCTGGTGAAAGGTAGTCACAATAGGGATCCTAACAGGGGTAAACCAGAAAGACAGGGAAGAGTAGAAAGAGGTGATAACTGAACTTGGGTTTCAGAGGGCTTGCAATCAATGGTAAGAACAAGAGCTAGACCGCTGGTTCTCCAACTTCAATGTGCATATAAATCCCTGAATTTCTTGTTGAGATGCACATGTTGATTCAGTAAGTGTAGGTGGGCAGACCTGAGATTCTGCATTCCTATCAGGCTGTCAGGTGATAAAGATGCTTCTTGTCCAGGGATCTCATCTGAAAGACAGTTGGCTAGAGTGGTATTCCTCAATCCTAGCGGTAAGTCACAGCCCCTTGAGGAGTTTTAAAAATACGGAGGCTAGACCAGTCTTGACTGGTGAATCAGGGTTTCTGTGGGTTACATTTAATTTCTCTGGATTGGATGTAGAATTGATATATTGTGACTCTCCAAATTATTCTACAGTGAGGCCACAATTGAAAGTCTTTGGCCTTTAAGTGTGAGTTTCTTAGAGACCAAGATCATGGCAGGAAGGAGGGCTCTGTAATTGAGAGGCCAAAATGTTGAAAGTGTCATGTTTGTGGTTATTAAAATCATTAGAAATTATGACAGAAAATGTGCTGGATAAAATGACTGTGAGTCCAGAGGTCTGTAGATGACTACAAAAAAATATAGAAAGTGGGTGACATAATCTGATGGCATGAGATTCAAAGCAAAGCGATTTGGAGAGAATGGTCTAGAATAGACAGGGCAGAACAAGGAGGACACTTACCGACTTCCCCCACTCTGCCCCAGGCCGAGTGTATGTTGGATTTGGGAAATCAAACATCCACCACTTGAGAGAACTCCAGAAAAAAACACAGCAGCATCACGAAGAGCTAGGTTTTAGTTAAAGAAAGATGAAGAAAACAATCTAAAAAGAGTTTGAAATTTGGGAGTATTTTTCTGCTGCATTCCAAAGCAGCATGGAAGACTGTGGGGACTTCTTCAGGGTGGGAGATGGGGAGGCACAGAGCAGTATGGGGATCCTAGTGCAGGCGGTGAGTGATGACCTGAGCTTCTTGTGGAGATGTGGTCTCAAAGCAGGATGTTGCCACGGCTGGGAGTACTGGAATGAAGGAAACAGGGTAGGGGACTTACCGGAAGCCAGAGGAGCCCGAAGCTCACCTCTCCATTCCTATGGCTATTTTTTTTTTTTTTTTTTTTTTTTTTTTTTTTGACAGAGAGAGATCACAAGTAGGCAGAGAGGCAGGCAGAGAAAGAGGAGGAAGCAGGCTCCCCGCTGAGCAGAGAGCCCGCTGCGGGCCTCGATCCCAGGACCCTGAGATCATGACCTGAGCCAAAGGCAGAGGCTTTAACCCACTGAGCCACCCAGGTGCCCCCTATGGCTATTTCTAAGCAGTAGCAAACCCTCTGTTTCTTTAAACAAAGGCAATACAAGTGAGCTGGTATGGAAAACAGAGCAAAACTGAGCTTCTCTAGTTAAAGCCAGAGTTGTGGAGGAGGGCTGTGCCCCCCACAGGACCCTAGGGGCCTCCTCAGTACTTCTGGGGTTTTTCAGGGGCCCTCAAAACTCAGATCATAATCATTGCTCCAGCACTAGTGAGAGATTCGAGAAAAATGCAGAGTGACATTTGAAAGTAAAGATGGTTTACCCAATAATCATGGAGGTCTTTTTAGATCTTGTCAATTGTGTAGATTGCTCATTTTCTTCCATGCAATAAACTTTCAAATAAACAAGTGGTTTGCAATATCCCTTAGGATCTCTTTGTGTCACTTATGATCAAGATTATATCACTGTTGTTAACCGATGTGATTTAAATAGAAGAAACCATAATTTTCAACAGTCACAAGTTAGGTCGGATTCTCCAGAAGCAAACTATGAGGCCAAGATTTGAATGCAAGAGGTTTTTTTTAATGGAAGCATTCATTGGAGAGAGAACCTTCTAGGTGGGTGGAGGATGCTGGAGAGAAAATGAGAAGCCCAATAAGTGTGGACATGCAGATGACCCCTCAAGGAGATAACTTCAGCCTCATCCTGCAGGGGAAGTCTGGGGAGTAGCAGCTCAGATTCTGACCCCAATTGGACACATAGCATATTTCCACACCCATGAGACAATGGCTAAGGTGGAAATTGTGGGATAGGGGAGGTGTGAACCTCTAGGCCTTTCCAAGCAGAGTCCTTTGAAACTTTGGAAGTTCCATCTTTCAGAGAAAGAGTACTAATTACGGGTCTTTGAAAGAAAAGTACTATGAGTGCGTGCGTGCGTGCGTGCACGCGTGCACGCGCGCGTACACACACACACACACACACACACAGTGTATCCAACACCAACTTGGGGAAGCCCAACAGTGCCTTCTATAAGTGGAAGGCTTTCTTTAGAATGGCATAGATAAGCCTGCGTAAAGATTAGATTAAAAAATTAATGTCTGCTTTCAATTATCATCAGTGATAATTAATGACAATTGATAATTATTGTCACACTGTATAGCAGTATGAATTTTGCTACCTTCGCTCTTGCGTTTCTAACAAGATCATGCTACCATACACATACGGCCAACTTTTGAGAAAATACAGGTCCAGAGAGTATGACTCTCTGATCAGAATATATCTAAGCATGGCCCTGACTGAAAGTGCTGTCTGTATTTGGAGACAAAATGCATGTTTCCAAACTCCAATGATTTAGATGGATTCCATTCTGTTTCTCACTACCATAGTATAAATACCAAGAACGTTCTGCCGTTTCTTTTTATTATTATTATTATTATGTTATGTTAGTCATCATACAATACATCACTAATTTTTGATGTAGTGTTCCATGATTCATTGTTTGGGTATAACACCCAGTACTCCATGCAATACATGCCCTCCTTAATACCCATCACCAGGCTAACCCATTCCCCCACCCCCTTCCCCTCTAAAACCCTCAGTTTGTTTCTCAGAGTTCATAGTCTCTCATGGTTCGTCTTCCCTTCTGATTTCTCTCCTTCATTTTTCCTTTCCCTTATCCTGTTGTCCTCCATGCAATTCCTTATGTTCCACAAATACATGAAACTGTATGATTACTGACCTTCTCTTCTTTTATTATTTCGCTTAGCATAATCTCCTCCAGTCCCATCCATGTTGATATAAAATTTGGGTATTCATCCTTTCTGATGGCTGAATAATATTCCATTGTGTATATGGACCACAGCTTTATCCATTCATCTGTTGAAGGTCATCTTGGCTCTTTCCACAGTTTAGCGATTGTGGACATTGCTGCTGTGAATGTTAGGGTGTGTATGGCCCTTCTTTTTACCACATCTATGTCTTTGTGGTAAATGCCTAGGAGTAAAATTACTGGGTCAGGGTAGCTCTATTTTTAATTTTTTGAGGAGTCTCCACACTGTTTTCCAAAGTGGATGCACCAACTTGCATTCTCACCAATAGTGTAAGGGGGTTCACCTTTCTCCACAACCTCTCCAACACTTGTTGTTTCTTGTCTTGTCAATTTTTGCCATCTAAGATCTATGAAGAACGTCTCAAACTCAACACCCAAAAAGCAAATAATCAAGTCAAAAAGTGGGCAGAAGACATAAACAGACACTTCTCAAAAGAAGATATACAAATGGCTAACAGACACATGAAAAAATGTTCATCATCATTAGCCATCAGGGAAATTCAAATCGTAACCACATCGAGATACCACTTTACACCAGTTAGAATGGCAAAAATTGACAAGGCAAGAAACGTTTTGCCATTTCAAAATTTATATCACTACAAATAGTTGCTCTTATCTACATCCTCATACATTTATTTTAGGATCGTTGTTGGTTTTTGTTTCTCCCTTTAAATTGTGGCCTCTCTTCTAAGGATTAGAGGAGTATTATTTTAGAATCCCTATGTTGGATATAATTTAGAGCTTGCCATGTCAAACCCACTAACTGATTTAGAGATAAATTTCCAGACCTCGGGGCGCCTGGGTGGCTCAGTGGGTTAAAGCCTCTGCCTTCCGCTCAGGTCATGATCTCAGGATTCCTGGAATCAAGCCCCGCATCAGGCTCTCTGCTCAGCAGGGAGCCTGCTTCCTCCTCTCTCTCTCTCTCTGCCTGCCTCTCTGCCTACTTCTGATCTCTCTCTCTCTGTATCAAATAAATAAATAAATAAATAAATAAATAAATAAATAAATTTCCAGACCTCTTGTGGTGCCAGAGAAACTCCTTAAGATTTTGAAAATGGCAACACTGTTGAGTCTCTACTGCTAAAGATTACTTGTATCCATTGTCCCATCACTGCAAAAGAAAAGTTTAAGTGTGGAAAATATAAATGTTTTGCTTTACTGGAAAACCTGTGCATGGAAGAAAAAAAAAAAAAGAAGCAGCAGCAATTTATGGAGCAAGAAATAGTTTATCCTCCAAAAGGACAGCTTATACAGCTATATCTCCCTCCTTTCAATCTGTAAGGATAACATTGCTGTTGCTAAATTAATGTTATTTACATGGAAAAAATAGGTCAGTAGTTTTGAACAGTCACATATTAGGTCAGGATCCCCAGAAGCAAACTAAGCTAGTGATCCACAAAAAGAGAGCTTTGAATATGATGTATATGCTCTTTGGATTATTTGAAAGTTGATACAAAACCTTTTTTTCTCCAAGTATTTTGGCTTAAATGCATCTCCAAATATGTGTTTGCTACATTTTAACATAAGTGCATTTTTGGGGAAATTTAATCCATATGTTTCAGCAAGGTTACCCGTAAATCATCCAAATGTTGGTTTATTCGAGCTACATGATGTCTAAGATGCCTTTTGAGCTTTTTAAATAGTCTTTACATTCTTTTGTGAAAAGCAGCGAGTAAGTTGCCAAGGGTAAACAAATTGAATAGCAAAAAGGTTTGAGTTCGGTTTGAAATGCTTAGCCTATTATTTTTGATTGGGTTCTGAACTTGGCAGTGTGCATTCCCTGTTCCTGCCCTCAGGGCGAAGTGAAAACAATTTGAACACTGTATTTCCCAATTGGTTCATTGACATTTGAGAATAATGGAGTACAGACAGAATCAGCATGTTTGGCAGGTGAGTGATACTTAACGTGACCTCAGAAAGTTACTTCCTCTGGCTTGAAGAAGCTCAGAGCATGGAGCAATGTTACACAAATTATGAAGCACATGTTAGGACAGACAGCCATTGAGGAATCCGTACTGAGGATTTATCTATTTCTCCTGTGCATCTTTAGGTGGAATGGTTGAAAAATGAAGACATAATTGATCCCGTTGAAGATAGGAATTTTTATATTACTATCGATCACAACCTCATCATAAAGCAGGCCCGCCTCTCAGACACTGCGAACTATACTTGTGTGGCCAAAAACATCGTCGCCAAGAGGAAAAGCACAACAGCAACTGTCATAGTCTACGGTGAGTGAGCTGTCCAAGTCTCAATCTAGTTCATGGCAAACTACCATTTCTCGTTTTGATTTAGAATATCCAGGAGAGGCCCCCTGGCAATCCGCGTTGCTGCTCTCTCCCAGCTTCGGTCTCTGACAGGTTTACCTGCTTCCCTGATACTCATAGAAAGACTAGGCTTGGAAATTCCTAGCCCTTGTCAGTGAGCTTGTGGGGAAAATAAAGGAAAGCTGAGCACATGTACCAGAGCCAGCAGATGTCCCTGCCTCTCTTAGCCCCCCGTCTCCGTATCCCGGACTACCCAGAACCAGAGTGAGTTTGGAGATGGAGATGCTTGAGTCAGCCTGCTCATCCATCTGTGGGTCTTGGCTCAGTCAGGCAGACGAGCCGACCTGTTCCCCAAACACATCAGAAGAAGCTTCCCGTCCACTCTCTGCTCCTTTTTAGTCCAGCTCATCTCCGATGGGGCCTCTCCTTTCTGCAGAAATACTCAACAGTTCCATCCCAATTTTGCTGTGGCATGTGATGCTTTTATTTCTCTGTGGTTTTTAGCACTCTGTTGTCTTCCAGGCATTCTATGGGTAGTTTCATTTCCCGAGCTGTGCACTAAGCTCCGTTCTAGATGGAGAGACCACTCTATTTATGCATTTCTCACAGCATTGGACCTACAGAAGGTCCTCATACGCTTGATGATTTCTTATATCAAAGGTAACCCAACAACCCTGGGAAGAATTTTTCTTTTTTAAGATTTTATTTATTTATTTGAAAGAGTGAAACACAGCGAGAGGGACACACAAGCAGGGAGAGCGAGAGAGGGAGAAGCAGGTGTCCCGCAGAGTAGAGAGCCCGACGCAGGACTCGACCCCAGGACTCTGGGATCATGACCTGAGCCCAAGGCAGATGCTTATTGACTGAGCCACCCAGGCACACCAACCCTGGGAAGTATTTTGAGGGTATGCCACTTCTTACATGAGATGCCTATGTCACACCGCCCACTTGGAGAAGCTTCTCATGGCTGTGTTAGCGTTAAAGGACATTCCAGGGGCCTTCGGTTGTGGGTGACTGTGAAGGAGGCGCAGCCATTGGCAAGTATCTGGCTCGTGGTACCTCCTGCCGATAGTACCCTTCGGATGGATGTCTTCGTGCTGTAGGGAGGTACAGGAAACAGGAGCCACTGTGACATTCCAAAGACTGAATGTGGTGATGCTTTAAATCTCTCATTTTCATTACAAGACAGATACAGACTATTTTTTAATCCTCTGAGTACTCCGAGGCTGAATTTCTTCGTCCAGATAATGGCTCTGTTAAATTGTAAGCTGTTGCCTCTCTTTAGTCACAATGAAATGATTCCTCTTTTTGTCTTTTTCTAAACTGGCTGAAGGACTTGATTAACAGCATTTGAAGGGCAAAAGAGAAACGGAGCACATCACAGCACGTAGTAATCATAGATAACTAATGAAGACAGACTCTCTGTGTATGCATTATATAGATGTTTAATATATATGCAAATCTCTTTTCCTATGTATAGCATGCTTTCAATATCTATAAATACAAGCTGAACATCGTTGTTAGAAAGAATCAAACACAAGGAACTTGAGCATTTTGAGTTCAGAAAACAGCACTGGACTTGAGGTCAGAAGGCTTGTGCTCTCGGACTAGCTCTCCCACTAAGTGACCCTCAGTTGGTCACTTGACCAGGA
Organism: Ailurus styani; assembly: GCA_002007465.1. Lineage (NCBI taxonomy): Eukaryota > Metazoa > Chordata > Mammalia > Carnivora > Ailuridae > Ailurus > Ailurus styani. Next base: position 1,917,278 of record LNAC01000152.1, read on the forward strand.
TGCTAGGAGCCCATGTCTCCTTCTCTGTAGAATGAGAGAATAAGTCTGGGACTTTTGCATTCCTTTTTTTTTTTTCTCTAGAAGTTTATGATTATTATTTCTCATTAAAATCCTACCAGAGCAGTACATGTATATTATAACCCCAAATATTGGCCTGCCAGTATGCTAGTAAGCAATTTACACTGACAATTCCATGACATCTGGTTCTGTAAAGCTGAGCAGGTTAAGTTGCTTTTTGGAACACTGACTGAAACTCAAACTATCAACCATCTGTTTGTCCTTCTCATGGCCCCATAAAGTAAGTTGTCCAAGGGTCACCGATGAGGCTCATCAGAAGTCCACAGCAAAACATACATCTAATGAGTACTTCATTTTCGAGTATGCTGTGTATATTTATTTTTGTTAGTATCATTTTTTAGATTGAAAACGTATATCTGTTATAGAAAATTTGGGAAACACAGAAAAGGTCAAAGAAGACAATGTCCATAACCCTGTCATCTTGTCATCCAGAAACGACTTTCAAAAAGATTGATATGCATACTACTGATATTGTCTATGGATAGATAAGATTTTAAAATAAGGAGTATAAATATATTTTTTACTTAAAACATAACATTGAAATGCTCATATATTATTAAATAGACTTCTCTAGTACCATTTTTAATGGCCGCCTAGGTGGCAGTCACATGAAAAGGCATCTACTTTACCATTTTCCTATTGTTGAACATTACGGTTGTTTATAATTATTTATCCTTATATAGAAAATAACTGCAATGAAAAAGCACTCTTGTCTGAGTCTATATCTACAACACATTTATGATGACTTCCCATTGCATAGGCTTCTAGAAGAAGAGATGTCGGGTATGTGATGTACACCTATATGGTGTGGGCTGCCCAAATGTCCAGCCCCCTTCTTTATGATCAGGAGGTAGACACTGATCTTTGTTGTGTCAGGTTTTAACTACCAGCAAATAATTTTTGTTAGAAAATGCTTAATTACAATAATTGACTCTTGACTCACATTATGTAAGTACTAAAATATATCAAAGTATTTTCTAGAGGGAGATCTCCAGAGGTGAATAGTGAACATAGCGTTAGAATGTAGGTTTTACAGTCGGACTTATACTGAACTCTCCATCAAACACCATAGTAAGCCTTTACACACAGCATGGATGTCCATTTCAATCACATAAACTAATTGCAAATTCAATCAAAATTCAAATTGCAAATTCAAACTACTCAACTAGTTTAAAATCTAGCAATATTAAGGCTTTATTTTTTAACCAATTTCACTGGGTTATTGAAACTGACTAAAAGTCCTTAAAGGGTTGTAGAGTTTACATATGTTTAAGAAAACTAATCAGTCATCTGCTATTAAGAAAACCTACATGGTTTTCTTCAGTTCTTACACTTCAGATCCACCTGCAGCCTTGGTATAAGGATGTAAACATTTATTATTTGAGATAAGCTGTCAAAACTAATTTTTGGAGCTTGACTAGGTAAGGGGAATATATATTTTTAAGAACACTAGCCAAGGAAAATAGAACACAGTTCTATTTTCTGAGTAGGTAAGTAAATTTGGGTAATTCATTTTATTTATCTCTATGCTTAGATTCTTCTGCTCTTTGATAATACGTTGAATGAAATGATGCCCCAGGTCTCTTCTAGTTTTGAAATTTTTTATTTTTGTTATGGTCACTCAGCAGATGAGTTTTTGTTTGTGTTGTGTGTGGTTTGTGTGTCTGTGTATGCACAAACACACATGTAATTCACATTTTGTATTTACCTCCTTCCAGTTAATGGTGGCTGGTCCACCTGGACAGAGTGGTCTGTGTGTAATAGCCGCTGTGGACGAGGGTTTCAGAAACGCACAAGGACCTGCACCAACCCAGCACCACTCAATGGTGGTGCTTTCTGTGAAGGGCAGAGTGTGCAGAAAATAGCCTGTACCACCTTATGCCCAGGTAAATAAACCAGTGTTCTCGTTCCAAATGTGTCCTCCCATTCTAGTAATATGTTTTAGGGGATATACAAAAACCCTTATTCTTGACCTGAAGTGTGATAAACATCATCCATCATACCAATCAATGCTTACATTGTTGAGAAATCAAGTATTTTTCCCCCAAACTGTACTTAATTTTATTACCCAAACATCCAAAATAGAATAAAACAAGAGATTAAACACTTAGAGACATAATCCCTCTCTACTACTCAACGAAACTGCTGGAGCCAAGATTATAGGTTTTGTAATTCAAGGGATTTAGGCAGCACTGAAAGCCACACATTTTAGGAATAACAACCCTTGATCTTAGATAGCCATGGACATTATTGGAATTGAAATTTAGAAAATGTTTTAGACTGAAATACTTGATATTTGGTGTCAGTTTCTGGGCAAGGGCAAATAAAACATTTGGAATGAATTAAAAGGAAGGCAAAGCTTTGTGACACATGGGCGAATGGATTTTGAAAATACAATGCAGTCAGCTCGTTATTATCTGTACATGTTGGTCACCTATTTTTGTGAGTTATTTGCAGTGATACCTAAAGCAAGATTGTATCCCTCTGCTGCTGAGCATCTTTTTGTCCTGTCTAATATTGTCACCAGCTCTTACCCCAGGCAAATTGAAGGTGACATTTGCCAAACTCAAAACCAACTAAAATGTTTAATTATATAATATATTAAAAAGTTAAGCTAAAATTATTTTGAAATAATCCATAAATTTAGTGCATTCCATTGGGGTATCTGTTATGTTGTCAATTTCATTTTTTATTTATTTGTATTTTATTTTTCTGTGATTTCATTATTTAGAAACAGTTTCCTTACTTCCCTCTATTTAGGCTACCTTTTTTCTTATCCATCCTTTAATAGATAGTTTATCAGAGATGGGTTGTAGGAATGAACTGGAAAGAAAAATATAATCTATATTTTATATTCCCAAGTGTTCATTGTCAAATATCCAAACAGTATCCCACACTGAAGCCTTTGAGAGATTTTATTTGTGTAACAAATTTTGACACTTAGCTAGGTTTAGAAATTCAACATTTTACCTTTTACTCTCCTGTATTTTATCTAGGTGTGGACTTCCACAATTAAAATTGCATTGAGCATTCTGACTTGAAATAAAAGTGTGTGTGTGTGTGTGTGTGTGTGTGTGTGTACACCTTAGGATGATCTAGGTCAAAGCAAGTGTCTTTTCTCCAAATAGGTGGGAGTTGCTTAAATAGCCAGATCATTGAAAATGTTATCATCATTTTTTATATGAGTATGTTTATATCTCCATACATTTTATACATATTTGCACAATAATTTGAATATGAAATCATACAGATTTCCTAAACTATGTAGACTACTAAATTGATATAATTTCTATGAATATGTAAATAGAAGATGTTATGTATATTAGATGTTCAATAAATGATGTTTGGCATTGTTTTATATTGAATTCTAGATAGTCATATTTATGTATTTCAGGAAAATTTTTTAATTTGCTACTTTTTAATATTCTTGTCCTATTTATATAAGAATTTTTTAAGAATTACATTTTAAGTGTGACTTTAGTGAAATTTAATGTATTTTTTCAACTTAGAATTTAAGTTGTGTGTTTTTAAGATAGAGATATATCAGCTCAGTATCATTGAGATTGCTAACAAGCCACCAACAAAAATTAGGGAGAAAGTTAGTCAATTCTAAATAAATGAATCACAGCAAAAAATTGGGAATGTGTGTAAATATTAATTGTAAAATAAAAATAGAAATATATATATCATCTAATAATGAAATAGAATTACCAAATCATATATGGAAAGTAATGTAGTCATTTCGACAAAGCATTGAGGAAGGTCTCAACAGAATCAAGCTGCTTGGATAAAAAATAAAATGAAATGAGTAAGACATGATGATAGATAGATAGATAGATAGATAGATAGATAATAGACATGGATGGATGGATGGTTGGATGGATAGGTAGAGGGATAGATAGATATGGATAAATGGATGCATGGAAGTTTGGGTCAATGAATGGATAGATAGACTTCTTCCCCATTGTACCAACCTCTTCTCTATATCGCCACACAGGTTTATTTGCACTGCCCACATGACACTATGCATGAAGAAACCTTGGATCCAGAAAGAAGTCCCCTAATTTTCAATGCAAAATCCAAAAGCTTCATTTTTAACAGAAAAGGGGGTTGACATCACGATCTACTTTTATGTGCCTCCTGGTCCTCACCAGCTCCCGGTGACAACTTTGGTTTCTGTGTCTCCCTTTAAGCAATCCCTTGCCTTGTCATTAAGGACGCAGTCACACCCTCAGGAAGAAAAGTTCGCAGAATCTTGATGATGTATATCTCACATGCTCACTTCCCAGCAGCAGACATGAATCCTGTACTCCTTGATGGGGCATTTTTTTCAGTTTTCTGTTTTGTTTATTTATACACGAGCTCTACTCCCTTCTCCCCACAAGTAGCTGCTTCTCCATCTGACCTTCTGCTGGTTTTTGTGTGTGTGTGTGGCAGTGGATGGCAGGTGGACTTCATGGAGCAAGTGGTCTACTTGTGGGACCGAGTGCACGCACTGGCGCAGGAGGGAGTGCACGGCGCCTGCCCCCAAGAACGGAGGCAAGGACTGTGATGGCCTCGTCTTGCAATCCAAGAACTGCACTGATGGGCTCTGCATGCAGAGTAAGTCAATTTGAGCAAACAAAAGACACGTGCAAGGCCTGAGGTTTAACTGTTTGGATTTCTTTTTATTTTTCTTTTTTTTAAGATTTTTTTTTTTATTTATTCATTTGACACAGAGAGAGAGATTACAAGTAGGCAGAGAGATAGGCAGAGAGAGAGGAGGAAGCAGGCTCCCTGCTGAGCAGAGAGCCCGATGTGGGCCTCGATCCCAGGACCCTGGGATCATGACCTGAGCCGAAGGCAGCGGCTTTAACCCACTGAGCCACCCAGGCACCCACTGTTTGGATTTCTTGGCAACATTAGAAATTAAGAATTCCGAACAATAGGGGAAAAAATGCAGTAATATGCCAGTATACTAGCTCTGTCTCAGCTTTGAAAGAACTGATCTCCCAGGAACCAGAATGACTAATAACTGTACAGTTAACAAATGGCATGTACACTATTGAGTTCTCATGAGCAAAGAGTGATTCACTCATACCCATGGGGAAACTGTCACTCTTTCCAGACCAGGGAACCATTCCTTAGTTTTATTTGAATGCATAAAAGGGTACCCCAAACTCCTCAGAGTAAAATCACATGACTTCAAAAACGTAAGCTATTTATTACTAATTCACGGCCATTACCAAACCAATGTCCACGAATGTAAAATACATACAAAGCCCAGGAAATGGTCTTGCAGATAGATTTACCAGTTTACACCAAATGCTTAGTGGGAACATCTCTACAAGTCCTTAAAAATGCTAGGCTTGTGTTAGTGTTTATTCAAAGGAAATAAAGTTAATAAAACAAAAATTTTAAAAATGGGTGTAGAAGACTGGCTCGGGAATATAATAAGTGAAGAGGCTAAATATTCCCCATTTTTCATGACTTCGTTTCTCAGCTTTTCTTAATGAGATGGTAGTTTGATTTCCGTACTTGCAAATTCTTTTCATTGAGGAGCCCTTAGATACACAAAATTTACCATCTTACATGACCATGAATTAAGGTAGTAAGGGTTGTTCTGATATCACACCTATAGAGATGAATGGATCAGACAGCAGGCTACCTTTGGATCTTAACCAAGAGTCTCCAGTTGTTGACATTTATAATAACATATTACAAATTGCTTGCAGAACAGAAGCAACCACATATATTTGTGTAGAAGTATTTGTATTTATCATTTAGGAATAAAGTATTTCACTTTCACCACATTTATGAAATTCTGTTTACCTTCCACTATCTATACACACAAGGACCTTGAAAAATAAACCCTTACTTAAAATACAAATAAGTAATTACGTTGCTAACACAGAATAAAAATCCAACGGGCTTCTTATTTTTCTGTCCACAGTATGTTGCATTTTTTGAGAACTGGTGGCTGCTGAGTGTAAAGCACAGCTTCTGGTTATGATTTTCAGACTGCTACTGTGTCTCTCACAAGCTTGTATTGGAAATGTAAGAATGAAAAGAATATAGCTGTCTTCCTAACCATTAATCTAGAGATACAGGGTTTGTTCCTCTAGGCATGAGTTTGAGTTGAGGATTAAAATAAAAACATAACACACACCAAGTTTTTCTTCTTTTTAACATTTTTATAATTTAATATTCTTCCTTTAGTGGAGAACAAATTGATTCGTATGATCAAAAAGTAGTGGTATTTGAAGTCTCTCTCTCTCTCTCTCTTTCTTTCTCTCTGCCCCTGTCCCTCATCTCTCTCCCTTTCTCCCTCTCTCAATACTGTATTTCAACTTCGGATGATTTAACACCTACTGCTCCTGTTGTGCATATTTTAAAATTCCCAAAGCAACCTATTTAACAAGAAATACAATGCTGCAAGATGGAATTTGGGACCTTTAATTGGTTACACAAAATGACATCTACTAAATTATGATATTTGTCAAATACAAACATGACACATTCAAATTAAAACTTTCATGACATAGCATCCCCTTAACATCTAGCTTGTTTCTTATGGCACTAATAGAATTTTTTTTTTTTTAACGAATGGATATTTATCAGTAATGATGGCATGAAGTGGTTGTGTAAATTAGGAAGGGGAACAAGGCTACAAGAGAGGGTTTTGTTGTTTCCTTCTGTTTGTTTATTTTTTTTATCAGGTCTCTTGTTAGACTGAAACATTTGAGTGTTTGGATTAAAATCAGTCAGTTAAAAAGCTATTTCCTTTTACAATTCTGATTTGCTGTAGTAACAACCCTACTAAGTCAATGACCTCTTTCACTTGCCCTCCTATATTTACTCCAGGGCAATAGAAAACAGTAGTCTGTACTATTGATTTCCCAGTGATAAAAACCACAGAAATAGTGCTGCACTGTGTAATGATAGTATTTTACAGTGAAAGTTATAGTTTCTACTTACCAATAAGCTGGGTGTTTCTGGCATAGCATTGCACCAAAGTCTTGCAAAGAAATAATACAGCTCTTGGTCCTTATTTGGGAAGACAAAGGCTTTCTAATAGTGAAAGTACCTAGCTTGCAAGGACAAGGTCTATATTAAGAAATAGAACGGAGGTAGAAAAGATAGCCAGAAAGTTGCAACTGACAATTAGGGATTATCATTTAACATTTATTTACTTTAGGAGAATTAGTGTCTTTGAGGCATTGTCTTTCATCAACATTGCAATGTTTATCTCAAAATAAAGCTACTTACCATTGAAACTTTCAATACCTCTGAAATTGTATTCCTAGTTGAAATTGTATACAAATGATTCTGATATAAATGTAGACATACTGCTAGGTAGGAGAAATTCAGAGTTTATCATAGAGGTCTGTAGAATTCAGAAACCTAGATACTGTAGTGTAGTATATTTTAAAAGCCAAATTGACACTTAAGAGCAATACAGTGTGAAATATGTAGAATAGATTACTGTTAATGCTTATTTAGTAACATGTTCAAAACAGTGATATTCGGTCACATTCCTTCCTTAACTACCTCCCTCAATACAAATAACTTTGACTCAAAATATGCAGAAATATTGGGTAAAATATTAAAACTTAAGAGATATACATATACACATGTATGGAGTGTACATTTGTATGTGTCTGAGAAAGAGATAATGAGTCAAATTTGAAAGAAAGAGAAATCCTCAAATCGTCAAGATAAAATAGGAACTCAAAACTAGAGAGGTAACTGCATGAGTGGATACCAGAAAAATTCAGAGAGGCATTGGCCATGGATGTAAACCCTAGGGATTGGGAGTTAGCCTTTTTGTTTTGGGACAGAGGCAGAGGCCCAGAATTTCCACAAGCCTGAAGCCAAGAGTTGAAATCTAGAGCCCTTTCAATAAAGCCGGGTCTCATAAGTGGCTACTCCCATCTTGAAAAACAACTAGAAAATTTTTACCCACCAGCCCAGAGAAGCCACAGGAAAATGCATGAGAGAGAAAATAAAAACGAAATCTTCACTTAAATAAAACCTATAATAAAACCACAATCCTACATCCAGATCTGCTATGGAGTCTAAGATATAGTACTAATGGAATGAAAAACAAAAGATATGTAATTAATATAATTGGTGAAACTTCTAGGGTACCAGCAGAAGCAAACAACAAGCCATTTTCTTGAGTTCTTTCCACAGCCTGAGTGCATTGGCCTCTGACAAAAATAGCCCACTCCTAGAAATGAGATTCCAATACAAAGTTTCACATTCCCCAAGGGAACAGTCTGCTGCCGAAGAGAGTGCACAACAGTAAGTGAGTTACTTAGCACTCTGGTAACATAAGCTCATAGCAGTCTTGAGTGAGACTATAAAGTAAATAAAAGTAAAAAGACAAACTGTGTTTTTAAAAGGCATATAAGCACAAATGCAGGAATAGAATGTTGGAAAAAGGATAGACAAATTTGGGGGGAAATAAAATAGAATGCCTAGAATGGTAAACTATTGAAAGTTAAAACTCAGTGTAAGGTTAAAAATCAAATCAGAGACAATTTTGGATATAGCTGAAGGGAAAATTAGTCAACTGGAATGTAGATTCCATGAAACTTCTCAGAACACAGGGAAGAAAGATAAAGTAAGTGCCTATATAGAATGGAGGTTAAAACACAGGTGGAAGAAAATGAACAAAATGTAAAAGATTTTCAGATAATCAAAATAGAGAGCTTACAATTCACAAACTCTCACTGAGTAAACCACTAAAAATATAAAATAAAAATTGATTCTTTAAAAAAAGAGAGAGAGACGAATGAAGAGGCAGAAAATAAAATGAAAATAAAATGGAGTGAATTTATTGACAACCTTAACACAGCATGTGGGAAAGTGTGATCTGAGTTAAAATTTTCTAATTTCCATATAGTGTCCAGTAAAAACAATAAATAACACTGTTGGCATTTAATTCCATTGATTTGAGTTTACCAATTAAAATATTAAGACTGACTACACACATAAAAGGGGATTTATAAATTCAAAATAAGGTTTTTGAGGGCAGGAAAGGAATAACAACAACAAAAATCCATGGTAAATGAAAACAATGAATAAGATGGTGTAGACCAAGGATCGTCATATGTCAGGGGTAGTAATATAAATGAATTAAATTTGCCTGTTAAAGGAGGTTAAAAATTATAGTAAAAAATCCTGTTTTATACTGTTTAGGAGAGACATATTTAAATCCATAATTATAGAGAAAGATTGAAAGCTAGGAAGTGGAACTTAACAGTATAGTGCAAACCTTATTTTAAAATAGCTTTGAGTATCTGATTAGGCCATTATTAATTCAGTTTCATCTCCCATTATGCCTAAGTAACACATATCAGAGATTGGTTTTGCTCATAGTTTTAATTTAAGTGTTTGTTTCTCTTAGACTCTATAGATTTTAGAATATTTAATTTTCTTAGTAATTAATCAAAAATTTTATATATTGTTTACTGCACTCTCAGTTTTGTGTTTAAAACACTTTAGAAAATATGTGGTTCCCTAACGCCAAATGAAATTTTTAACCAAAACTCTTTGAGGGTTTCTTACAAGATACTTGGATATTTTAAAGGTATAATAATGGCAAATGTTAGCAAATGTGCAAAGTGAAGTCTCTTTTATTTCGCTAATGGGAATACAAATTTTTACAATTATTTGGGGAAGCAATTTGACAATATGAGTTAAGGGCTTTAAAATTGTTTATACCATTTGGTCCAGTAATCCTACTTAAATGAATAAATTTTAAGAAATTAATCTAAATACCTAAGAAGATATATGCCAAATAAGCTTTACATTCTTTGTAATTTATTATAAAAAAAAATGCAAAACTTGAAAACCCAGGATTAAAGCAGTGGTAAAGTAGTAATATGGCACTTACATATTATGTAAGGTGGAATATCATAGAGCCACTAAAATGTTTATGATGGCTTAACATGGAAAACAGAATATAGACTTACATATGCATTTAGTCATAACTATGTAAAAGTAAACTTAGGAAAAAGATGAATGAAACATATGCATTTATTTTTGGCCAGTGAGGTTGCCAGTAATTTCTTTCTTTTTCAATATGCTTTTTCTTCACCATGTTCTTTATACTTGTTTTCATTATGTTTATAGTTGTAAGTGACTTTCTAAAAAAGAGATGTTGAAGGTTGGCTATACCAACAGTATGATCCTGGAAGCAGGAATCTTGGAATTTGAGAGATCGCCATTTCACTGACTTGTCCTAGAAGATTGGTCCCGTTGATTCAAATTAGATTCGATTAAAATTTGATTACCAAGAAAGTATTTGCATAAAAGCCTACATAAACCATAGTTGAATAAAAACCTTGGGTAGCAAGAGTTACTTACAGCCAGTAAATCAGGGTACATATAAAAGGATTTTGAAGACATGGGGATTTGGAACTGAGTTATAGTTTTGCATTATTTCCCAGTTGCCTATTATATACATATCACTTTGTCCTTGCAAGCACACTTAGAGTGTTTGATGAATTGGATTCATTATGAGAGGCTGTGTAATTTCATTTGTAAAACAAGGTCATGGTCTTTAAGCAATTTCAGAAGCTTCACTAAATTTTAAGGCCATCCATGCACATTAGTTAATACTGAAGTATAACATATATCATGTATATGTTATACTGAATATATGCTCATTGGCCTGAAAAAGTAGTCCCTACCCTGGAGATCCTACATTCAAATTAAGAACTTCAAAAAATTGTGTTATTTCACTGGAATGCATTATTGAAGAAGACATCAGAGTCAATTATTGTCCCAGAAAGAAGTTGGACCTTTTTGGTTTATAATCCCATTGTTAATTTAAGAAAAAATAAGTTAAAAAAAACTGGACACCTTAGGTATGTTAAATGATGTAGGTTGCATCCAACAAGAAAGGGTAGATAACTTGGCACATTTTTCACTATTGAAAAAAACTAAACACACATGCCTGATATGAGAAACTTAACCGATTCCTCTGTTTTTACTTAATAATACCACAGAATAGTGTATCTTGTTCAGAAGGCAGTATCGAAAGGCCTGTTATGCTGTCTGTCCATTTAGGTTTCTTGATATCATTTCTAAAATTATATAAAAGCCTCCCCTGGTTATACAATACAGTTTTGAAATTGGGTTTTCATCAAATAGTTCCAGGCGCAGAGAGAGAAAGGGCGGGGGCTGGAGAGAGAGGGAGGAGATAGAGTGAGAGAACACTAGACACAGAGAGAAGGAGATACAGAAGAAGAAAAAAGCCCTTGAAAATCCCCCAAAATGCTAAGCCAGTAACCATGTTTACCTTTTATGATGAAATACAATGATATTACCAAGACCTAATAACTCTTAACTTTTATAATCTCTGTGATGAATTTCTGGCATGATCTACTTTGTCATGGTTGGCATATAACGGTTTAATCCATACTTCCCTCTTCCTTTAGAAAACGGCAGTCCAAAACTATATATGTAGCTTGATCCAGATGTGGTGTTTCATATGTATTTATGAATTTACTCAGATTATTACATGACTTCAGCTATTCCTCTAGACTTTAGTTTTTTTTTTTTTTATTTTTATTTATTTTTTATTTTTTTAAAGATTTTATTTATTTATTTGACACAGAGATAGAGATCACAAGGAGGCAGAGAGGCAGGCAGAGAGAGAGAGGGGAAAGCAGGCTTTCCGCTGAGCGGAGAGCCCGATGCGGGCCTCGATCCCAGGACCCTGAGATCATGACCTGAGCCGAAAGCAGAGGCTTCAACCCACTGAGCCACCCAGGCGCCCTAGACTTTAGTTTTTAATCCCATTTGAAGATTAGAGTCCCACATAGGGATATGTCACAGTTCAGATCGGAATTTAGAATGACTTCTTGCTGAAGAGGGTTTATGCCACAGTAGACAAATTAAAAATAACAATTTACAAATAAGAACTGCCTGGAACTGTGTCTGCATCAGTGAACATCCTGACTTTGGGAAATTAAAATGTTATGCAGCCTGCAACTTTAACACTTTCTACTCATTAAAAAATGTGCATATCACATAGCACTTCCATTAATTCTCACATACAGAGGAAGTGGCAGAACTCTGCAAATTGTGGTGTGGGCACACTGCATACCAGGACCCCTGCAATCATAGGTGCCTTTAATGTGGGGAAATAATTTACCTCACAAATAGTCTCTTCTTGACTTGAGAATGATGTGTTTATAAGCGCCCGGTGGGCATTTGAGAAGGTGCTAGTCAGTTTCCAGTGAGATTCTTGTCAACACAGCAATTTGATGGGAAAGCGTAATTGTGAGTGTCAGACAGTGAGTGCTTTTATCTACAGTTTGGAAGAAGCTGATGTCATAGCTGTGTTTGTATCATCCTTGATATGCTTGGTGTCTCAGCTGGCAAATAAATATTCTGGACGAGGACTGTGCTCGGCCGCCTCCGGTGTAGTAAGTGTGGTTTGCTTTAGTGTCTTTCCCTTCTGGTAAAACATTTTCCTGTTTTTGAAAGCAGGGATGTGATTAGAAAGTTGAGCCCACAGAAACCTGCTGAACACCTAGGGGGCCTCAAGCAGATCAGTGTGATCAGAGGATGAGGGCAAGGTCTTCATCTTCTAGGATCGAAAAGGAAGCTCCAAGGGAATCAAGAAGTGTACCAGCTTTCACAACCACAGCAAAGCCTAGACTCCTCCAAGGTCATGTCCATGCCTGGCCCGGGCTTTGCTTAAGTATTCCTTTTGTCTAAAACTCCAGCGGCTAGGGTGATGATATCCTCCAAATCAGCCTCTGCATCAGCACTCTTCCTCATTTTATTTTTTTCGGTCAGGCGTCTTCACCACCGTGAATTACAGTATCATCACCTTTGAATTTGATCGTTTATTATGCTTCAGGAGCATTGATGAGGATAGAGGCTATTGCATTAGAAACACTTAGGCAGCTGATCTGCAGGTTTGATTTGACTAAACCGTTGGGTGAAATTTCAGACGTTCCTTCTTCATCCATGTTGAGTCAGGAGAGAAGACTTTTACATTCCCTGCTGTTCATTTTCAGAAGGGCGCGGTTGTTCCTGTAGGAACAGGGTCCTGGATGAATTTTGTGAGGCGTGGCCTGCTGTCCTGTGAGGCAGGGGGGTGGGGATTACCCTGGCAATTTAGATAACTGACATCAGTGATAAGCAAATGTTCTTTTCAATTTTTGTTGTCATGTCCGAGGATTTATGTATTCATTTATTTGGAGTTCCTTAAGCCCCTGTCAATAAATAAACCCTCAGAAGAGTGGTAAATTATAATAAATGACCATGTGTGTCTTTGACAGACCTGACCTTTGACATCATTAGTGCAGTCCTGATGGGCTTGCTAGATAAGAACCAACCTAAAAGGAAAAAAACAAAATCTGGATATATTTATTTTGCACGGCCCTTGAGATTTTTAATAAGATCCTTTGCATTGGAAGAAATGTGAGAAAAATCACATATTTGGGCTGTATGTAAAGTCACTGGCAAAAAGAAAGATCAAGCAGCCAGGTCAAGGAGAGAGGAAAATCCATGGGGACTAGAGATTTTTCTAATGCTAGGATCATAAAAATAAGGACAGATCTTATGAAGTAGTTTGGTAAATGGCAGATTTATAAATACGCTAAAACTAACTAGAAACGTGATTTAAAAGCATGCACTTTTATAGAACATACTTAATGCACTTATAAGCTGCAATTGAGTTATATCATTTTTATAACTTACATACTAGCCCCCAAATAAGATACAAATTAATCCTCTATTTAATCCTCACAGTATCATAAAATCTATTTACAGGTATTAGATCATAGAAGCAGCTTTGTATCAAAATATATGGGGTCAACTTTGAGGGTAAGCAGGTATCCCTTATAAATCTCCACCCACCTCCATTTTGACTAGAGATTCTGTAGCAAATCTGAAGAAAGAGGTTTAATTCCCGGATACATACATCTAGACTGTCCTTATAGGTGTTCCTTAAAACTGCCTCACGGGTTCTCAAACTTTGGAGGGCATAAAAATTATTGCTTCATTAAATAAAAAAAATTACTGTATCATATATGTTTTAACTTAAAGGAATTTCAGAATTAATTTTTGATTTATTCACTTTCCATCTAAGGTAGTGACTTTAAGCCCTGGCATAAGTTGCTTCTAACTCCAATTTACTGTGATCCACTGACCAACCTAAAGCAAAATGATTTGTTTCAATATAATTAAACTCAAAACACACAAAAAATAACCTTATACGTAGAACTTTTGCTAATCCTCCACTGAGAACTCTATTTTGCAAAGAAAAAAACTGAGGCATAGAATTGAAACAGCCCACAAGTTAACACAGGAGCCAACCTAAGAACCCAAATCTGGCTCATGGTGTAGTAAGCCTTTTTTCATGCGGGCTCTTGGATGCTGGAAGCAAGTGGTTGTCAGCTTTTATTGCTCTAAAATATGATATTCTTCTGCTGTATAGTGTCCCTGCAATTATTGGTGTTTATTCCTTTTTTCCTGTTGGCATGGTTTTTTGAAGGGAATGATGTTTCTCCTTTAAATATTTATTTGTTGTAACATTTTGTGCCGAATACAATGTGATTTTCATACATTTATAGCTACATCATTCCAGCATGGCTTTCCAGTTACTTCAGAGTAGAAACTCCCAAGTTTAGTGTCCCTCTTTGCTTGCCCCACACTTGAAACAAAAGATGGTGTTTGGAAGTTGTTTCGTTTAAGCAGGAAAACTTCTTATTTTAGCTTTCTCATGAATATCAGTGATAATGTTTCCAATGAAGAAGTGTTTTATGGTCGAAATAATTAGCATAACCTCATTCAATAACTGAATTGCAAATTTAGCCATGAACATATCAGGCCCTTTTCTATTATAGCCTTGTCTCTCCTCATTTAAATATACTCATTAATGCCCGCACCGTACTTACAAATACCGTCGAGGCTGTAGCCAGAGAACTGGGATCTGACCTTTGCGTTCCTGGTTCACCAGCTTTGTGACGTTAGGCAAGTCCCTTCACAGCTCTATGCTTTGGTTCCTTAGTCTGCAGACAGACAGAAAGGGGTTAGAATAAGAAATTCTAATCAATGATCTGTTTTAACTCCTGGGAGTTTGTGAGTTAGGAAGGGTGTGGACTTGATTTTGAGGAATTTAAACCCATCCAGTGATGCAGAGAGGTTCTGGCATTTCTCGCATCAGCGTATTTGCTTGATAATTTTTTCTATTAAAATATTACTTAGGGCATAAAAGCAGTCTGTAGTCTCTTTCTTAAAAAGGTAGTCATAAGTTCATGATCATTTCAGCTCTTGTCTATTATCTGTACCACATGAAAAGAAAATTTTATAAAGGACTAGAAAAATCAAAGCTGTTGCTGTGTATTGGAGAAATGAAGATTTATGTATAGTTTCTGGCTTTGTTTCTGAGAGTTCCCAAATATAAACCCACCAAATAGATTGTGTTGAGGTATATTGTTGCACAATTATGAGCCATGTACTTGAGGATGTCTCGATGTTACTTACTACAGTATAAAGCCAAGGAAAGTTTGCTTTCCTCTTTTAGATACATGGGCATGGGTTCTCCTCTGTTATAAGAGTGGAACATCACGTGAAAAATAGGGGCAGCCCCACCTCTAGTCTCGAGGATAACCTTGTGAAATTAGAGAAACGCGCTCCTTCCCCCAGTCACTTTACCACCATCAGCCGGAACATCGTTAGATTAACAATTTACATCAGCATCCACGCAGCTCTGAATGGGGCCACCCAGAGTTGGACAATGCAATCTTAATTGATGGGAGGGTGGGAACCAAATTTTAATGGCAGCATTTCTGGTTACTTTAAAATATCACTTCTCACCTTTGGGACTCAGTTTCGTCACCTGAAAAAGACTGGACTAAATAACCTCTTCAGATGCTGTTTTGAGCAATTGTGAGGTGTTTTCTAGCATAAGGAGCTTTTCCGACTAATTCTTTAAGACATCCTCCTTTTGCTTCAGTTTTCAAACTACTTAGGTCTCTTCACTTCAAGTGGCTCTCCACCATGAGACTTCCTCCAGTCCATTTTCTCCCAGATCAGGAAAATCTCTCCATTGAAAAATATACATTCCTTAGAATTACCTTACATTTACTTTTAAAAATTCCTAAAGGAAGTTGTGGGGCATGAGCCTTTCCCATAGCAGAAGCCCTGCTGTGGGGCTGGCCAAACCTAGATGCACTTACTGAGGCTCCCACAACCAGTGGCCCACGTCTTAGATCTTTCCTGGAGGCCCGTGCCTCTGTACCTTCTGGCAGCCCAAGAGCCATGGTTTTGGAAGGTGTTACCACTGGAGGTATGTACGGTTCCAGATGGTCCTTCCATCAGATCGTTCCTCCCATTGCAAGACATTCCGTATCTTTGGCCCTCACTCTCTAAGTACCACAAACAAGTCCCTAATCATTATGGACAACCAAAAAAAACACCTCCCCTGCCCCAATTCCAAACACCCCCTTTAGAAGTGGCACCACCTCTGGTTGAAAAACTAGCATCAAGTTGCACTCTGGCCCTGGAAATTTGCTCCCGAAGCATGCCGCTGTATGGTTGCCAGAAGCCACAAAGGCCGTAAACCTCTTTCAGAGGAGAGCGTGAAAGAGCATACAGTATTTAAAAGAGTGTGTTGCTCACGATTTCTCCGAAAAACTGGGCTCTTTGTCTCTGTCATAACTAAGGAACCTGAAATTCAAACAAATGTCCTAAGGTCACTCATTAAATGAGGGCTGAGTTGACTCTACAAAGAAAATCCCTTCAGAACCTAGAGTCTCCGTGTACTTGCAACGTGCATGATAATGATATTGATAGAGCTGTCATTTATCGATTGCTTGCCATGGACCAGCCCTTGACATATCTCATTTACTCTTTCCACAATTCCATGGGAATGAGGACTCATGTTCCCTCACGCAGATTTGAACCCTGATACGTAGAAAAGGGAAGCAGTTTGACCAGGCTGTCACAGTTAAGGAAGCAGCAGAGCTAGGATTCAAAATGTAGAATGAAAAGCTCGGTGTCCCTTGGCCAAGAGCCCTGGTGCCTTTTTTGAAGGCTTACTTTCAAGTAATAAGAAAGTTAACTGAAAGCCCTAACTTATGAGCCGGGCTGTTGATTGGGACACGAAAAACAATTATTTTGGACTATGTTCAGCCAGAGATGTTATTTTTCATTATGGCGAGGACTGCTCCCAGCAGGGTCACCTCATTAGCTGAGGAAAATGTCCCCTGTTGTTCCGTGAGAGACGGATCAGATGGAGAAGCGTAAAAACAAACTCTAAAAAGTGATTCTCTGTTCCCCTCGTCTAGGGGATGGAACAATAATCCCCTTCTTTTCTGATTCCCAGCCTCCTAAGTGATGTTTTAGCTCTGTAGTTGCAGAAGTGTTTTGAAAAGGATGAAAAAAGTTTTATAGAGTTGCCTTCCAAAACTCTTTATCAGTGTTTCCATAACAGAGTAAATTGGGGTGTGGAACCATTAGTGAGTATACTTAATACTCTGGTCTGTTTTAAATTTGCCCATGTAGGAAAATAACAGTTTGGCTAGATTGGTCCTCATCGGCTATGAGGAATAACTTGTGGGGAGTCTGTCATTTTTTTTTTAATTTCTGTTTTATTTTCAAACAGCCTTGATGGAAACACTTCATCAACTGTATTGATAGACCTATTGATAGACATCTCCCAAGCCATGTGTCACAGAAACCATCCATAAAATCCTGTCTCTTTGCTCCCTTTGCTCTCCATTATCTAGAAAAAAACCAAAGCACTCTTTTCAAAATTACATTTGATCACAGGATTTTTTTTCCTTTAGGATAAAATCAAAATGCTTCATCATGGCCTACCAGGCCTACATGCGGCTTCTCCTCACCCCTCAGAGCCTGCCTCCTCCCTCTTCCTCTCACTCATGTCCCTCCCACCATTCCATTTTTATGTCAGGACTTCTGCATTTACTGTCCCTCTCTGGACCCTCGTTCCCTCCTGATCTCAGCTTGGCTAATTCTTTCTTGTTGTTCAAGTTTCAGTTCGAATCCCGTTTGTTTTTTGAAGATTTATTTATTTCTTTGAGAGAGAGAGAGAGAGAGCAGGGGGAGGGGCAGAGTCCCTGCTGAGTGCTGAGCCCCACACACAGGGCTCTCGATCTCACAACCCTGAGATCATGACCTGAACCGAAATCAAGACGTGGACACTTAACCGACCGAGGCACCCAGGTGCCCCCCAATCCCCGTTCAAAAGAATTTGCTCCCTGATTTCCTAAGTTGTTCATCCCTTTGTCTCCAGTTATATTACATACTTCTGTTCTATTTTTCAAAAGAAATTTTTTAATTTTTTTCAGCGTTTGAATTGATCTTATTTATTATTTTTACTTGTTTATTTTCTATTAAACTAAAGCAAAAGCAGGGACTTTCCCCTTCTTGTTTGCCATTGTACTGAACCATTTGCCATTGAACCCAGTTCTATTCTAGGTTCAAGAGTATTTGTTAGTCAAATGAATGAATGAGTGAATGAATTCCAGGTCTGTGCCCAGAATCAAATAGAAGTCTCAGATGAATACCATAAGTCACCAAAATATTTATTGATTTGTGCAGATCTACATAAATATGGTGAAGTTGAGATTAAAATCAAAATTATAACCTTCCTTTTTATTATTCCTTGGTCTGCCTGTCAAGAACAGGGATTCTGTTGAGAAATAGAGATAAAAGCCAAGGCATGCCCAGAACTGCTTCACAGGGAGAAATTTCCAATCATGTTGTATCTGTCTGGAGGAAGCCTTCTCCCTCTGTAAGACACAACTCTCCTGCTTACTCCAGCAGGCCCATGCTGATTCTTATCAAAATTTTCAAGGTGAACATCAGACCATCCCCAGATGTCCTCTTTTACCTGCAAGAAATGAATCTTTTGACATCCCTCTACTTAACACCTTCCCTGCCAGAGTGACGACATTAGTTACCTTGTCTTCTGCTGGCAGTGAACTTGTATGGTCTCGGGTCTTTGGGTTTGAAAATAAATCACCTTTCTTCCAGTGCCTGTATATGTCCCAGATTTCCTTTTATTGAGTTCACAGAATACAAATGGAAAAAGGTTATTACCAGACAGAAGTGTTTAAAAATGAAAATCAAACCTAATACATGGACTCAGACAACTGGAATAAGGAATATAATATTTATAAAACTGAGTAGGAGGTTACAATCATTGCTCTAAAATAAAGCATTAAAAATTAATTCAGAGCAAACTTGTCTGTGCTACAGCAAACCTCTCTTTCATTAAGGTAGCACTGCATGTTTCCACAGAATTAGTTCCCCAAAATAGGTAAATAGCTTGTAAGAACTGAGTGTTCTACAAACTATAGAGGATCTACCTGAGGCACGATTTAGAGTTACCTTTAGTATTAGAGCACTACAGACCTTTGATTTTGAACCAATTAATTGTGATTCTTGCAGTTTCTCTACATTTTTTGCCCTTGAGTATTACCAGGAAAGTTTAATTCATATGCTTCTTATTCATTTTAATTAGATTAATCCAGTGGTACTGTATCGTCTGATCAATTCAGATGTTGCAGAATATTAAATATTAGGAAACTTGGATGCCAGTTATAAGTTACACTTTGAAATTTCCTATAGATTTTTCATTTCAAAGAATTTGCATTCCACATTTGTAAATGTTTTTTCCCAGTCTTCTTGACATTATTTTTATCATCATCATCAGCATCATCAGCATCATCATCTTTCCTACCTGGTCATATATTAAAAAGACGGAAAAATAAAACTGCTAGTGTTATCTCTGCATTTATTGTTGAGATGAGGTTTTTATTTTTCTCAATTTACACTATTCCTCTGAAGCCCTAAAATAAATAACCTTATGACCCCTGGGCCCTATTGATTTTTGAATGATTTCAAATAAAAAGCATCCAGTTTCCATTGCATTGACAAACTGCTCAGTGCCTGGGCAAAACCTATTGGATTCCTTTTAAATGAGGGACAAGAAACAACCAAAAAATCCAAAAGGTGGATGTGAGATAGAGGGAGGAAGGGTGGTCTCTGCTCAGCTCAGTAAATGGGTATTTAACCTTTGACCAATGATGACAGGTCTTCTTTAGTTCTATTAGACCAAGAGCAAGCTGTTATGATTAAATAAAAAGAAAAAAAACTGCTTAGAGCCTTGCTGAATATGTCCTGGGAATTAAAGCATATGGCAGGGATAAGGAAAAAAGATTTTCCTTATGCTAATGACCCTTGATGTCTGAAATAAATTAGATCCATTAGAGTTTATGCTCAATAAAAGAAAGACTTTAAGCACTCCAAAGTTAGTGACTCGAGACCAGTTTTGCTCTGAAATTCAATCTGCCTACTTATTAATTCTTGGTGAGGCTCCAGAACAGACAGGAGATGCGAAATCATAATTCTGTACTGAACCAGAATTTTAAAGGACCACAGGTTTCTTTTCCTTTTCTTTTAATTAAACCATTTTTCATGCTTCTTATTTCGTTTCCCTCATTAATTTGATTTGGTTCCCATTTTTGTTTCATTTTTTGTTCTTTTCAAGGTTTCCTTTATCCTATTTCAACTGAACAGAGAACCCAGAATGAATATGGATTTTCTTGTAAGTTTGATGTTTGGTTTTTATGTTGCTGAATAGTCATTTAACGTGATTGCCCCCAGTTCAAGTTTACCTTTCTTTGGATCACAGATGTGCACGTAGGAAATAGGCGCCTAATATATTCTAACATGAAAAACAAATTAGATTTTCACTGTTGAAGAGAAGAAAGGAGGGTCATTGTAAGCCTCTGCAGCTTTCAAATCTATCAGTCTGCCATGCAGTTCCACTAGCTGACAAACCATATCATGAAATAGGGTGATCTAATAAAGGGCTGGGTTCAGATGCTAAAAAGCAAAGGGTTGAGAAAATACAGTTCTGTTGAGTTAGGAAGCATGCAGGTTGGGGACGGAATTACAGCCTGGTAAAGTAAGTCTTAGAGGATTTATGTAGAATATTCTGGCTGGAGTTCAGAATGTTGCGGAAGGGGCTCGAATTCTTCCCAGCAGCGTAGTACGGCCCGTTCTGAGATATCAGTGCTCACGCAGCCGGGAGGGCTTTGGCTGTCACCAGGATTCTGAAAAGATCTGTCAATATCGACTTGACTGGTGGGAAAGTTGATATTCTGGAAACTTTGGGAAAAATAATAGTAAAAAAAAAAATTATCTCACATGCAGTGCATTTAAACACAAAATGCCAAAAGAGATGAGCAATTTCCAAAAGGGAATTCCTTTATACTTGTCCATGTGTCAAAGAAACCATGACCACTGGCAATCTACATGAGGAGTCATTTGCCCATATCAACTGTGTGGCTCTGAGTCTTAGGACAAAATCATGGCTCCTCAACCCTTAGAAGGCCCTGGGACTTACATATCTGAAAATTCCTTCCCCCCAAAATCGTGTGTATATAAAACGGAGCATAAAAATGCTGTTCCTGACTCCCTGAAACACCAGTTGAATCGCATCTTTTGCAGTGAGTGGAAAAGCTTTGGTTAACTTTGCTGAAAATGTTTGTGGGTCACACAAAACTAAAAACAGACTTACAGGTGCCTGCGGAGTTCTGGAAAGGCTTCATTTTGTTCGTTTTGTTTCAATTATCAGCTTCTATCACCTTTCATGGTCGGATCGAAGCTTGTTCTGTGCCACCAAGGCAATATACAGCATTTACAGGAATTTTCCTCTGGCCTTACCCAGAAACGGACCCCCAACTGACTGCACACTGTGTTGGTCCAATCCTTAATTGCCTTCTGGGGTAGTCTGACCTTTCTGATCACTGAACCAGGCCTTTATGTTACTCAGTGCACCATCCAGACATATTTGATTCAGTAATGAGTAGCTCAAATGTAAATCTCTGACCAGTGACCATGAGAAGCTCACGGTTCTCAGAGGTAATACCGAATCTGTATCAAAAGCCTAGAGTTATCAGCATTGACCTCTGCTTCCTGGATCTGGGTCTTCTGAAAGCACACCTTTCAAATCCAGCATGTATGCTTCTAATATTTGTTTTGGTTACTTATGTATACCATTCCCAGCCACCCGTACACTGATTTAGGGGAAAGTGAGAAGAGTGTTACGGAAAGTAACTTTTATGACTTGGAAAGGATACTTAGGAAAATATTCTAGTTCAATAAATACACAGATTCAGAACATGCCAGCTATTTCTTACAGAGTATTTGTGTTTATGTTTTTGGAGGACTATCAGTGAATTCAAAGCAGACTTCCAAACTTTTTCACCTGAAATTAGTAATGAACTTTGTTTTTTTTCCCTGTGGGTTGGGATGGTTTCAGTTCTAGTTTCTTTTTATAGCTTCTAATAAATGGTCTGTTATGCTGCCCAATTTAAGATAGATTAGTGGGTGGATAGATGCAGAGTGAGAAAGGAAAAGAAATCAGAGATAATTTTCCACTGAAAGGCCATAGTCGTTTTATATAGCTTTTGAAATAGATTTGAAATTAAACTATAAAAAAGGCAATAAATGTCTGAAAAAATTACAGCAATATGGATGTGTACTGTGGGAAATTTCTCTCAGCAGTTGGTCCAATGTTTCCTTGTCCTCCCCAGCTGCTCCTGACTCAGATGATGTCGCTCTGTATGTTGGCATTGTGATAGCTGTGATAGTTTGCCTGGCCATTTCTGTAGTGGTGGCCCTATTTGTGTATCGTAAGAACCATCGTGACTTTGAGTCTGATATTATTGACTCCTCGGCACTCAATGGAGGCTTTCAGCCCGTGAACATCAAGGCAGCGAGACAAGGTCAGTTGACATTGCACGTCACCCCTGTGATTTACGTGTGTTGGCAGCATCCCTTTGTGGTGTCAGAATCAGTGACATTCAAGTCCTGTCGTTCAGCTTGAACATAAGCTCCATGAAGACATGGATTTGGGTCTGTTTTATTCATTATTCTGTTGACTTCATTCCTACAACCAACCAGAGGTGGCAAGGGGCACAAATCATTTTTTTTTCTTAACAGGTTTCTCTGTCATACTTTTAAACTTTCACTTTAAATAAGCACAGATTGGTGGACTGATTTCTTACACCTCCTTTTTCCTTTTTTTTTTTTTCTCTTGACAAGACAGCTTGGGTTGATATGAATATAGTGGTGTAGAGATGGATGACCTCAAATCCAGTATAGACAAGGGAAACTATTACCTAAGTCCCTGAGTAGGGATCACTGTCTTCAAATCCAGTCTGTTGAAATAGATAAATACCTTAGGGGCAATGAGTAGACCTGAAAGCAAAATTTAGAATGAACTTGTCTTTTTGTTTGTAGCCAATAGTAAGCTGGATCACAGTAATCTAATTGCCCTGTGTTCAACAGAACCTTAGAGTCTATCCATCTCTAATATTGACTGAGTTTGTTTGTTCTTGGCTCAGAAGGTGTCAGGGGAGCCTGACTAAATAGAAGTTTCCTGAATGGATAATGCAAATGGACTTCCTTTCTCTTTCTGACTCAGATCTCCTGGTGGTACCCCCAGACCTCACATCGGCCGCAGCCATGTACAGAGGACCCGTCTATGCTTTGCATGATGTCTCAGACAAAATCCCAATGACTAACTCTCCAATTCTGGATCCACTGCCTAACCTGAAAATCAAAGTCTACAACACCTCAGGTGCAGTCACCCCCCAAGATGACCTCTCTGAGTTTGCATCAAAGCTGTCTCCTCAGATGACCCAGTCCTTGTTGGAGAATGAGGCCCTCAACGTGAAGAATCAGAGTCTAGCGAGGCAGACTGACCCATCCTGTACTGCGTTTGGAACCTTCAACTCTCTGGGGGGTCACCTCATTGTTCCCAATTCAGGTAATTCCTAGATATTTAAATTACACAGCTCTTGAAAATATGTTTTTGTACCCAGATTTTTTCATTTGTTTTCATGAGGCCTGAAAAGTTAGTTGTAGCCTAATCTAACCCAAATCCACTTTTGATGTAAATCGACATTACTTAAGACAAAATCAGCCAAACCATTCATCTTTTTCCAACCGACTCTAAAAATGCTTCCTCTAGAAATATTATACTCACAACTTTCTGCCAAGGTGTAATTTAGAACTGTCATTGACCTTCTTTTTAATAGAGCTTCAGAAGGCAATGGCAAGCAAGAAGTGCTCACTGTTGTCATCACACTTTAAAAGGACAAATTAATTAGAAAACATATTAGTTGGGTCGCTTCCAATTTACTAAAGGAAGCAGTACTTCAGAATACTAATTTTTAGATCAGAGACATCACAGTAGACATCAAATCTTCATCTATTAACTCTTTATTACACAGTCTTCAACCTCAAGGTATTTGTAAGGTACTCACACTCACCTCTGATAGATCTGTCTGGAATCACAGCCTTACTATGTGTAGTATATATTTCTAGTATAATTGAATTTTCAGCTTATCATTTAGTTATCTGCTTCTAGAAAATAAATCTCATAAAGGTCTTACAAGGTGAATTTAAGTTAGAGGCTAATAATGTTTGATTAAAGTTTGATATTCATTACTAGTAAGGGGTTTGTATCTGTTGGTCCTGAGAGGGTTAATGGATTCCTCTGTGAATCTATCTTAGCTCTTTTGGACAGGACTGAGTTTTTTGCAAATACATCAATAAGAAACAATTTGATTGACCTAAAGTCCTCATGTGGCATAAGAAAATAATATAATGTGTAAATAGCAATACAGCCAAGTTCTATACTGAATCAATGGATCTGCAGATCTGAATATGAACTTGTCTTTGATTCTTTCTCTTATTCAGTCCCCCGTTTCAATGCCTTGCCAATTTGTCACACCATCCCTTTAAAAGAATATTTTAATAAATTAAAACCCTTAATGGACTATCATTTTTCCTTTTATCTATACATTTTACATAGCTGAGATCATACATTATATATGCTTTTTTCACCTTTTTCTCTTTAATTCTCATGCTAATGTACGCTCTTTGAAATCATGACTTAAACTATATTTTTTTAAAAGTTTATCAAATTAAATAGATCAAAATATACTCTCTGGTTCTTTTATTGCTTAAACATGTTATTACTCTCAAGGCAGGTTTTTTTCATGATATTCATTGGATTCTACATTTCCTTCCCATTTCTATGCCTGTCACTTTTTCATAGATGAATTATTATAAAGGCTTCTTAAGTGGAAAGGAGGGAGGTAGCATATGGTATACACTTCCTATGTACTAGGCAGTGGTGATTTACATACATTATTTTACAACAAGTTCTCTAATCTGTGTTAGGCCTTACTCTTACTACTTTACATTCATAGTTTTATTTCATTCCAATAACATAAAGGTACATTTTATTTTTCCCATTAGAAAACATTAAAATACCAAGGGTCGGTAGGCTCATGTGTGGCCTTCCTGCGTCCACTCTGTGCCTCAGCAAATAAACCATTCTGTACCCGATTGTGACATCCCGCTTCCCACGGCAACACAGCTCTGATGTTAACTTTCCTTCTCAAGAAGGCCAAGACTCAATATTTTCAACCAGTCATACAAAGGCCTTTGAAGAACTGTTCCTCCACTCTCCAGTCTTTTCTCTTGAGACTTTCCAACACAGTCGGGCAAGTTTCCTTATTGCCCTCTGCTCATTTGGCATATTCCATTTCCTCACTAATGAAATTATAAGTTACTCAAAGACAGGAACACTGTCTTTTACTTCTTGGCATTCCCCATTCTGCCAAACATGATACTCACCATGGCGCTCCATAAATTTTTAATGAGCTGAAAAGAACCCCCACTTATTGGAATAAAGTCATGGAGACAAATATCTTCAGGTTGCTGCCCCACCTGAATTATTCCCCATGATGATGCGGCGGGGGGCAGGCCCCTTCTTACAGTGCGTCCATGGACCGCCATCATTGGTGTCATCTGGCAGCTTACAAGAAGTACAAGTTCTCTAGGCCCCCTGAGTCAGAAACCCTGAATGTGGGACCCAGTGATCTGTGTTTGAGCAAGCCCTCCAGGTGATTCTGATACAAGCTCTAATTGCGAAGCAGCACAATAGGCCCAGTTAATTTAGAACAAAGCTTGACCTCCCCTAGGCCTACAAAATGTTATCAGTTAGCACGTCGACAAAAACTTGCTTAGCCTGCTATGACTACAAACTAGCAGTTGCCGTTCATTTTCTAGAGTTGTGCGTGATGAAAGAAGTTCTCCACCAATTATTATTCTGTTATGGAAAAATACTGATGCTAACCAGATATTTCAGAAATCAATGTTTTTTGATATCGTGGAGGTTACAATTTCCCTGACTTTGAATTTCGTGGGGATATTTTTTCTTAAATTAGAAATAATGCATCATTACAGCTGTTTGAAATTTGAAGAGCGGTTGTTGGTTTTCCCCTCGTTTTACAAGGAAAACAACAGTGGAACCATCTGTCTACTCCTTAAATAAAACAAGAGTTTAAAAAATGACATCATTCCTTTGAGTAATTCCATAACAGTTCAGAGGGAGCTGTGGTAACAAATAAGGCCAATAAGGAAGGAAGGAAGGGCAGCTATGAATATTTACATGTCTTTAGAGAGAAAGCAGGCTTGTGGCTACATGGCCACAAAATCTCCTCATTCCCTTTCACTTGCTTCAAAGGCATTCTGTGAAGTTTCCTTTTGATTCATAGGTCTTATGTGACTGCTTTTCTCTTTTGCTATTCAGGAGTAAGCTTGCTGATTCCCGCTGGGGCCATTCCCCAAGGGAGAGTCTACGAAATGTATGTGACTGTACACAGGAAAGAAAATATGAGGTAAATATGCTTTTTCTGGTGCGCTTGACTTTATCAATGTCTGACCTGGAGGAGAACTGTGCAATCGAAAGAATAAACCCAACATATTTTTGTCTTGAGTGCCCTGCTTCCAGAATACCCTTTTTTCTCCTAGGCCTCTAAAAGGTCAGCTTCTCTTCATCTTTGAAGCTTCAGACACTTTTGTAGATCTTGAGAGTGGGCCGAGGGCCAGAGACCTTTTCTCAAGTGGACATTGGGCATTATAACTGGAAAAAATGGCCAGAAATGTGATCCATAGATCGTCTAGAGAGATACGTGGGTAGACACAGAGACATCAGCTTCATGTGGCCTGGCTCAGGAATCCAGCCCTTTCCCATTAGAGGGTCAAAGGCCACAGAGATTAGACAACCCCTTAACCTCTGACCTGCCACCCCCACGTCAGCCTGGTACTTTATTCTCACCTGCGGCTTCTTCTTTTTGTGAGTTCCCCCTAGCTTGAGTGTTATCAACCTCCTTCCTGTGTTCAGCACTTACAAATTCCATATCAAGACTCTCTAAAGGGATCTAGGGTTGATTCAAGCTAGCTTGGATCCTGAGGCTTTGTTTTGAATGTGTCATAATCATAAAGATGAGGTGATTTTACGTAAAAATAACAAGAGGGGTTTAGAAGTCCTAAATTCAATCTTCATTCTGGCCTCTAACAAATCTAACAAGTAGTCTCTCTTGGTTAGTTCCCACATAAAACAAGTGTATTAAATAGTGCTTTAAAGGCCTGATGGATTAAGGCTTCTGAAGTACACTGAGATCTTAAAATAAAAGACACTGTTGAAATGAAGATCCTTACATGTAATTATCATTGTTTTTCCCAAGGGGAATGGCATCGGCTCTTCAGCCCTGAGCTGCACATACAAAGCCTGAGTGACAAATGTTGAACTAGGTTATCATTATAACACATTATACCTTCTGTCTTCCCTCTCTCATCCTCAGAAAAACATCCATTTTTAGTCTTGTTCTTCAAAAGCCGAAAAGCTCTTTTATCATGCTCCCGGGTTGAGATATTGGCATTTAAAATCTGTCGGACCCAGAACATTTTTTTTCCTCAGGTGGTGTCCTTTCACCTAGGTGAACACTAGCCGGTCTAAGAAAATGACAAAGTTCCTTGAGCATTATTCAAGCCTTAAATTTGAGCAATAGAAAATTACTAAAAGGCTCATATTTACTCACATCAAATATTCATTTTTTTCATTCTCAATGCAAAGTAACATTCACAGGCCCTCAGCGCGCCCTTCTTTTGCAGCAGGAGAAATGAAGAGCAGCAAATTCTAAGGTCCCTGTATATACTTTCTGTCTTCTTCCTCCTGTCCCAAGTCAAGGTTGGCGCTAGGTATATCCATCCCTCAGGACCTTTGCCAACCAGGACACTTTGTTGAAACAGAAATGAGGATTGGCTTGTGCTTTATGCTGAGAAGCAGTGAGGTGTTCATGTCTCTTATTGTCCATCTGACCACCACCATCAAGCCTTCCGGGGCTGCTGCCGGAGAGCAATGAGGCTGAAGGGCGTGTGCAGTCACGTGCCTTGTATGGTTCTCTTTCCCATGGCGTAGCCCACACCCTGGCCAGAATAATTGCGCATTTTAGGTAAAAGAAAGAGAAAACAAAAAATTGATAAAGCTAAACACTTCTGCTTTGAGGTTCCTCTGCCTTTGACTCTAAAGAAAAGGAAACTGTTAATCACCTCTTGCCATCCCTGCCACGTGAACTTAGGCACAGAGGGAATTACTCTGTTGAACTCGGTGCGCATCAGAGAAGTTCTGTTTATAAAAATGAAGCTAGAGAAACCCCCGAGATCTCAAAAGAAAATATGCATAAGAGACCATGAATCAAGGCACAAACACAAGAAGATACCTGTAGCAAATAACGAGAAAATCCTCTCTTCTTTTCTGTTGTGAACAAGATGCATTTTTCTTGTAAAAACACAGTGACAAAAATGTGTTTTAAGACATCTTAATAGCAGAAGGCAAAGTTCCATTTATTTACCCTACTTTTAATCTCATTTATTCCTCACTACAACTCTGTGAGTTATGATGAGTTCCAATTTAAAGACCAAAAAACTAGTGCTCCAGGGAAAACGAGTCACCCAGCCGAGTTCTCACAGTTAACAGCTGAAGGAAGGCAGAATTCACAGCCAGGTGATCTCACGGTGAAGCTCTTCCACTCTCTCACAAGCCATCCATCCCTCCTTTGTAGACAGCACCAAGGCACACTGAGCCTCTGCTTTTTCTTCTAGTACATTCTTGAACACGCTTTCTTTCTACTGCTCACTGAGGACCTTTTCTATCCTCACATGATCTGAGACAGAACTTCTAAGAGAAGACATTGGGAGGACATCAGAAGATATGAATGTTACTTCAAGTCACTTGTAGGACAATTTTGATCATTTTTCTCCATTTTCTTTCTCTCAGATTCCCTTTATTGCATCCAAAACTGGGTGTTTTTCCAGCTGGCTGGTATCCAGCTGGTCATCTGCTGATGTGAACTGTCTAAAGGGAGGCGTGAATTTAATTACATGTGGCAGAGTGGCTGTGACAAGGGGGCCGTATCATTACTGAATGTGCTCTAAGAGAGAACCCCGAATGGCAGATGAGCAGCCTAAATGAGCTGCAGAGATGGGACAAGCTGTCTCTGACAAGGGGGCAAAGCTGCAAGGCCGCGATCATGATTTCTACCTCTCCCGCTTTAGAGATCTCGGGAGAAGCCGCGGAGCCTCTGTTTCCTCCGTGGATACGATTTCCATGATTAATGGCACTAACGAGCACCTTTTT
Organism: Ailurus styani; assembly: GCA_002007465.1. Lineage (NCBI taxonomy): Eukaryota > Metazoa > Chordata > Mammalia > Carnivora > Ailuridae > Ailurus > Ailurus styani. The sequence goes on from LNAC01000152.1 coordinate 1,946,907, forward strand.
GCCTTGTTTTCAGTAGCAGCTTAAAAAAAAAAAGTCTGACTCAGACTGAAATTTTGCTCTTGTCATTTCTTACTGAAAAATAATATGAATTCAAAATACCACCGTTAATTTTCCCTGTCTCTGTATTCTGTCCTCACTTAGCAGTTTTCTCAAAAGGCCAGGAAATCAACTTAGACATTCCAGATAAAAAGGTAAATAGGGCTTTTTTTGTAAACTGTGGGACCCGCCATGAAAGGATGTGAACAGCCAAGTGATAGGAGAATAGCAGTGCATTTTAAAGATTGAACTGGTGGAGAAGGTAGGCTGGATGAGTTGGTGGAGGAAACGGGAAGACTCCCTGGAGGCTGGATGCCTGATGGAGCTGTGGCAATAAACTAGGTGTGAGGGGAGAGGGGAAGAAGCCAGGCCTGAGTCTGGAGGATGGAAAGTGAAATATATTTCAGAAAAAAAGAAAAAAAAAAAAACATTTCACCACTGGTTAGAAGTGTTGCTGAAGTGTGACAAAACAATATGAATATGTAGGAACCTGGGCACTGGGAAAATTGTGAGTGCAACTAGTTCAAGGAGGAAGGACAAATTCTGATTTAGATGTAGGTAGTGTGTGCAGAATGGGATATGGGATTAATGGTGGTGAGGCAGACAGGGAGTCACCAGGGACTGGAGCCTCTGTGGGGGAAAATACAGAGGCAGACAGAAGAGAACAGGGGAGAGAGCTTTGGGAAACATTCCTACTTAAGGTTTGGGTGTGATGAGCCCAGGTAAACAGAACATGTAAGGATAAGGCAGATAGATAAATATAGAGTTTGCATCTGGTACAGTGATGAATACCAGTGACATCTCAATGAATATTTCTGAATGAAAGAATGAATGATTGTAAGTATAATGGAGAAAAAAATCAAAAGTAAAGAGAGTTTCAAGGTGGTGAAGTGGTTGACACATGTGTTACTAAAAGTAAAATGTAAAGAAAGAGAATAATGCAAGAAATCACTGAATTTGTTGGGGGCCGAACACTCGTGGCCTTTCGAATTTTTTCAAAGGATGAAATCCCCGTTCAGAAGGGTTCAAGGTGTGAGTTAGTGGTGAGACAATGTAAACGACCATATATAGGTACTGACTATAAATAATAAAATAGTATGTTAGGATAACGAGCCAAAATTCTATTATGTAAGTAATCGTATAGTAGGAAGTTTTTGTTTCTTTAACGTGTTTTTGGAACTTGGTAAAATAGTAGTTGACATTATCATTTCTCAGTGAAACTCAATGATATTCCCCTTTTGAGCCCTCAGCCTCTTATTTCAACGTACAGCTGTAAAAGGCTACAGGTATCGGGGGAAAAGAGTGGAGTCCAGGTATATTTAAATCTTATTCTCTCACTGTTCTCCACAGTGTTCATATACTGCAATCCTACTTATAAAGAAATGGTTCAAGGTGATTTATGAAAACACAGTCTTTACAATGAGAGGAAAAAAATTGTAAATAAGTGGATGAGAAAATGAGAAAATGAGAAAAAATAAGATTTGAAAAGATAACAAAGTCAGGTGAGCAGTTAAAGTATAAAATATTTCGTGTGATTCCCAGTGTATTTCCTGGTACTAGGTCATGAATTTACTATTCCAAAGTTTTCAAGAGGGGAATGTGGTAAGTTACAAAATCCATGTGTCCATGAGGAAAAATATGCCCAAAAGAAGTTCAATTATTTCTCCTTTCGTTCCACATAAAGAAGACATTATTTTGTTGTTAGTGCAATGACCAACATCCTTAAAATAAAAACAGCAGTGTGTTTTCATAGGGCTCCTTCTGTTGGTGTCCCTCCATGTAAGCAGACGGTATAAGGTCCAAGTGTAAATTCAGTAAAATAATTCCACAAGGATTCATCAATTCAGTCAGAGCATAATACTTAACCTGTTCCGGCTTCATCCAGGGATAGATTCTGGCTTGTTTAGGGAAATGGTGGCATGCCCTTCAGAGTGGCTTCCATAAATACTTTTTTTTTTCTGCTCAATTGAGCTTTTGATAGCAAGTGAGTTAGATATTCCCTGTCAGATACCCAGAGTGCAAATATTTCAAGTTGCCAGTTATATGTGAAACTGTGTGCTTCAAAAGGCAGCTGAGCCTCGGGTGGGATTGTCATCCTGAGGGACCTGACAAAAGACATGTATGTTAATAGTAGGCATCTTGTCTCCACACAGAGGTGGATGGAGACAGATTCTCTTCAAGAAATAATTTTGAGCTTGCTCTAGCAAATAGGCCAAAAAAAAAGTCTCAAGGCCCTAAACCCAAATAAGCCACCCAAAATATACCACTGTGTGAAAGAAACCAAGTCACTTGAAATCTAGCTTTGCCTGTTACTAGTTTTGAGGCCATAGGCAAGTGTGTTAATATCTTTAGATTTCCATTTCCTCTTCTGGAAAAAGAAGTAAAATAAATACTTATCCTAATTCCCTTACAGGTGTGCTGTGAGCAGCAAATGCAATTGCTTTTATGAAAGTTTTGCAAATTATGCCCTTCTGTGTAAGAGAAGTTCTCCTCACTTGATAACAGCAGGCAAAGGATGAGGAAAAATCTCTCTGACAGGAAACTCAAACTCCTTTCTGAGGGGCTTTGTCCCAGAGCCTTCAGAATCCATCAGCATTTACCATATTATCCTTGCTGGACTTTGAAAAGCCTTGAAAACTTTAATTATCGCTCCTTACTGACTTTTGACTTAATTGCTGCTTCTGCAGCTAATTTTTGCTTTGTTTCCATTTCCTTGTCATCTGCAGTTCATATTGAGAGAATGCTGAAGCATCTCAGGTAACACATAAGACATACAGGAGTAGAGCCCTCTGCAAAAACTTGAGTCAGGTTTATTCGTATTTAATTTCTACTAGTTTTGTTCTGTGTATTTTATTATCCTCTCTTCGTGTAAAGAAAGGAAATGTGGATTTAAACATTCTGACCTTTGGTTTCGCATAGTTAAATCTTAATTTCTCCCTAAGTCACTCCTTCCATGTATGCTTGGAAATGTTTCCAATTTCAACACTACTTCTTTCATCTTGAAAACAGAAAGATTCTTATCATATTTCTTCTTTGTTTTTCATTCCCCGTTACGAATTCCGCTTCACCACTTCCCTATTCATTACATTCTTGCACCTCAGTGGGTTAATAAATTCTTTTGACACCTACTGCCCCTTCCTTCCCTTGCTATCCCTCCTCCAAGAATGGTGCCCATCAATATTGCATGCCAGGGGTGTGCTTGGAGAGTACAGGTCTGACAGCTCCCAACCCAGCAGGGAGGCTTCTCCCTTCTGTTCCAACTCAGTGATGAGAAGAACCCCTCCTCTTTCTGCCTCAAGCACCGACTGCTAACAGCAGACTGAGAGACAGATGTTTCCAATCTCCAACTATATTGCAAGGACCACTTGAAATGGATTCCACTTAAATCTCCTTCCTTAAAAGTTTAATGCTTACTTCTCAAGGTACACTTGTAACTAAAAGGTAAGGGTACTGCTCACAAAAATGTAGTCACTGCTACATTTTTTTTTCCCCACCATGGTAGGAAAAGTAGAATTAGCAAGAATGAGGCTACTTCTTAGGACAGATAATATAATATCAACTATGCCACAATGAAACCAGAACCTCACCCATGTATGAAAAGAATGAATTTCGGAGTAGAAGGAAGGAGGAAAAACTGGGTTAAGAGGAAATGAAAAATAAGAGATAAAGGGGATGCTAAAGACTTCTCAAGCTGCCAATAGTCTTATTATCCCAAAAAGTACATTGCCAAATACTTTAATAACTTTAGATTTAATAAAACTGTGTCATTATTCATTGAAGATGGAAAGATAGTAAAGACTAAAATGAGAGAAAAATTATTTTTATTTTCTAAGTAGGAAGAAAGAAAAGCCATAAGTTGGTGAGATCCTTGTGAAATTTTAGAATGAGAGGAAGCAGTGATAACCAAGTTTTATTAAGGAGAAAATATGTCAAATATGTCAAAATGATAATAATTGTCAAGAGCTAACGACTCCCAAAGATTTGACCTTACCATAGCTGCCACAATTTTGTGGTTGCTGAAAGATGACACAAGACTCCTGAGTCAGAGACAAAGGACAGTTTGTTACTCATGACAACAGAACAGTCAAGAGTTTTATCATTTTTGTGCCAATTCCCAAAACCTCAGTTTCAAAAGGGAGATGCAGAGAGGATCAGATGATATCTACAGACTCAGTGGCTGCATTCCAGGAAGGACCTCTAGCTTAGAAAACTTGAGTTTTTATAATGGGGAGTAGACAGGTTTGCCATTTGCTCCAAAGATAAGCAGTATCTTTATCTTCCAAGGTGACTGCTATACAGTTGTCTTGAAAAGACATCCAAAACATGAAAGATCCATGGAGTATTGTCTTCCAACGATATGTGTGTGTGCCTGTATGTGTATGCACACACGTATGTATGTATGTATATATGTATGTATATATAATAGCTACTGTCATTCACTGAGTCATAATTTAGGGTAAACTATAGATATAAGCTAACTTCTAGATTATTTAGTATTTAATATATTAACCATAAATAAAGAAAAAATCTTAGAGGAAAATCCTTTTCAAGTGGCCATCGCAATTATAAGAGATTTTGATATGTCCATTATAATATCCATGTGAATGAAATGGAAAGATGTGAAGTGGACAATGTATATTTTAATTGATTTATATTTGACTAAACCAACAAATTCGAATTATTGATGTTAGATTGGAGAGAGGTTTCAAGTAGTATTTTTGAAAAGGTCTTTTCCCTATTCTTATACTACAGTGTTACCAATGATTGGAACGAGAACATAAATGGCAGGCATATCAGATTTATGGAGGCTAAAAGACTGGAAGAGTTGGCTGATATTTGGAAGAAAGACAGCATTAAGAAATAGATGACCTGAAATTTTCTCTGAAACTATTAAGGTGAAATTAAATAGCTAAATATAAATTTCTGTACATAGGTTCAAAAGCCATCACTGCAACCACAAAACTACAGAGACTTAGCCTAAGAGCCTTTCATGTTAGGAATGCACTGAGTGGTTAGCTTTAACAAATTACTTGACCTTCTTGGGGCTTCATTGCCTCATTTTATAAAGGAGATGCTTAACCATATTATCTCCATCTTCCTATGTAACTCAAGCCTGAAATAATATTTATAAATAATTACTTGACTGAGAATAATCTAAGGCAACAATTTTGGTGAGGCATTGATACAATGCTGCCTACTTAAGTATAATATTCATTTCCAGATGCCTCACTTTAGTGAAGACATTGGAATACTAACAGACATCTATATAAAAGTGAAGATAGAAATATAGGGAGATATCTGGAAACCATGCTTTTCTAGTTGAAGTTTAAAAATTGAGGCTGTTTGGTCTGAAATAAAAAAGATTTTCTAGAGGCATCATAACAATCTCTAAATATTTAAAAGGTTCTGATACCAAAGTGGAGAAAAGGCAGGCCAGAGATATGTGAAGAGAAGTGCCAGGAAGGCAGATTGCATCTATCCTAAGAATGTTGTGTAAATTCGAATTGGTAATAGATGAGGTGGCCCTCAATAGTAGTGGAGTACAATTTTGAATGTGTCTAAAGCACTATCCATCTGTCAGGGTATTGTAGAGGGGTTCCTACTTTGAATGGAAGGTAGTGCTTATTGACCCCAGAGACCCAGCCTCCTCTAGAAGTCTGAGTTCATGATTTCTTAGCCACACTGTTCTGACAGAGTAGTTTTGAGTATTGTTGTTGAGAAGGCATTGGTTTTAGTTCCAGTGCTCGCACTTGTTAGCGGTAAGACTGGGCAATCCGTTCAATAATTTGGAACTACTGCTCACGTATTAACTGATATGTTGGGTTAATTTTTCCATTTGTTTGTTGATTACAGTAATGTTAGGGAAAGGTCTTAAGAGAATTTAAAGAAGGGGGGAAATAAAGAATTTAGATCTTTGAAGTTCTTTCCACCCAGATTCTCTGAATATGAAGTATACAGGTAGATTTCATTTTAAATTCTAGAACCATGGAATACAGTTCTGTATTCTGTCTGGTCATATTTGAAAGAATGAATCTGCTCTACTAGCCTGAATTACTCCTGAAAGTCATTTGGAAGTTTAGCTCTAGGGTGTCCTTACTCTGAAGTGATTTTTTTTTTTTAAGTATTTCTTGTTAGGTCCTAAAAAAATAAAAGTATGTAAAACCTTGCGAGAGCAATGACAAGTATTATCAAAAAAGATGGTTATGTATTCTCCCAAGGACTCTGTTCCTTCTTATCCCATCCTAAAAGTATCAGTACCTGAATTCAGAGGAAATTACCAGAGGCAGACCTGTGTCTGGGGGAAGGGGATCAAAGAGATATTGGCTGATTCGCTGTTATAAATATCTCCAGTCTTGAAGATTAAATAAAATCTTGGTATAAAGGACATGTCTTCCCATTTAATTCTTCCTTTCCCCCCCAACCAAAAAAACTAAAAAACAAAAAATATGAAAAGCTCCCAAGAAGAAACAATTTGTACAACTTCAGATCTAAAAATCTCAATGAGTACAGAGTAAGTGGATACTATGGAAATGTCACTGGTGCCAATCTCTGCTCTTCTCCTAGGCCACCCATGGAAGACACCCAGACTCTCTTGACCCCTGTGGTGAGCTGTGGGCCTCCCGGAGCCCTGCTGACCCGCCCCGTCATCCTCACTATGCATCACTGCGCAGATCCCAATACTGAAGACTGGAAGATACAGCTCAAGAACCAGGCAGCACAGGGACAGTGGGAGGTGAGCTTCCATTAGGATAAAGATGGAACGCAAGACAAATTCATGCAAACAAACTGGAGTAATTATGGGAAGGTTTTTATTTTGAAAGCAGAACTTACACTCAAAAGGAGAGAGAGCGGGGAAGAGAGTGTATGAGAAGGAGGGAGGGAGGGATAGAGACGAGTTCCTGAATGTTCTATCTACTGGTGGGTAGGCACAATGAAAATGGTGGTCAAGCATTAGCTAACTCCTATGGAAAGTACACTTGAGCATCCTACACAAGTCCCTGTAGGAACATACATACTATGTCTTAGGATGGGAAACATCTATATATTTTTGAAATTTGCAGGTAGAAATGTACTGCACCTGAGTCAGAAAATGGTAGGCATTGTAGAAACATACAGGGAATATAGTTTTTCTGAACTGAACTTGGGAAAACAGAAAGGGTGCCTCTCCTAAGCTCCACTAGAATGAAGAACATCTATGGTGTCTTGGCTCTCTGTGGCTGTTGCCGTCATAACTTCTTAAGGATAGTGCCTTAAACAGATCCTGTTCTTTACATCAGAATTCTTCAATTAGCACCTGAAGTTTCAAGCAAAAGAATTTGTTAGATTTACCATGAAGATTTTATACCAATAACTAAAAAAAGAAAAAATAAAGGCTTATGTATTTTCATTGTCATCCCTTGAAAAGACAGTATCTGTTGTTTAAGTGGGAAATAGCCAAATTAAATGTAACATTTTAGAATATTCTCAAGAAGACATATTTCAGGAATCTGTTTATGAAAAAATGTCTAATAGTTTTGAAAGCTACCCCTGTATTTTTGTGTAAGCATTACAAAGCATCCAACCTATATATTTTATACTTTGTGATTACTTGTGGTGTTTTTCTTTTAGGAAAGAAATTTTTAGAAAAAATGTACATGAAGATTCAAGCCTTTAATATTATAGGAAGTAGTAGTATTGCAATTAGAAAGGCATCCCCGGGATTACGGTAATTTCCTTCCTAGGGACATGTTCTCTTGGCCACATGAGGGGATCACTCCTTGCCAGAGGACTGAAAGTCCAGGGCTAAAGTTTAAGTGTATGCTTTATGTTGAGTTATGACCAGCCTTAGACATATCTAACTTCCAGTCCATTTAGGCTTGAAACAATTAACCTCGAAAACATCCCAAAGTCTTCATCTCAAGTGATTCTAAATTGTTTGCACAAGACTCTGCTTAATACCGTATTACCCTATTTCTGGACTTCAGTAATAATAACAGTAACAACAACAATTAAATGAAATAAAGAAACGAGAAGAGTAGAAGAGGGCAATGCTTAAGAATACACTCTTAGACCTGTGGCAAGGACAGGGTCCATCTTTATTCTCTACTATGTCTTACTGAAGGCTTTCTGTGACATGCCTCATGGATTGATTTTGAGGCTTGCCCTCACCCTGCTGGAGGAAAAAAAAAATTTTTTTTCCAGGTGTCCTTTTGGGGTAAAATAAACCGAAAGGTACTGAGTTTCTCTCTGTCTTTGCCAGTGCAGTTTGAGCTTCATCTTTGAGGACAGGCACAGTTGAAGAAATAATTTCATGGAGGGCATTAAACGCCCCTCCTACTATCACCCAGATGATGTTGCAAGACCTAGCTAATAAACAACCACCCGAGGTGGCAACTTCTTTCATATCTTTGTTCGTCCCCAGAGACTCAATTTATGATGACACATTCATTCATTTTTTTTGACAATTAGCCATTTGCTCCCCATGAGCCAGGCCCACTGAGCTTCGGTGGGAATCAAAGCAGATGTAGTCCCTGCCTCTGTGGAGAGAAAGTAGCCTAATGCAGAGGCGGAATCAGGTCCACACATGTATTTTATTCTCCCACATGGAGTTTTCTTTTAAATTTGCATTAATTAAAAGTTGGAAAATGTCACGTAAAAAAACGTGAACTTCCAGCTCCTCTTGAAAAATTCAAGAGAATTCTCACTGGGCCTACATGTCTGCGTAGCTGTGATAGGCTGAGCCCAGTGGAGGCTGAGCTCTTTAGCGAGGTTTGTGCTCCACGTTACCCCAGTCTCTCACCCCCGCCTTATGGTCTTCTGCCCTACCTGCTTCACACGTTCCTATTCCCTGGCTGACCTGAGATGCATGTGGAATTTTGAACCTTGGTTTATAGGTCCTACACTTGGTCTTTCAGATGATTTTCTTCTGTGGCCTGAGTCATTTGGATAAGTCAAAACTTAGTTGAGTTCATAACTATTTTAACAATATTCAGCACTTCCATTTATTTTTATTTCTTGCTAAATATTTTCAAAAGCTGAAAGGATAGGCTGTTTAACCAGAGAAAATCACTGAGCTTGCTATATTGTACTTTATCTAAGGTCTAGCAGCCCAGATTATTGAGAAAAAGTAGTATATTGCTTTGAAAAGTAATTGACAGGTGAGTTTGGAAAAACACAGTAGAATGGTATTGCGTAATTCCTTAATTCCTCTAAACCTTTTCCAGCCCCTAGATTTTTAGGGAAAACTTACTACTGTATAATGACATTGAAATAAAAGAGTGCTTCAAGATTCAATCAGACACTTAGAGATTAAAACATTAAATTCTCAGAAACAGGTAATGAACTCGGGTGCACTGAATTTAAGAGGATAATTCATGAATTTCTTTTGGAATTTTATGTCGATTCCAGTAATGTAGACTCGCAGAAGGAAAAAGTGCTAAATAGAGGATATCTAAATAAAAAATATTAGCAGTATGAAGGCAGAGGAAGGGAGAGAACCATTAAGAATGGAAATAGTGTATAATAAAGCCTGAGAAAGGAAAAAAAAAATACAGGGAAAAGGATGATCACACTTCGCAGAAGAGATGCTCCTCTGTCTGCCAGGCCACCATCATGGTGGCCAACGGGACCCGCAGTGGCTCAACCACGGCCCCTTCCTTCCTGTCCTTCAGGATGTGGTGGTGGTTGGAGAAGAAAACTTCACCACTCCCTGCTACATTCAGCTGGATGCAGAGGCTTGCCACCTCCTCACAGAGAACCTTAGCACCTATGCCCTGGTCGGGCAGTCCACCACCAAAGCTGCCGTGAAGCGCCTGAAGCTGGCCATCTTTGGGCCACTTTGCTGCTCCTCTCTGGAGTACAGCGTTCGAGTCTACTGTCTGGATGACACCCAGGATGCCCTGAAGGTAGGTCGCTCCTATCCGAACCTCCATCTTTCCCTTCACACCAAAACCAAGGTGTGGCATGGCACACACATCCAGATAAGGGTGTGTGTGTGTGTGTGTGTGTGTGTGTGTGTGTGCGCGCGCGCACGCGCGCGCATCCAATGCGTGAACCTAAGCATCTGGCCCCAAAGATGCCATTTAAAAAAGAAATTAGACATTTCTCTGAGGCCATGCTGATAAATGAGTGGTTTCTATTGTGCTGATTCCTCCCAAGGGCTACTTTTGTTTACCTTCCTTGATTTCCTTTAATGAAAAATTTAGAAGAAGTAGAAGAATTTGGCAACGAGATGTGGATGGTAAATAATGTGCTTCCATGTTTATCTCAGCTGTGTGCTTCCTATAAAAGGAATTGGCATAATTGCTCACACTGTATGTTCCTCTTGTGTGCCACTTCATTTATATGCTTTCCCATTCTTTTTATGAGGACTGTGAGGAAGAGGGTTAACATTTGACAACAGGCTGCTGCTTTGCAGAATAAATGAGCTTAATTCCTGGTGCTATTATTGCGATTCATTTTATCCCATTTGAAGCTTTAAAGGATATAGTAAGTGCCTTTGAAGAAGTTATGATCTAGAAGGAGGAATAAAAGAATTATGCCAAGGATTGGGAGACAAGTCAGAGTCTGATAAATGCTAGAGATGAATGCAAAGTTCTATGGGAGGCAGTTCAGGAGAGGTGGTGGCATATTATTATTTTCAGGACATCTGAAAAGGAGCTAATATTTGAAATTGGCCCAAATGAAAGGTAGTGTTTGATCAGCATCATGAGAAAAAATACAAAATAGCAAGGTGAAGAGAACAGTGGGAAGAAACACAGAGAGAACAGTAAATACAGAGTCCATACAAGGACATTATTTCCAGAAAGCCCAGAATGATACAGAGGAGTTATATTGAGTGAACCTCAACTGCCAGAGAGAGAGGAGTTGAGACTCAGTGTCTTAAGTTACTGGAAAGCCAGTGGAGAGATTACAGTGAATGAAAGACATGATTGGAAATACACACTAGAAATATTAGTCAGACATCAGTAAAAAGATAGAGTCAAGAAGAAAAGTGTGGTAGATCTGGGCTGATGACGGAGGAGTGAGAAGAAGGGAATAAGTTGTGGAAGGTCCTACAGTAACTCCCATAGGACCTGGTGACCAACACTGAATGGGTGGACCAGAAGATCAAATGTGTCTCTAAGTAACAGTAGCACACTTAGGGGGCAGGCAGCTTTGGGACATGTGGACAGGTGACTTTGCTTTGGGAAGTATCAAGTTAGAGTTATGCCTTAGACATCAGGACAAAGATGTCCAAGGGACAGTTAGAAATATGGGCGTGGCTTTCTGGACAGAGAGCAGATCCTGAAGTAGAGACTCAGGAACAATTATATAATACTGATATTTTTCATCCCCGTGATCAGGGAGAATATCAAGGGAGAGCAGAGGGAAAAGACAAACAACATTGTTAAAAATAACAAGCATTACTGAGAACTTCCTATGTGCTGGGCATGATTCTAAATGCTTATTAACTCATTTAATCTTTACAGCAACCCTGTAAGATATCATTAACCCCATTTTTCAGATGTTCAATTCAGAGTAAACAAAAATTAAGTAAATTGCTCTAGGGCACACAACCACTGAGTGGAGAAAATAGGCTTCATGCCCTGGCAGCTGGCTGCAGGCTAGACCCCCTATCAGAATGTGAGTTGCTGGAAGAGCCACACCCCCAAGGGGAGCCCTGCTGTTGCAGGGGGTGAGCAAGGGTAGCCAGCAGAGGGAGCTAGAGAAGGATGAGCACCCAGAGGAGAAAGAAAAGATGTGGAAGAAAAAATGTGTCAAGGAAGCCAAGGGAAGAATTTTTTTCTACACATCAAAGTATTTCCTTCTGGAATTTCCATCCAGAAAGTAGTTCTGGGTCATGAAAGCAGAGTGTTGCAGGTTGGGTCCACTAGGGGATGAGACACAGGATCTATTTTTGATGGGTGACCTTGTAAGAGTCTGTGATGTTGAATAAATGATGGGAACGTGCAGCTGTAGTGTCAAGCTTATGGTTCTTTCTTTTATATTCCTTGCAGATGTGCTGCTTCTAAGGCCCTGTCAGGATAGAAATCATCCTAGGCTTAAATTCTGCATAGGGAAAACTGTATTTGTAGTGGAGCCGTGGGACCTGATTAAGGCAAATCTTTTAACTATTCTGAGAAAAATCATTGTAAAAAGCACACTATAGAAGATCTACATCATATTTGAAATGTTTGATACACGTATTTTATATTCATTCACGTAGTTCTTATAGTTAGGCATTCTCGACCTTTCTTCCCAAGAGAACAGTCAAACCCATGCAAAAAAAGGTAATAATTCAATAAAATAATTCTAACTGTTTTAATTGGTGAAAAGAAATGCAAATAGCCAACACCAGAAAGATTGACAAACAGATTTAAGCAGTAAACACAACCCAGGAGCAGTTTGCATCATGGTCAGTGCTTTCCAAATAGACATTTATAAATTCTCAGATCTGGGGATCCAGCACTTAGCCGGAAACAAATATGAATAATGGATAAGGCTTTCATGCACCTCATGGCCTTTTAATAATGTAAAAATACCAAAATCCTAGTTATAGGTAAACGGTCTAGCCGACATTCTGTAGAGGCAATTAGTTGGGTCCCAGAAACGCTGCCTAACACCCATGCTTGAATTGAAAACTTGGGGCTGATTCTTAGAAAGGCCCTTTCTTACCTGAATTCTGCCTTCTTGGCACCCGGCCTTCCAGGGCTGCCCACCAGTCTCTGCCATCTCCTTGCTTCTCTAACCACCATTGCCCGTAAATATGCCCTTTCTGAATACCTCTTCCTCCTGCTGGCCCGCCGGCTCCCCCTACCCCACTCACACCCTTCCTGAATCAGTAGTTCTCCAGCCCCTGAACTGAGGACTTAGTTGGGGAAGCCTTAAAAAAGACTTGCTCCGGGGGGGGAGGTGGAGGGGGGGCTTGCTTCTGGCTCCCAACCCACAGGTTCTGATCTAATTGGTGTGGGTATTGGGGTTTTTCTTTGAGCACTCCCTGGGTTATTCTGTTGTGCATTTAAGATTAAGAACTGTTCTCCTAAACACTTGCATAGACCTTTTCGGAACTTTAATCCTACTAAGGACAAACTTCCCTACATCCTTGAATTGTTCTCTCCACCATTCCTTCATCTACTCATATTAACTGCACCTGGATCTTCCAAGGGAACAGGGTCTCCTTCGCAGTCCCTGCGGTGAAGACCACTCCCTCGAACTAATGGCAAGGCCAAGAGGAAGAGTTCCAGTCCTTCTCCTGGGCACTGTTCTACTTGGAGGGCTGGCTTTCTACTGCTCTTCTTATTCTGTTGCTCTGTCATGCATTATCTATTTTAGTTCCTCACACCGAATCCTCTAGTGCCTGCCCCCAGCCCAGCAGTACCTGCCTCACGGTCTTACTTTCCACTCATTTTATTCCTATCATCCTCTCAGATTCAAAGTCGTCACGATTCATAGTTCTTGCCCCAAGTTATTCTGGTAACCTTCACATCATCCCACGTTATCTTTCCGCCAGCGTAGGAGTGCTCTGGATTTCACCCTCATTAGCATCTCCACCTGTGGAGCTCCCCCTTTCCAGCCACAACATCTGACCTTTCATCTCTCGCTCAAAAAAGACACACCGGCCACCCTTGCTTCGTAAGGAAGAACTCCTTCAATCTTTTCTGTTGTTCCGGTCCACAAACTCTTCTCCAAATCTCCAGGGAACTCACTTCCACTCTAAATCTCTTGCCAGCTGGAGCTACTGCAGGGTTTTCTCATTTCCACAGCTAAAGATGACCGCCCCTGAGCAAGCCCCCTGGGTCTACTTCTAGGTTGCTGAGTCGCTCTGAAAATCATAAATGTCTACTTGAGTCTCTTCTACTCTCACGGTAGCTGCCCTAAATTATACCTCCCCTGCTTCTCTGTGTTCCTTCCACTTATCCCTTCTCCACACCTCAGATCTCACAGAGCACTTCTTCTGGGTCTCTTCCCCTCTCCCTATGTCCCTGTTTGTATAGCAGCCCTGTCGTCATGCTGCGCAGTGACTTGACTCCTACTGCCCCACTCAAGGGACCCTCCCTTAGCTCCTGACCTTTACTCTTCAAACCTTTTCTTTCAACCTTCCCGCACCCCAGTCTGGGCTCTGATGCAAAGGAACTCTATCTACTTCCTTGTTTGTGCTTTAATCCAGCTCCTCTAGCCCTCCATCTCCAGCGCAGCCAATGGCGCCCAAAAGTGGGTCTCCCCAGACCTGATATTTTCTTCTAGTTACCACGGTGTACTGGGGACTGCTTTGGAATTGCGGAAACCCTCTCAGAAGGTTGGACTGGGGCAGAGGGGGAGCCCAGCGGAGCGCCCATTCTCAGAGGTTCAGAACTACACAGTCTGTAGAGCTACTAGAAAAACCTGCGGCCCAATGTCTGGAAGTGAACTTATTGAGAATATTAATTCCCACTTTTTTCATATGGGCTTACCCTGTCCATGTGGATAGAGACCAAAACAATAAAAAGGGAGACCACCACATCAGTCAGTCTCAAGCAACTCAAGTGCATCCTTTCACCTCCCCACCCAGCTCTTCTGAGTTCAGCAGCCCTGAGGACACTTTCCCTGAGTTTTGTTAGGCCTGCAGGCAAAAATGGTCACCTGAAACTTAAAAGCTGTGTTTAACAGTTTGGAAGAATTGCAGAGAATCAGGCTGCCAGAGGTGAGTCAAGGCTCCTGGGAGACCTGGGGTTCTTTTATCCACCTTTCGGGTGGGTTTTTTTCCGGTGCAGCGAGAGTAATGTGAGGGTGAGTTCACATAGAGAGATAAAGATGCTAAGAATGGTAAAAACAGTTTAGAGGCCATTCTAGGCTCACTTAGAGAGGTCCTATCTATTGTAAAGATGGAGTTGGATCAAAGATCACAGTTTGGAGGATGCTCATTCAGTTGTCTGCCTTCACCTCGGGTCATGATCCTGGGGCCCAGGGATTGAGCCCCGCATCGAGCCCCACGTTGGACTCCCTGCTCGTCGGGGAGTCTGCTTCTCCCTCTATCTCTACTCCACCCCGCTCATGCTCATGCTCTCGCTCTCTCCCGCTCACTCTCCCTCTCAAATAAATAAGTAAAATCTTTAAAAATCAGTTTTTCTCTTTCCCTTCTCTTCAGGTGATTAAAGTAATACTATTGGTGTTCTGTAATTATTTGCAAAGACTTAAATCCTAATATAAAAGACCAGAAATTAGTAGAGAACAAGATTATATTTGGGTAAGTTGTGAAACGCTCAGGGAGAAACATACATCTATGTGGAAGTAAGGCATTTCTGTCCCACTCTCCTAAGGGTACAGTTTCTGAGATTTTCCTTTTGTACTAAAGAGGTTTATGGTAAACCCTGAGATTCAGAACTTAAAAGAAGAGTTATTTGCATACATTATGGACAGCATGTGATGTTTATTGAATTGCTGACAAACGTACATATGATAGGAACTGAATATGTAAATTAACATAAGCTGGCTCTCTTCGCGTAGTCATTTGGCATGGAGAAGTGCCTTCTTTGGATTTCATCAGCTTTTACATACCCTAATTCAGGCTGCAGTTTAGAGTATAGAAACCCCGTGAAAGATCATATTATGTGGAAAATAAGAGAAAATGAAAGAAATGCTGAAAATGAGAGGAAGTGGGAGGTCTCGTGTGGAGTTGTGCGATACTCTCTCTCTTGGGCTGCAGCTGCAGAAGGGCACAGGTAGCCTGGAGAAGCTTTTGTTTTCATCCTGCCACGGATGCCTCCCGCTGTCCTTCTGACGCCCCCCCACCCCCCACAGCAGCTATGACCCTGCAGAACCCAGAACACCTCCAGCCTGCCACTTCCGGGCTTGTGAAGGCTGACTGGCCCCATTAGCCTTCTCTTTTCTTTCCATTCCCTCAAACAAC
This sequence comes from Ailurus styani, assembly GCA_002007465.1. Lineage (NCBI taxonomy): Eukaryota > Metazoa > Chordata > Mammalia > Carnivora > Ailuridae > Ailurus > Ailurus styani. Next base: position 1,962,790 of record LNAC01000152.1, read on the forward strand.
GTCAAAACTAGCTTGACCGGTGTTTTATGATTTCAGGATGCTGGTCTCTACAATTAAGTTAATATATTTGTACAGGTGACACAAGTATTAGATGACACCAAACCATGTGTTAAAGGTGGCAAGTGTGTTTTTCTTCATCCTTCTGCTGAGCGTATGGGAGGAAGTGTGGTGTGGTAGGGAAACTTGAATTAGGCTGGCTAACTCAATTGGTTCTGCCCTTCCTCAGGTCTGTGGCTCTGGTCATTGAACTTGACCTCTTTGACTAACAGTCCTTTGGTCTACATCAGGGACCCTTAGATGATTCAAGGAGATTAAAGTTGTTAAATTTCCTAGCACAAACTGTACTTGATGATGTTCATTATTCCTAGATGGGCATTTAGATAGAATGGCATTTTGAAGATAATGGCTCAATGAAGATACTAAATCTAGTTGTGATCTCATTGTGAGGTGAGTTTCAGGTTTTTAGGCAAACCAGTTGGTCAGCCATTTGGGGACAGGGATCTTTTTGGTAAATCTAAATTTACTGAATCTTTATTACCTTCTCACGAGGCTTGGCCCTGGCCCTATCATATATTTTGGAAATAACCTGCCATGTTGAATTTATTTTTTGTGAGAGAGAAGGAAAAGAGGGGGAAAAAATGAAAGTTGTGGTAGGCAGTATAGAGGCTCCTGAAAATATCTATACCCAATGTTCAGAACCTGTAAATATGTTACCTTACATGGCAAAAGGGACTTTGCAAATATGATTAAGGGTAAGGGCCTTGAGCTGCAGAGATTATCCTGGATTTTCTGGGTAGGTCTAATCTAATGACATGGTGTGTGAAAGTGGAGAACTTCTCTCAGCTATAGTCCAGGGAGCCATGACCGTAGAGGAGAGACCAGAGAGATGTGCCATTGCTGACTTTGAAGATGGAGGAAGGGGTCCCTGAGCCCCAGAATGTAGTCAACCTCTGGAAGGTGGGAAAGACAGAAAAGCAAATTCTCTCCTAGAGCCTCCAAAAAGGAAGGCAGCCCTAAAAACACCTTGACTTTAGCTCAGTGGGATTGGGGTCAGACTTTTGATCTGCACAACTGTAAGGTAGTAAATGTGACTTGTTTAGAGTCATGAAGCCTATGGTAATTTCTTATGGCAAAAATAGAAGTTAATGTAGAAATTTAAAAATGGCAAGTTCAGTGGTGAAAGTAATACAATTGGTTTCAGAGGTTCTCGAACAACCTCAAAAGCCCTATTCTTAATTCCAGAGATGTGAGAGGTCATCTTTTCTTCAGAAGTATGTCCAGAGGTGGACAGGTGACACCACCGCTTCCTCGAGCCTGCCCCCGCTTTGGCATTTTGCTTTAAATGTGTCACAAAGCGCCCTGACCTGGCAGGCCAGACGTGGCAGCTCAGACTGAGCCTCCGTGGCGGCAGCAGCTGCAGGAGCCACAGGCAGAGCCCTGGACGCCAGGTGACTTGACGGGGAATGTTTGCCCACGGTCACCAGAGCCCAGCATTGTTGTCATGAGGGATGGAGCACGGCAGACACCCTCAGCGGGGAGAGCACAGCGCCCTGGTGTGCGTGCAGGAGGGAGGGGTGCCAGCAGGTGGGAGGGGTGGCCGAGGGTTGGATGTGTCCCTCCGGGCCCTGCGGCCAGAGGAGGGGAGTCAGCCCACAGGAAGGGAGAGTAGCTTGGCTGAGCAACTGGCAGGGACCAGCAGAGGAGGACAGCCACTCTCTGTGGCCTCTGTTTGGGAAGCGTGCAGGTCCACAGCTGTGAGACCAACAGAGAGCCTCGGCAGCAAAAAGAGAAATTTCTCATTCCTAGTGACAAGGGCAGGTCTCAGCATGGAATTAAAGAATGAACGGGAGTAAGGCAAGTTCCATAAACTTGGAATGGAGATTCGATTTCTTTTAGACCAAGCCAGCACGACGCTTGAGGGTTGGTCTTTTGAGGCTCGTGTGGCAGGCCAAATGTTGCCTGGTTTGGGGCCTTGAGCCCCCTGGCCCATGTGGTAGAAGCGTGGTGAAGGTGGGGCTCAGGGCGTGAAGTGCGCGATTCAGTCTCCTGTGCCTGGTCCAGCGCCGGAGACAGAGCGTGGCGTGCAGGTCCTTCTCTGTCCGGCTGAGCCGAGGCTGAAAACCTCTGGAGGGCAAAGCTTAGGCTCCCAGTGCTGGCCCCAGGCTCCTTGGCAGCACTAAATACGGCCGAATCGGGGCTTCGTGTTTCCATCAGGAATAAAGAGTGCACAGACAAATCACATCCACACGATGCAGAGAACAAAGCCAGACAACATAAAACAAAGCCTTGATTTAACCTCCTTCCAGCCTTCTCTTCCAGAAGAAATCTTAAGGCATTATATGAGATTTAGGTTTAATCATTTGTTTCCTCCCTTCTCCAGCTGATAAGATTTCTCATAAGGACAGGAAAGAATTGCTGGGAGGGCAGTGAGGAAAATGAGGGGGTTTGTGGGGGAGAAGGCTAAAAGCTAGTAACCCACAAATGGGATGATCGCTTCTTGAGGAACTGGAAGCTAAAACAACTGCCTGCAAGCAAGGAAGCCGTAGGGTTCAGAGACTTAGGAAGAGAGGAGGCAGCTTCTTGAGCAGAAGGAGGGTGAGCACGGAGCGTGGAGAACAGAACATCACACGCTCCCTGGCACAAAGTCCACTCGGGCAGAGACTTCTCGCATTTTGAAACCTGTGCCCAGAGCATCTCTGCCTGCAGCTCTGTTGCCCGGGGGCTCTCCCATGCACTATGCACCATGGGAGACTGACACTCCAGCGGCCCCGAGGCAGATGCGCTCTAACCCCAGCAATGATGCAGCATGAAAAATTCTGGGGTTAGGAAAACCAGAGTGTGGGAGCTGTAAGGCTGCTCGACTCGCCTTGTCCTGTGCCACCTTCGTGAGAGCTGATGCTCTGGGCTAAGCGCCCGGGGGAGTTCTGGGTACTAGCCGGCGGCGCTCCCTCTGTACGCACGCACAGGCCTTTAAAACAGCTCGGATTTATTGTGGCTCTTAAGTGGCCCAGGCTAATGGCTTGGCATGGATAATGTCTTGGTTTAATTGGTTATTGTAAAAGCCGCTTGTTTCTACTGTGGAATCTCTTGTCCCTGCCTTTCGAGGGATCCCTCACAGGCCCCCCGAATCAATACAGCCCTCACTCAGGGCCACCCAAGAGCCTGCGCTGGGCAGCCACTGAGCTGGGGAAGCAGCCGTCCTGCAGGATTGCTCAGGTCTCAGCATCAGACTCACACACACAGGGGCCTGCTCCTGGTGACTCTGTGACTGGGGTCTCGCCTGTGTACCCACCTCTGCCGATAACTGACTCCTGAGAGAGTCTTCTCAAGGTTAAGTTACAAGGGTGAAGACAGATGTGACAAAGGAAGTCAGAAAGTGACCCATTCTCGCAGAAATGGAGCAAGCTCATCAAAGCAACAGGTAGAGTCACCCAGAACCGAAATAGGGCCCTGAGGGGAAGTCCTGCCAAGAGGGACGACAACCTTTGCAAAGGAAGGTGACATTTGTATTTCTGAGAACAAAGAGCCTAGATGATCCTAATTCCTATGATGGCATTTCTTCCCAAGGTCACTACATTTTTCTGAAGTCTAACTAAATCCTTTGACTTTAAATATATCTTGTTCTTATTGTCTCATAAGGTGCATGAAATATCCTAGCTATGTGATCCCAAAGCAGCTGTCCGGAAGCTGTCCTGGAGCTGAGCACACCGTGTTGGGGCCATGCGTTTACATGGCGATCTCCCTTCCCTGAGGCCTATGGGGCAGGGTCGGGGGCTCGTCCCTGTGCTCTGGAGCCTGACAGTTCCCGGCAGGCCATGTGCATTTTACTGATGTTGAATGAATGCTCTCAGGAAGATTAAGGAGAGGAAAGTATTTAACTGTAAAGCTATATCTTCCTGATTCATACATTTGTTATTTTTATGTCCTCTTCCTTCTGTGTATCATATGTATAATAAAATGATTTCATGCCAAAGGAATTTGGAAAATCAAGACTTTTGAAATACAAGTTACAGCATATTTTTAAGTGGTCTCTGTTATCTGAAATTACGACAGTTAAAAACATAACAATACGGAACCAAGCCTGACTAGTGTATCAAGTAGGCTTGCTTCTTCTTTCTTCTGATATAAAATTTATATAGTTGCCCCTTGAACTATATGGGGGTTATGGGCACCAACCCCCCAGGCAGTTGAAAACTTGCATATAACTCTCGACTTCCCAAAAACTTAACTACTAACAGCCTCCTGTAGACTGAAAACCTTACCAATGATATAAATAGCGGATTAACACGTGTTGTATGTTGTATGTATTTTGCACTGTATTCTTACCATAAAGTAAGCTAGAGAAAAGAAAATGTTAGTAAGAAAATCATTGGAAAGAGAAAATAACATTTGCAGGCTTGTCCTGTACTTGTCGGAAAAACTTGGTGTGTAAGAGAACATGTGAAGCTCAAACCTGTATGCGGATTTGCTGTATGCGTGAAGTCATCTCTAACTTGTGTAGTTTTAGATGATTGTAATTTCCAAGGAGCCATTTTATTTATCACTTACAATATCTTTAATTCACTTTAATATTTTTAATTTGTGGTTTGGTTATTGTCTCCTCCTTTATTTTGTTATGTTTCCTTGAAGTTGAACACCCTGAGTGTGAGATCTGTTGCCACTTCTCAGGAAGAACATTAAATTTAAGTTTGGTAAGGATTCTTCTTACTGAATCATTTCTCCTAGGGCTGATTTCTCCCAGAGGTAGCAGTGAAAAGACATCTGCCCAAGTCAGTGTCTCCAAAATGGCTTCACACACCCCAGGCCCAGTGAACTTTGGGGGCCAAAAAGATAATAATACTTCCATGTTTATTCATCTTGGCTCATACTTTTAAACTTATGTGTCTTTTATAATGTAAGTGTGGGTGCATCTCGATGGGCAGTTTCTCTGTCACCAGGGTTCATGTCTAATCAAAGCAGACAAAAAAGTTAGGTTCCTCCCAGCTCTGTGCAGCTGCTCTGTGCTATTCCTGGTTGATGGAAAAACAGAGAGCTTAAGACTATGGAGATGGGTTCTCTAGTTCCATTATCTTTAAAATGACATCTTCCTGTGGTGTCTGGGTGGCTCAGGCAGTCAAGCATCTGACTCTTGAATTTGGCTCAAGTCATGATCTGCTCTGGCTCCATGCTCAGCAGGGAGTCTACTTGGGATTCTCCCTCCCACTGCTCCTCCCTGCCCCCGCTCTCTTTCTCTGAAATAAGTAAATCTTTAAATCTCTAAAATAAAACAAAATAATACAACATAAAATGGCATTTTACTTGGTACTTCCAAAAAAGGCTCAAGCCAACGCCATCTTTTCCCACCAGTGAGAACTCTTAATCCTGCCTTTTGAGGTCAACGCCGAAGAAACCAAGGACTGAGGCCTATTCTTGGGCTGACTCCAACCCAGACTTTGCATTCAAATGTGGTATTAGATTTCTTGACTTCAAGGTCATGGCCAATAGGCAGTTTAGGTTTTTCTCAATAGTCCTCCCTGCCAAGAAAACTGATAATGTTCTCCATATCCTCTGGCAATCTATGTTGATTGTAGGAATGGGGTGTGGATTGTACATTGTTGGGTACGATTTCCTCCCAGAATACAATGCATCTTCTTTTAGACATCCCAGGGAGATAATTTGGACATAATGAAGATCTATAGTAATCAGATAATTACTATCGATTGCTCTTTAGACGTCTTGATGAGGTAATTAGGGTGTACTGGAAAGAAGCTAGAACTGATTGATTGGCATGGCTGTAATCTCAGAGATTTCTAATTATGTTTCTTTTCTTCTAATGGCTTATAAACAAACATCATTTTAGCTTTAGAATTTGTCAGGTGCCAGGTTCACTGGGAACATCAGCTTTCTCTATTATGCTAACTAGACACCAAACACGATCTACATAAGCTCATTATGCCTTGCTGCTGAAGCAGAAGAAACGGCAATTAACCCTCACTTTTCTTATTCATCTTCATTTCCACATGGCCAGATCCTTGTCGAGGAATGGAGTGTGAAGTGTTCCACGAGGAACATGTGCAACTCCGGGTTGGGTGGATCTGTATGGCTTATTGGGAACCCTCAGAGCCTGCTGAGCTGTAGGCACAGAGAGCCAGGGCAAAACATATGTGTCCTGGTGGCCGACTGGCTGGCTGGGAGTCGGCTGACTGCTCAGACTCCTGTCACAAGTAATAGCTCCTCATCAGCCAGCAAGATTGAATCCTCTCGGTGTAAATATTCTGAAGCAGCTGGACCATGCCCGTCTCTCCGTCAATGCGCTATTGCCTCATCTCTTCCATTAAACACTAATTAGAGGAATCCATGTCTGAGACTATATTCCACATTATCCTAATATTTCCTACACCTTATAGGACCTTTCAGCAGCTTGCATTGTTCAGAATAGTGGCCTGACTCAAAGATGATGGATGCTAAGAACCACTAAGAAGCAGCTAGAAATGAGCTGTTTACATCTAATCAATGATGTTGGTAAGCTCTGCACTTACTGGGCTACATGTGCATGGGTTAGAATTCATTCAACAAATGCAAAGTGGATGTATTTCTGGCTAAAAGGCAATCTGGTCCCCACACTCACAGTTCTCCGCTGTGATCCAACTGTGTTCGGTACTCTGGTAGGTGCCCAATACATGCGTGTGGAATGACCTGAATGGGCGCTGCATTATTGAACACCCTGCTTCCAATTGAAGTGTCACCAAAAAAGAAGATCGTGTTTTCCTTTTACATTTTTATAAAATCCATTATTTTCCCCAACCCTTAAAAACGTTAAGAAAGGTCACAAATTGCCTACACATGTATGTCACTAAAACTTTTAAGCATGACGACAGCAGGGTGCACAGGGATGGTTCTGACAACAAAGGAGACTCAGCATATTTTGTTCATTGATAACTTATGGTTTGCTGCTGTTTGGATAATTGCAGCTGTACTTGGATGGCTCATTAACTCCCATTAGCTTGTTTGAGGAATGAAAGTCTATTTAGAATTTGTCTTCATGTTACATCTTTATAGCTTAGGTTATATAGCAAATTTTTTGATCAGCCACAGTTCTTGAGAAAGAAGGTATTCTTTTCCAAATTTAATCCGAGTAACTGTTTAGTTCAATATTTGGTGCTGACAGAATTTGCTAATCTGTATCAGTATATTTTCCCCTAATAGGACAGGTAACGAGTATATTTTATTTTAGTTTTTGATAATTGGGAATTGTGCAATGGACAATTTTAGGCAAAAATTTTATTATTTCTGTAGGTAAAGAAACTACATAAAAATTTTTGGAAAAAAAAATCCCAAATGCATTCCACATCTTTACTTGTTGGCTGGTTTTGCCAAGTCCAAGACATGGGTTTGTTTTGTAACAATTTGCCCTTTTCCCCAAAAGTTCATTGAAAATCTACTTACTTTAACTGTTTACTTATATTTCTGCCTGTTTTTTCGTTCATTTGGAGTTCTTTCCATTTGGGGTTCTGGTTATTATTTTCCAGGATTTGATTAAATCTTCCACTTGTCCATTGGAAATGCAGACTGTACTGAATTTGCCTCACAATATATGATGCAGGTTGCTGACAGAGGGTTGATGGTCAGGAGGATTGAATCACATACAGACTGGCAGGGGCTTCAGTTGGAGGGTCTCCGGGCTGCAGAAGTGGGAGTCTGCACGAGTTAGTTGTGGGGTGGGGGAGGTGCGGTGAGGAACATACTCATTTGATGAAGAGAGCCAGCCAGCGGAAGTCATACGATTCAGAGATTTGCTTTTGACTTCGGGCATGTCGTTGTAGGAAGTATTGCAGCTTGAGAGACAGATGGGAGGACAGCTCCTAGAAGAACCTAAGGCTCTTCATTTTAAAGGCAGCACCCACAACCTGCGCCTGTCGATTCACGATATCACCCATTCCCTCTGGAAAAGTAAACTGCTGGCGAAATATCAGGTAAGGTTGCCGAGCTGAACCAAAGGACTGGAGACAGCTCCAAGAAAGAGGTCTAAAATTACTTAGACATGAGATATTCCTTTCCTTGAAATTAATTCTGTATCAGTACTTGTTTCTCCAAAATGGTGTAGAGTTATTTAGGATTTCTGAAAAATACTTTCGAATATTTGAAAGAATTTTTTCTTGATTCTCCTACAAATAATTCTACTGTCATTGTTTTATTTTTAGTAAAAGACTTCCAAGTCCATCATTTCATTTTCAGAATAAATGCTAACATTGAATTGATTAAAAAACAACCTCAAAAAAATGCCTTTGTAAGGTAAAAGGAAAGAACAGTGTTACCCCTCCCATCCCCGACACAAATTAGACTTCAGCCTTGCTAGGAAAATACCTTTACCTTGAAAACTTGGAAGGAACACCAATTTGGAAATTGAAATAGCACCTAAAAATAAAATCTGATCAGGATTTTATTAGAAAACATCACGAAGTCTCACTGCATGGATGCATGGGAAAAGCGGAATCCTCTCCAGGGGTTGTCACCTGCCCCCAGCTTCTCCGAGCCTGAGCTCCCAGGAGGCTGTGCGATGGGCTCTCTAGCCTCATACCCAGTTTCAGGAGATGCAGAAGCACTTGGATAAGCTGCGAGTCCGTGTCTACACGCATGCGAATCCGTCCCGCACTCCAGCACTGCAGCTCCACTGACTGACTTTCTGATAGATGTCAGTGAACCTACTAAGAGTGAAGGGAAGATTTCCAGCTCATTCTTAATCTTGTAGGTCTAGTACTTAACCCGTAAGTTGTGAGTAACTTGCGAGCTTGCTAACACTCTGGAGCTTTCATAGGGGGTGCCGACCAGACTCTTCTGTATAACTCAGCACTCAGTAGAGGGATCTGGCTTTTGACTTTCTCATTAAATCTCTCCCTTTGCTTTCTTCTCCCCCTTCTTTGCAACTGCCTTAAAAATCCCATAGATCTTTCCCTTTTGTGAACAGTATCCTTTGTGCAATCATAGCGGAAAATACTATTTTAATAATAATGATAATCTGATAGTAGTTCAAGCCATGCCTGGGTGAATTCTTACCATCCGCCAGACACCCGTGCACTTTGATTTATCTCATTTAACCCCGGCGGGTCTATGATTAGCCACTCTTTTGCTTAGTTTTTCACAGATAAGGAAACTGAGGCATGAGAATGTTTACTTACCCCACAACACCAAGTGAGCCAAGGGAGGGTGTTCTCATTTATACTGAATTGGGCTCCAGAGCCTCTGTTCTTAAACACCATATTCTGCCCAATTTTTTTTTATTTTTTATTTTTTATTATATCACCCTTTTCTTTCCTTTATGGAAGCAAGATTCTAGGATGGGCCCTTTAACGTGGTCCAGACTTTCAGAACATTTATGTCTGTTCGAGGCTTGGTGCTTTTTAGGCCAAGGATGCTCTTCGGCAGCTCATCGGGCCCCCAGTGTCTCGCTTGCAGTGAGTTTGGGTTTTCCCCTGTCCCGTGCAGAGGGAGCGCAAGGCATGAAAGGGAACTGGATCAGTGCTTTACCCTTTAGACTTTCTTTGCTTTTCTCCAGAATACCACGGCAGGGATTCCTTTTAATGAGCAATGACTGGAGTGTGTAGGTTTTATTTTGGGAATTCGCTAAACTTTTGAAAAAACCACGTACAATGGCTCCTTTTGTAAATGACAGAGCAGCGGCAGACGGTTAGGCATACAGATTCTGGAGGCCGACTCCCTGTGTTCATGTCTCAGCTCTGCCACTTACAAGCTGTGGGATTGGGGGACGGTGGTACTTAACATCTCTGGGTCTCGTTTTTTTACATCCGAAAAGCGGGTTGGGATGTCCCTATGCACAGGCCTGTCGTGAGGATTAAATAAGGTAACGTGTACTCCCGAGAAAGTAGTTGGCAGGCAGTGTCTGAGAGTTGCTTTTACTGTTAGTCCCTCATCGGTGGTTAACGTGGTTATATCCTTTAGGAAATTCCTTTTTATCATGTCTGGAGTGGGTCTCAGAGAAACCTCCACTGCACATTCACCCTGGAAAGATTTAGCCTGAACACAGTGGAGCTGGTCTGCAAACTCTGTGTGCGACAGGTAGAAGGAGAAGGGCAGATCTTCCAGCTCAGCTGCACCGTGTCGGAGGTAAGAAGCTCTTGTCTGCCTCAGGAATCAGGGGAGACAATGACCTGGGGAAGGGAGGGGAGGTGTGGAGGGGAAGGGTGCCTCCACATGGGCCATGTGGGAAGTCCTGAAACGCTTGGTATAGGTCCTATTTATTAATAGAACAATATTTTTAGCAAACACATAGACCTAGATATATAAAAGAATAAGATAGGAAATCCTTTTTTTTTTAAAGATTTTATTTATTTATTTCACAGAGGGAGAGAGATCACAAGGAGGCAGAGAGGCAGACAGAGAGAGAGAGGGGGGGGGAAGCAGGCTCCCCACTGAGCAGAGAGCCCGATGTGGGCCTCGATCCCAGGACCCCGAGATCATGACCTGAGCCGAAAGCAGAGGCTTTAACCCACTGAGCCACCCAGGCGCCCGATAGGAAATCCTTTTTGAAAAATAAGCTTTTTCTATCTTAGACATGAATTTAAGGATCACGTTCTAACTTTTTACAACCAATCAGAATGTCAAGGGTAAGGTAGAATTGAAGTGGTGTGTGCCTGGGGTCACTTTTCCGGAACCTCCCTTGGCATGCCCTGCTCTCCCCATCCTCCTTTTGAACAGTAGAGACCCTCCACACTGGAGGAACAAAGAAAAAAGAGGAAGCCAAATGGTCAGAAGGCAGCATTTCCCAGGGCCTTGCAGAGTCAAGCTCCGAGCCTCTGACTGGACCACAAAGCTCAGGACTGTCGTATTTTAAAACTACCGGGGGGACAGGCGATGATTAAAAAGACTGCTTCTCCCTCACTGTCTCATGCACGGTGACGAATGGAATGTCACCCTGTGCGGTGTGTCTCACGCTCCATGTTGTATTTAAAGACTGCCTTCCTTGGCAAACCAAGGAGAGGGAAAGCACGTCGGGCTCCAGGACACTCCATCCTTCTTTCTCACAGCCTGCCGCGGCCACCATTTCCTGCTGTAGTTCCATGAGACTTTTGACTCATAAACAACTTTAGTCACAGACCCCGGTGACATTCATAAGGAATGATCTCGGTGTCAGGGCGCCATGGCAACCGCCCGGCCCTCTGAGGCGCAGGCCCTATCTCCCAGGCACACAGCATCACCCCTGCTGGCTCCGGAGGGTGTTTTCACTTTCCAGGCCCAGCAGGTCTGCAAAGTTCAATAACCACCCAGCTCCAGGGACAACAAAGGCTGAGGAATTTTGGAGGGGGGCGAGGACGTCTGCTCCTTTGATGCTTGCCTTCAGTTCAGTGTGAACGTTTGCTGCTTGATGAAAAGCTGGATGAGGCGCGGCGGCCGCAAGTGAAAGGGAGCTGTTCAGAGGCCCCCACCACCCCAGCTGCCCTCAGTCCCCCGCAAGGGCCATTGCGGGGCAAGGGCAGTTTTGTAAACTGTGATCACCATTTACGGACTTTCGCCCTTGTGCCCACGTAGAGGAAAGATGATTTCTTTTGCAACTTGGTGGTAGTCAGAGAGGCCAGCCTTCAGTCCTCCCCGCCAGAGGCCTTTGGCCACGTGTGACAGACAAGCACGTTTCTTGGAGGGAGAGGCAGAACTGACTGGAGTCAGATGACTTTGGGGATTATGGGGCACTCTGCTGCTTTTACTTCTGGGTCACTGAATCCCACCGCTGTGGTTAGCATTTGAATGCGGGTGCATGCGGCCCACAGAGGGGAGACGTGTGGGGCTGGGTACTGATGTTGAGGAACAAGGCTCAGCTCTGAACAATTGATTCCGGAGAACCCTGAGCCGCAGATCCTCATCAAAAGCTCCAAGTAGGGGTACACTGTGACTGACAAACCGTAACCAAACAGAGAAAAGACGCCATTTGTGGTGCCTTTCTCCTGCATGGGCCTCCTTCCTAGGGTCACACGGCTAGCTAGCAGGTGGGCTGGGGTTGCATTTCCAAAGTGCTCTCTTCCAAGAATGAGCTGCCTTGCCAGGAATGTGCTGCACCCTCCCCCCAGCCACCCACCACTCGAGGCACTCACCAGCAGTCATTTATAAAGCCATGGCCCTTGACCTCTCTAGTCAGGAAGGACCTGTTGCCCCCCAGGGAGACCAGGCTGTGCTTGACATAGACCGTGGGGATGTCAAGAGTCAGCCAATTGTTCCTCCCTGAGTGCTTTGGCCAGAGATGCCTTAACAAGAGACAAAGCCTTTCGTCTCATAGAGATGGAGTTTAAGAATTGAACATGTCTGGAAGAGTAAACGCAGGGGCATGAATGCATGCCTGAATGTAAATAATGAAAGGTTTTACTTTTCTTTCTTTCTTTTTTTTTTAAGATGGATATGGGGGGAGTAATAACAGGGAAGCTACCCATCAACACCAAGAGAAAAAACAGTGTAGAGAAGAGAGGGAAATTTAAAGTCTCATCAAACCTTCTATTTAGTGTAAGCTATACACGAAGACCTAAGGTAGGAAATTCCCAAATGGACAGTTCCATGGGATATGGGCAATCACTTCACCCCTCTTGCCTCAGGTTCATCATGTATAAACTGGTACAATAATAAAGGATGAACTTTTGTGAGAAATGAATGAGTGAATATTAGTGCACTGAACAGAACCTGGCTCACGGCCCATGTTCAGCCAGTGTTCATCGTTATTGTTGCTCCCGTTGATGCTGTTAGGGTTACTAAGTTCTTGAGGAAACTCTGCCTCTATAGTCCATGGCATCTGTCATCAAATTAAACTTTAGATTCCCTTTCTATCAAAATAATAAAATAAAACCTCAGTCAGCCACTCTAAAAACAAAGGAATGAGAAATAAATCTCAGTAAGTAAATGAATAAATATTAGTTTGCAGAGTAAAGAAGATTGCTTATCTTCCCCGTTGGTTGATCACACCTTGCTTTAGTTCATCGTCTTGAACCCTGGAAAAGGTAGAAATTCGTGAGGAAGTATTAGCCATTTGTTTGACTAATAGATTCCCAGATAATAGTAACGATTACCGTTTCCCACATTTGCTAGACCTTACGGCCGCTTTCCGTACACTTTTTGTACATGAAGAATAATACTTAAAATGTGCAAAGTAACATCCATCTGCTGAACTTATCCCATCTTCTTACTCTTCAGTTTTCTATAGCCTGTTTCAACACCATTAGAAAGATCTAGTTTTTTGAGGTGACTTCAGGAAGAAGAGTCAGAACACGGGTGTGGAAAGTTGTTTCTCCCACACAGTGCTGAAAATGCGTGCTGTCACCCACAGCAGCTGTTAGGCTAATGTTGAAAAATCATATGTTTAACTGAGGGAATCGTGGCCTCAGAGACAGATGGTACCAATATCATGAACGATTATTGTAATAAGCATTCTGTGAGAGTAAACTCTACTCTTACCTGGAAGGAAAGGAAGAACTCATAGCAACTGAAATTCTTAGATGAAATGTAAAGGGATATTTTTCTTTCACCTCCCAGCCTGTTGTCAGCCATCTGATAAGAGAGACAAGGAATTATGCCCTGGGGGGCTTATTCCAGCCACAGAGAAAGAAATAGGCACAGTAATCAGGGCTGGTGACTCACGTGAAGTGGTGAAGGTTTTTACTCACCAAGAAAAGGATGGCAACGTGAATATGTGGCAGACCCTCCTGAGAGGCAGACCTGCCTTTACGTGGCCTTTACTTCAGGATTTAACGGTGAGAACAGCCATATTATTAGTCCCATTTACTTGGAAGGAAGCTCAGCACAGGACTCTGTGGGGTGGGCTTCTATCAGGAGGAGCTTTATACTCCTTTTGCACTAGGAAACATATTTTCTCTTGTTTCAACAAATATGACTTGAGGAGCTTCTGTGTGCAAGGCACTGTGGTGAGTATCATAGGGGTTCTGAGGATGACACAAATATTTTCATCTCCAAGAAATTTGAGGAGTCAAAAGAAGTAAACCCCTAAATACAGCCAACATGCCTAGGGTAGGCAGAATGTGTGGACCAGGAAAAGTGAGGCGGGAGGTCCCCGGTTGGTGGCTTTGGGTGGGTTTGCTCAGGGGAGGCCCAGGGACATGTGTTTGGTCCAGACTTTGAGAGGTTTGCCTGACAGAGATTAAGGGAAAGAAGAATTATCAGAGGTAGAACCTTAAAAAAAAAGGCACTAGGAACAGTGAGTGGTCCAGTCTGAGACGAGTTTGAGTCATGTCCAGGCAACCGGAGAAAGGGATGGGTCGGATTGTGAAGTCGGGGGGGACAGGGCCCCTACTCCATGTGAGGCCCAGCCCTGCAGTCTACAGGCCTCAGCTCTGAGACCTCGTACCAGCCGATGAGGTAATTACTGCCCTGTGTGACTGAAAGTGGGGACTCCATGTGGTAGAAGGAGCATTCAAGTCTTCTTAATAAGAGAGAGAAAAGGAGAAACATCAGTATATGACAGTTTGAAGAGATGAGTCTGACAGACTGGGATAGACCACAGGTAAGCAATAAGGAAATACTGTGGGCAGCAGCAAGAACGATCTCTGGGGACAGAAGTCAGAGCTCCACAAAGCAGACCCCTCTCTGTGCAAACCTAATCTTCACTGCCGCCATGGGATGGTCACATCTGGGGACATGGTGGCTTTCCTTTTAGGCCCTGTCGTTACTGTCCACATAGGAAAGATCTCAACATGAGTGATGGCAATAAGTTGGGGAAATAACATGTGATTTCACTTAACCTCCGCCTCCCCAAGTCTTTACACACTTTTTTTTTTTTTTTTTTTTTTTGCCTAAATCAAGTGATGAAGAGCTTTGGTTCAGAAATCCCCAACAGAAATCCATTGCTAAACACCACCACCTGCCCCCACGTCACTGTTCTGGGCCCCTTTGTTGAAGCCCTGTGCCTGGGAGGTCAGAAGCCCTCTATCCACGGGGTCCCTTGGAAGGAGTTCTGCCGGCTATGGGGAAAGAGCTGCAGGCTGCATCCCCATTCTGGGACTCCAACCCCCATTTCCTGCTGATGTGTTTCATTCACACCAGTCTTTTCACTGGCCTGTGGGGGACCAAACACAGAGGAGCACATGGAATCCTCAGAGGCTCTATTTCCCAGTTTGGGGGTTTTGAGGCCAAATGCCATGATGGCAGCCAATACTTCTATGTGTATTCTAGCAAAGAATTTGTTTGGCTCTAATGTGCCCTCCAAGCCCCTGGATGGCCCCCGTGTGGTGGGTCCATCACACAAGCCCAGCAGTGAGCCTGCCAGTCGGCCCCGGAATACAGAGCATGCTGTCGGTCTACACTGAGACACAGACAGCAGCAATCCCCACGAGGCAGCCAGGTTTGGGGGGCTCCAGGCAGGGGTGGCGCCGCCCCCCCCTGAGCTGAGCTCTCTGCACGGGACCAGAGACTGCATGATGACTCAAACTGCATGTGGCTAGTTTATCCCGCAGGAGCTAATTATGTACACCAAGACGTTACCTGCTTTAAAAGAAAGAGAGAGAGGTGACATTTAAAGTAGATTAAATAGATTTTCTTTTATTGCTTTAATAGTTCCCAGGCAACATTTGCTTTTGCTTTTCCAACCAGCAGAAGTGATCAGAAAATGATTAGAGTTTCTCCTGCAGATGAAATTCAGATTTTGCATTTGTGCTGTTTTATGAGCTGAAACTATTTTAAGAGCCAATTTATGGTTTTCTCTCCTAAAATTAGATTTAACAAAAATAAGGGTGTACAGCAATTGGAGGATGCCATTAGCGCTGGCCCTAAGGCAATCTACTGTGTTCACCAATTTCTTAAAAAAATTAGTCTTAATTTGATATCATTTGGAGGAGGGCTGTGTTCCCGCGTCCTTCAACAAAAGCAGAACCAACCCTACTTCCGCAGAGGTTAGAGAGAGAACTGACTTGGGCATTTGCCCAGGGCATTCCCCTCAGGGTCACACAGTTTTTAGAAGCTCTGCCTTCTAATCTCAGATCTGTTCGTTCTCAAAGAACTGCCCTTTTGAACATTTCTCCCCTCTTGAAATCTAACCCTTGAGGAGTATGGAGAGTCCTCTCTCCTCTTTCGTCCTGAGACGGATGAGAGAAAAGCCGTTACTGTATCACACCAGAGTTCCCACCTCGCCCAGCCCAGTCCGTAGCGGAAACCTATACATCCAAGGCTGTGCCAAGTCAGCCCGGAACGTCCCTCGTGTCCTCAGCCAGGTCTCAGCTCTCGGCCGGGAAGAAGCCATTCGTACCAGGAAGAACAGCCCTCATTCTCTCCTCATTGCTCAAAGCAAGGCATTATGTCGATTGGCTCAACAGAACTTGCTTGTCTTTGGAAATAATGCTGTGTTGTTCCTGCACCTGAACTTACAGGAGCCCACTGGCATCGATCTGCCTCTGCTGGACCCGGCGAGCACCATCACCACCATGATGGGCCCCGGTGCTTTCAGCATCCCTCCCCCTATCCGGCAGAAGCTCTGTAGCAGCCTGGATGCCCCACAGACCAGAGGGCACGACTGGAGGATGCTGGCCCACAAGCTGAACCTGGACAGGTGGGTGGGGCCAGGCTTCAGGACGGCTTTCTGTTAGACCGAGAGCCCCGGGCGGTAACTGGCAGACTGAGGGCAGCGTCTGTGGATGGGGTTGCTGTTTCTCCTGTCCATCCATTTACTTTTCATTCTGCAGACCCGCACGAAGCTTCTTTTTTGTATCTTGCACCGTGCTCTTGCAACCACGTTGTGGAGAGAGATTCGGGGCTTATTTGACAAGAAAAATATCGGGTTTTGCGATCCACTTTGCAAAGCTGATGGGCTAGATCCCCCTAAATAGTAGATCCCTTCACTTTAAGTGATTGTCTTTCCTCATCTCCTGTTGAGCAAGGCCTACCGGTGGATGCGTAATTAACATGCTAATCACGGCACTGGCACTGAGTTATAAAGAGACCTCAAGAGCATCCTCTTTGTGGAATGTTGCCATCACCAACAAGCACAGGACGTGGCATGACCTGTCAGAGATGATCAGAGAGTGGGCCGGAAAGAAAACATAAGTGTCTTGATTTCCTGTTTAGGATATGACCCATAGACATCTCGTCTCTTAAATTATCTTACTCAGAGTTGAGGTTAACAAAGTTAAACATCGCATCTCCTGTCTGGGGCTGATCTAATTAAGTGTGTGCTAGTTATTTAGGACGGCTCACTGTAAACCACAGCTTCTCCAGGGGGACCCGGATACTTACAAGACAAATGGAGAGGCAGAAGGGGTTGGGACAAACTGCAGAGGAAACAGATCTGTACAGCTCACCATTCAGCACACTCTCCCGTTCCCAATTACAGGTACTTGAATTACTTTGCCACCAAATCCAGCCCAACTGGTGTCATCCTGGATCTCTGGGAAGCACAGAACTTCCCAGATGGAAACTTGAGCATGCTGGCGGCCGTCCTGGAAGAAATGGGAAGACATGAAACAGTAGTGTCTTTAGCAGCAGAAGGGCAGTACTGACCCACGCCGGGACTGGAAATGAAGGGCGGGAATGCACTGGGAGCGGGGAGGGGGTCTGTGGCCGTCCAGGGCATCACCGTTGAGAAGGAAATCCAGAGTAGACCATGATCGATGAGTTTCACAGGCAAGACTGCAAGCGGGAGAGAGAAGGACAGCAGACACAACTGCTGGACAGACATGCCCACTTCACCAGGACATCATCACAGGAGTTAAGAACAATTGTGTAAATTTGTACCTTGACTTTAGAAATCGACCTAATTTTCCTCTTAGTTGGGCTGTATGCTGTGTGGTACAGGATCTTACAGTTTCCTAGGAAACGCTTTTTATTGCTATCCAGGTATATGGATAAACTTTCTTAACAAACCCAATTTCTACAAACGTTGTTTACATCAAATTGGACAGGGATGCAGACGCTGTCCGTGGCTCGTTCTATTTTTGTTTAAATCATTTGAAGTTGAAGCTGTGGACGGTTTGTTGTGTCTATTCCAGATTAGTAATTTACAGAGACATCACAGACTTTTGCTACAAAGCGTGTACATCGAGTGTCTCAGATAACCCTCCCACCGGTGTTCTGTTTCTAGAACTTGTAGAACCAGTGTTACTGTCTCTATCAGGGAAGTGGAGAATCTAAGTAGGAAGGAGAAATAACTAAGATTCCTTATTCCTCGAGAGTACCCGTCTGGTCACCCTCTGGGAATAAAGCTGTAGCGTTGCAGGGAAGACAGTGATGCATGTTCAGCCGCACAAACAAGCATTTCTTCACCACATGTGTGTTTGTAAGATACAATCTGAAGTTTTTTTTTTTTATAAAAAAAGGTATCATTATTATTATCACTATTATTATTATTGATGAGTATTTACAAGTATTACTAGTAAAAGGATTTTCTTTTAACTTCTGTTTTTGTTAGCAATACTGTTAGTATTTAGATATTGACTAGACCTGCCTCACCTTCTGATGGAGTAAGGTGGGCGTGGTCACCAGTTTAATTAAACAGGCTTTGCTTCCTTGACCTTTTATCTTTCTTGCATCCTTCTGCCTCAGAAACGTAGTCAATGCGTACTGGCTTTGTCAGTCTCTTCTTTCAGCGGGCTCAGGCAAGGTCTTTCTCCTCCACGTCTTGTTGTGAGAAGCGTTCTCTACTGAAGTTCACTGAACACTGTGGTTCTGTGACCGCGCCCTGACTCGCCCCAGGTACCCTGTCTGCTTCAGAGGCTGTGTGCGTGGAGGAACAGCCTCTGAGCTGGCAACTGGAAAACCGGTTCTCTTTCTGGGTGTGTCATTGTCTAGCTGTGTTCCCCTGGGAAAGTCATTTAACCGCACTGGACCTCAGTTCCCTCACATGTCAAATGAAGGGGTGGAAGTAGTAGGTCTTCTCAAGGTTCTAAAATGCTGATCTCCTACTGTGATGTCTCCGGTCTCCATCATTCCAAGGACCACCATGGACTCTGACCTGGATCATTTAAGGAGTCAGCTAGTTTCTTGCCCAGGCTACAGTAGCCTTCCAAATAGTTCCAGCTTGGAAGAGGAGGATTCTAACCTGTAACTTATTTCTCACGCTTTTCAAGCCTTGTCTTTGTACTGCTTGCCAAGAGACGGTATCCCTTTATGATCATTTTCTTTCCTCTCTTGGGACCACTTGTCCTCCTGACTGGTTGCAAATCATGTTCTATTATTGTCTTCATCAGACTTTTTTAAATTAAAAAACTAACTGAGAAGTAGTCAAAAGACTACTTTGTGTAAACTATGGTATTTCCTTAGAACAGTCACAGGCTCTTTGTTTTAACCCAGGGACTCAATTCATTCAGCAAGTGGGAAATAAAGGGTCAGCAGTCCAGTAGCCAAACCACGATTGAACAACAAGCACCGATGTGGATGAATCAGAACCTTCGAAACATGGCTGCGGTTGACTTTTGGGCTGGAGGGGTATACAGGTTGCTGACTGGAGCTGAATCAGAAATCATTCCATATATTGTACTCCTTCTTTAAGCATGTATTTCCTCATTCTATTTTGGTGACTTCTTGATACTCCCAAGACTCCTCCATCCTCCTCACTGAGGAACTACTGATACTCTGGTATGGAGCCTCTTTTCTCACCCCTTTTGTTTCTTGTCTTCTGTCTCTCGCCCTCTGCATCACACATCAATATACGTTATGCTAATGTGAAAGGAAGAGTTTGCAGTAGTAAACAAGTTCAGTAGATAATGTTTGTACCAATGCATATTTGACCAAAAGATAGTAACACTGTATTCTACATAAAAAGATTTTTAAATAGATATTTTTTTAAAAGGAAGAGGAGGAGGAGCAAAGAGAGCTATTGCCCATTACTTCAATTTGAAATAACTTCTCAAGATTGCTCATTGTTCCTGGCTTGGGAGCTATCGTCTATGAAAATCAAGAATTAGAAATCTGAAGGATGCTCAAAAGAACTTCCATGCCTTGTGACAAGGGAAGAGTGGTTGATTCCTTCTAAGTGAGGTACTCATCTGTCATAGAACCTGTAATGTTCCCCATCAAGTGAATGGTAACTCCCTTATGTACAACACACCATTTATGTCAAATAATTTTCACTACGAATTCTGATTTCCTTCTCCTTTGGAGTAAAATAATAGCTGTTAGATTGCTCTCAAACTTAGAAGGTCCAGACTCAACAGTTCATTTCATAGAGAGCCACTTCATCATTCTATGTGACATGTCCCGCCTTTGATTCCTAGGGCTTCTATATAGCTTACTGGGAAAGACAAGCTTATTTCCTTTGGGGGGTGGGGGGGAGGGAGCCCACCTATCACTTGTGCATGGTGCCATCTAGTGGTGCACAACGCAATCTACCCCGAGTTTAACAAAAATTCACTAAAAGTTGTTTGACAAAGGTAATTAATAGCGAAAGAGTCAATAGGACCTTTATGACAGCTGAGGGTAAATTTTCACTTCAAATATATAGTTTTCTTACT
This sequence comes from Ailurus styani, assembly GCA_002007465.1. NCBI lineage: Eukaryota > Metazoa > Chordata > Mammalia > Carnivora > Ailuridae > Ailurus > Ailurus styani. The sequence continues at coordinate 1,983,210 of LNAC01000152.1, forward strand.
GTCACACTCTTTTACTTAAAATATCCATACCAAAATTACATCGAGGCTAGTATGTCATCAACTCCTTCGCACACCATAGGTCTCGAGTTGGTTTTTGGTAATAGAAAAAGATAGGAATACATAAATATCTGTATAAAACCGACAGATGACAGAAGGGTTGTCATTTTGAACATTTACGTTTTTGGTCGAGCTTTATATGTTTTAAATTTCCTTACTTTTAGGTCACTAATATTTATTTTCGGAAATGTAAGCAGCATCCACTTTGAAATGTTTTATATATGCTAATGAGAGAACTCTGTCTAAGGAAGTGACAATTGTGATTACTAATGCAGGACTAGAAAGAAGCTTCCTTTCTTCTGAGTTTGGCTATCTGAAGGCATAGGTTTCATCGTATTTTCATTTTCTTCTCACCACATTCATTCAGCTTTCCTTAGAGTGATCTGGAAGGAATAGAAATTGGATTCAGAATCGGTAACTGGACACATGGTGATGACAGACATGTAACAGCTAACAGCCTTTTCACAAACTGTGTGGGCACCAACATGGACAGTCACCTCCGCTAGAAGGAAAAATCCCCATCCTCACATGAGCTATACAAGCTCTTCCAAGGCAGGGTAAGATTTTGAGTGAGGTATCCAATATGAAACTGTATAAACCATTTCCCACTTTCATATATACAATTATTTTAGGGATTTTACTCTCTCGACACTCAACCAGTGGAGCCATTCTTTAGGGAAAAGTCATGGATTCTGAGTTTAGGACCCTCTGGAAATCAAACATTCCGTTTTTTGGGGTTTTTTTAAGCTATTTCTTCTGTAAGTTAGATACCTTCAAAATATACATTCAGACGGCGGAATCAGGACTTTTTGCTTCTGGAAAGGAGCAAACGAGGCTGTCATCTTACGGATCGCCATGTCCATCGCTGTCAGGACCATAGCAGCTATGCTCTGGGGTCCACTTCTGTCGTCAGTGTGTGAGGAAGGGTGCCAGGAAGGTGATCACTCACTTCCCAAGGATTCACAAGCCTTTGCCAGTGTAAGCTCTGCCCCCATGGGGCCAAGCAAATAAAAATGATACGAGGACCTGCAAAAGACTGTAAAGAAAGTAGAAAACGTTTACATGTTGAGTTTTCAGTCTTCAAGTTGAATGTGAGCTTTAGCTTTTGCTGAGCAGTTGCTCTGGACAAGTGATCTGTTTCACATAGAGACCTCAGTACCAGTCCAAGGCCAATGAGGGAAAGGATGACCATGGGAAAAGGTGAACGGAAACCGGGTTTTATCCATCTTCTTTGAGAATATAGGAGCTTTTGTGAATCAGAATGCTGTTGCTTAAAGCCAATTTTTTGTAAAGATGATAGTGGTCAATGAGCACTAGATTTTATAGATCCAATAAGGAAAAATATTTTTATGATTATCTCAAGGTAATAAAACATTTTTTTTACCTTCCGAGTGCCTCATAGGACCAACTATTACACTTTGGATTTTTTGTTTTTGTGGGGGTTTTTTTAACCTTACTGAGCTAATGTTGACTAAAATCCTTAGAACTTTGCCTCTGTGAAATGAAGTGCTGTTTCTCTACCCTAAGAAATCTATTTGTATAATCTCTGGCTGTAATGATCACTTTGAAAGATTTCCCTTGCATCTGTAATGATTTTTTTTTAATGGAATAAGGCATAAGGGAAATAAATACATTGCAACCAATGTTGATTTAAACCTGTGTCCATACAGGTCAAGGTAACCAAATGGAGTCATAAGTATTTCCCAAATTCATGCCTGAAACCTGCTATTTTTGAAATGCAGGGAAGTGGCATCGTAGGTGACTGGGTAGGTTTTCCCTGTGAACTAGGTCTGACAGTTTACTCCCTGATCTGTCAGACTTACTGGCCCTGTGGTTGCCCCCGTTGTCAGAAACCTTACTTTAAAACAAAACAAAACAAAAAAAAAACTGTCTTCAAAAGAGTTCACGGCTCCCAGCTTTTCCAGTAGGCTTGTCCCCTCCCTGTATTGATTTGTGGTGGGTTAGTCATGGTCTCAACTCAAGCAAATGTAATATATGCCCCTAGACCTATTTTAGAAAGGTTGAGAGAGGCATCACCGGGACAAACCAACAGGAACTCTACAAACATACACTTACCCCAAACCACACAACCGTAAGAGGCCATTTCCCAGCTGGCTGTATACTTAGACTCCAGGGTATTGAAGAGCTCTTCTGGAATCCCAACTTGGGAATCTCTGCAGAATGGCACAAGGGTTGGGGCCCACCTGTTGCTGAGAAGAAAACAAGGAAACTGCCCCAAGATACAGTCAGTGTCCCATCAGCCAAAGTGTTTGCTGCTGTACACCAATCTCCTCACTTGCCATTTCAGATTTGTGCCTCAACAAAACGATAAATTGCTGAAGGCCATCAGACTTCAGGGTCCCTTATAAATATTCTCAAGTTCTGTGTGTCATCCTTCAGTTCCAAAGATCTGTTGGAATTGGCACCATCAGAGCTGCTGTTGAACGTGATGACACTGACCCACGGGGGAATAACCCTCATTTTTGGAGTTCAGAATGTGAACTGCAGACAGGTATTGCTGGGCGGTAGCCTAGGAGTCGATGAGCCCTTGACCCCTGAACCTCGGCACTATGGTGAGGCAACATGCAGGAGTCGTAGCCTGAGCGATCTTCTACCTGTTCTGACAAACCTGTCTTAGGAGAGCTTAAAAGAGCGAGAGATTGACAGCCAGTGGAAAATGCCTTTGCCTTTCTGTATTCTTAAAGTCTTGTGTGACGCCTGTAATTGTAGGGTGGGAGTTCAAGTGCATACCCCTCCTGGCCTTGGGGAATAAAGAGGACAGCAATCAGAACAAGTTGAGTGAGTGATTTGCATTCTCCCCTTCACTCTTCCCTCGATCTGCTATTGGTAGTGAAGCCCTTGCCCTTCAGACAGAATGCCGTTAGCCCAACTGCAGGGAGTACCATCACTCTGTGTGTGTGTGTGTGTGTGTGTGTGTGTGTGTGTGTGTGTGTGTGTAGGTGTGGGATGTCGGTGTTGGATGTGTTCATCGAGTTGAAGGTTGAACTGTAGCAAGTTGGTGATCTTCCTCTTTGCTCTTTCTAAAGAAGACAAGCAATGTTTGTCAGAGAAAAATCCCCAGCAGTCTGTGGTGAAGAGCCTGTGTCATCCACCTGCTGTTCCCTTTGGAACAAGTTCAACTGCAGAAATGTTGGATTGAGATTTTGTGCTTTGTCATTTTTCTTTTTGAAACACGACAACACAACTTTGGCTTTTCAGATATGGAACACTTCTTTTGTTGCTGTGGAGTTCCCTCTTGCTGTATCTTCTATGCAATTCCTTTTCTAGAAAATCCCTGGCGGAGGAGTGCTCTCTGGGCATCCCATCTGCCATGCCGCTGTGTGGTGGAGGCGAGGGCTGCCCCTTCTGGGTGGGGCCCTTCTCTCTCCCTGCTGCCTCTCCCCCTTTTTTCCTGCAGTCCCTTGGTTTGTAAATTGCCTGCATTTATTCTGTCAGCCAACATGTACAAAATGTAAGAAAGAATTTTTAAACAGGTAATAAATTATATTTATAAGCAACAGAGAGTGCTACCTCCTTTGTTTCTTTTCTTATTTTTTTTCTTTTTTTTTAAGTAGGCTGCATGCCCACTGTGGAGTCCAATGCAGGGCTTGAACTCTCAACCCTGAAATCAGGACCTGAGCTGAGATCAAGAGTTGGACACTGGGGTGCCTGGGTGGCTCAGTAGGGTAAGCGTCTGCCTTCAGCTCAGGTCATGATCCTGGGGTCCTGGGATCGAGCCCCATTTTGGGCTCCTTGCTCAACAGGGAGTCTGCTTCTCCCTCCCTCCCTCTCTCTCTCTCTCTCCCCCTGCTTGTGGGTGCGTGCGCTTTTTCTCTCTCTCTTGCCCAGTCAAATAAATAAAATCTTTAAAAAAAAAAAAAAGAAAAGGGTCGGATACTTGAGCACCCGAGCCACCCAGGCACCCCTCTTTAGTTTCTTCATAACAAAACACTCCTCTGTGTGGAGAGTCACCCTGTGTCTCTTCAGGAGCACAGAAAAGCTCTTAGATTCTGCAAGGAAGGTAATCACACCCTCCGTCGGGGACAAGATGAGGTTCTGCAAGTGGGGCTTCTCCAGGCTCTCTGCACATTGGAATCACCTGAGGAGCTGTAGAAACTACTCGTGCCTGACTCCCAGCCCCAGAGATCCTGATATGGTAGATCCAGGGTGTGCTGTGGTTGTTAAGAGTGTTTAATGCCCCCAAATGATAGTGCTGAGCAGCTAATGGGGAGACCCAGAGTCTTAGAAGAGCAGCATCAGAAGGCCCTGGGGAACCTGTGGATGAAGGGAATATGAGGTCCTACCCTGCGAGATCTGGTTTTAAATGACATTTGCAAGCAACTGCACTACTAGGTAGGAAATGAGAGGTGATCCCAGTAACACAGGACTCAGAGGGGGCGGAAGAGGTGTGCTCACAGCTAGCTGTCACTTCTTTTTAACGTCGCTAGCTCTGTGTCCTGTGGAGCTAGTAGCAGTAAGGAAAAGCAGTATTTACGAGCCCCTGCTATGTGCTTGGAGGGGGGCCTTCGCCTCCTTCACATACTCGTCTTATTTGTTCCTCCGTGGAGCCCTTCGAGACGGGACTTTTAGCCCACGTACAGGGGAGAAAATGGTGCTCAGGCTACGTACTTCCACAGAAGTGAGAAAGTGAAAACCATGGAACGTGAGCCAAGTTGATCTGAATCCCAGTCTCTTGGCATCAGCGCAACCGGCTAAACACAGCCAATCCCATGAAAAGTCCTGAGTCCCCGGTAACTAAGAGGCAAGCCTTCCTTATGTACGCTCCGAGCCCGAACAAGTCTGGCTTTCCTCTCTCTCCTGATCCCGTCTCCCACAGAGCTCCTCAAAACTTAACTTTCCAAGATCCACGCTCCGGGAGAATATCACCTAATACTTCCCCTCTCCCTTTGCAGAAGGCTTTCTCTTATCCAACCGGACACTGCTTCCTGGGCAACAACAGTGGCCTCAGGCCTCCATACCCCACAGATGTCCCAGCTGGGAGGAAAGCTGGGACTTTCTCCTACTGTTCGGCTCCTTCCAGACCACTGCCCTTGCCTGGCACCCACTGCTGTGCGCTTCGGCCCATCAGCCCCCACCGGCCCTGGTCTCTACTCTCTGCCTTCACAGACTGCACCCTCCTCCCCTCACCCCCATTCTCCAGTGGCCCTGGAGAGCTTTACCTTGCCATATTCCTTTCCTTAAACTGCCTACCATCCTCAGGAGCTCCAGGATCCAGAAGGCCTTTCAGGTTCCTCTTTTATTACCAATAGTCTTGTCCACTAGTGAAATGCCCCACCCCTGAGATCACACTCTCCCGCCTGTCCTTAGCCTTGTTGCTCCCCGCCCCAAGCGTGATTTGGGCCACAGCCCCTTTCTCAGTCACTGCTAATACACCACCTCACTTGCAGCAGAGTCCTCTGTGCTGGGACCTAGTTTCTCTCAACCCCTCCCAGCTGCCTTCACTTTAATCCCTGCCCCACTCTGGGCCACGTCAGCCATCTCCTGGTTGACCGTAGGCCATGATCCCTTGCTGCACATGCCTGAAAACCCTCAACCCTGAATGAATCCTTCCGTTGTGGTCTCCATGCCTACATTTTGGGAGCTGACAGAAACTACATAGAAAGATGGTCCTATGACTTTGTACTAAGAGCTGATCTTCAGTAGTGGCCGAGCGCTGACTCGCTGCGTGACGCCTGGATTATTTCCTCTACCGGAGTGCTCCATGCATCAGATGCTAACACTGTCCTCCTCTTCAAGGAACAGAAGTGGAGTCTTTGAGAGGTGAACACAGGCCTACTGTCTCACAACTGAGGGGATGAGAGAGGCTCCACACAGGCTGCCTGGCAATCCACAGGCCATACTCTCGGCCACACAGTGGTCTTCTCAGAGAAGCAGGCCCTCGGTCCGGCCCATAACCATCCGGCTGTCATTTTCCACAGTGTAATTTTAAACTGTCTCACTTCTCGCGGGCCACCGACTGCCCTACCTTTCCTCTCACAAAAGATGACTGTGCCTCCTAATTACAGAGAGAATGGAAGCCATCAGACCATTTCCTTGCTCTCCCACCACCAAACATACACACTTACCTGCATCGCTCTCTTTCACACCTGCCTGTTCCAAATGCGATATTTTCAAAGACGTTAAAAAAGGCACAACTCTAAGATAACAGGCAAGTTCTTTCCAAGGGGAGAAAGAAACCATTTTATTTCGGGGAATGTTAAAACAAAGCCATATACAATTTGTAACAAATACAATTGTTTGTTCCCTAGTCCTGAATAATTACAGTATATACAAATTCAATAAGGCACTGGTTCCCCAAAAGAACACAAATGAATCTTCTTTTGAAACAGACAGACAACAAAACCCCTTATATATTGCCAACTTTTCTCCAAAAAATATGGCATTGTGTTTTGTTTTGTTTTACAAGAGGAATCATAATTGCTAAATTAAATCACTTCTGATACCACATCTTTCATTCCCACTGCTATGTGACTGGGTTTTCTAAGGAGATGTAACTACAGAACTATTCAAGTTTAAAAAATCCGGCTTCTTTCAGTGCCTTTCTGCTCACCAACAAAGAAGAACCAGAACAGACCAACGACATAAACCACCATAACTTCTAATGAATATGCATGACTCTGAGGAACATGAAATTCTGTCATTACTCAGTATATTTCCTATACCTGACTACACGGCAATTGAAATGTGTCAAAGGATTCCCTGTAAATAAAATTGTGACATGTTTCCTAAAAAGCTTTATGTTTAAAGAATAAAAAGAATGGTCACTAGTGACTTCGGAGTGGTGCTGTCTGGGAGTCAAGGGCCTGTCTCCTCATACACAATGTTCATAGCACTGTCACTTGTGACTCGACCAACTACACGCTTTCATAAATAAATATTATGTTTCATTTAGTACTTTATCAACCATAATATTTTACTCTCTAATCCACATAACGGAGTTGTGCCAGACTCCAAACTGAACATAATATTTATATATACATATATATTTATATAATATATACACACATACATAAACTATAAACCTGAACATCTTAGCATACAAAACTTATATTAGCTAACAACTAATGTTTTAGGGTTCCCTTAAAGGGGAGGGAGTGATTAGGAGAAAAATCTTAGTCTTTGAAAGAGTCCTAAAAGGAAACAATCGACTACATTAATTTCCAGGTTCCCCCTTATTCTATTGAAAGACAAAACAAAAAACTAAGATTCACTGCTGAGCTACTAAAAATTTAAAAACCAAAAAGGATTATTTGGAAGTGAGTAGGTAGTCTCTTTAAGAACAATTTAGTATTCCTTAAGTAAGGCGGATTTGGGTAAGACACAAAGAAAAACCTACTCATAAATAAATTCCTATCTCATTGAAAAACTCTAATAACTAAATGGATCTTTTTTAAAAGTCTTGAGAATAATTTTTAAATGTTCATAGTGAGTAAATCAGGTTGGGAATTAGAAAGTAAGCTATAGATTTTTCCAAAACAACAAATAACCTAGAAGAAATTTGGATGCTATTTTCATTTCTTCCCTTTCTTCACTGGAACCAACACCTCTCTAAAAATCTAGTTTACTTTCAAATCATCGCCTCCCCACAAAATATTTTGATATGAAGTTATCTATGTATAAAAACTTGCCAAAAAGGACACGAAATTTTTATCGATGAGGTAAGCAAGCCCAACCTCGCTTAAGTTTAGGGAAAACCAAGAAACACAAACGTGTCCCCACTTAACTGGCATCCATGTTTCCTTATGTGTTTGTAGATTATCAAATTAGAGGCACTGAAGCTTCTCCCCGCAGCTCAGATGATTATCACGCATAGGTGTAGGCACATATTTCTTCTAAGCCTAAAAAGGCTTCTAGCCTTGGCTTCCAAGTCAAGGGAAAGGAACGTCTGTTTACATTGCTATTCAGGTGATTTTAATGTCACTACAAGCAGCATTCTGGTTACAATTATATTTGGAAACAACTGTTTGTGACCTTTGAAAAGCAAATTTTGTTCCTATTCAAGGTTTAAGAAAATCCTTCTTTGTTACAAACAAAATGCAGCTATGAAGCACTGGGAAGTGAATGCTTAGAATGGAGAACACCAGTTCTTCTTCTCTCCCAAACTTAACGCACGGCTCACAACCACTCTGGGCTCTGAGAGGTTTTCAGGATGAACAAGTCACCAGGTGCAAGCCTCCTTCAGCAGTGAGGAGAATATTTTCTCATTTTTCTTGCAGCTGTCAAATGTTCAAAAACCCTCCATCCTTCAGGTACCAAGTGGTGAAAATGTCTTATAAAACAGTGCCCCCTGGAGTATTCTGGAAGGAACAGTCCTTTTTTAAAAAGACCGAGGAGAAGCACTCCCCAATTTTTTACTGAACACTGCAGAATTTTGAAGAAACAAAAGAAAACCGAAGCAAAGTAAGGAAATGGAAATGAACACAGTTGAGAAGGATGCGCACAACTCTGAGCTTTATGTTCCTGTTGCTAAGGAATATTGGCCCTGTCAACGATTTGACTCACATTCCTCCAAAGTTTAAAACCCCACAGAATTGAGGAGGTGAGGAGATGTTCTGCACAAGTGCCACAGAGAAGAAAAAAATATATAAATAAAAAGTGAACTGAACATCACGAAAATAAAATAAACCGAGTCAGCACTCCTCTAAGCTGTGAACTTACCATGTAAGATGTACGTGCTCGATCAGTATCTATTTTAGAATAAGTCACAGCAGCTACAATATTTTGTGGCCTCCACTAGCTCTTTCTGCTGTCCCATCTGGAGGTGATATTTATATTTTTTAAATTAAAACTTAGTTAAATTAACTTGACATGCTTTCCTCTCCTTGCCTTCACTCAGACACGAAAGAAACTCTCTTGGTCTATACAAAATAAGGTATGCGTCCTTTCCCCTTGTGCTTCTGAGACAGGCTCTTCTGCATACGGAAGAAACAGGCCATGTGTACCCCGACCCTCATCCTCTATCCTACGGACGCATCTTTCTTACAACACAGGAGCAAATTATCTCTATTTTAAAGAGCGTTTTCAACACAACTGACGGCAGTTTTATTTAATATTGATCCTTTCGTTGGAGAGGTCAAAATCAGGCACGGGTCAATGCTCTGCACATAAAAAACACCTTCGTTTGTGTTTAATGAAAAGGAAAGGATTTCGCCATGGCAGAGATGCCTTAAAAGAATCAGAAACACAAAGTGGTTCTGAAGAATGGCACCGACACTTACTACTTCTAAGAGAGTCACAGAAAACCTTCATTTGTTCCTCATCGTCTGAAGCTACAAAAGGCACCTGCAGGAACCCAAAACGCGGCCCCAGACAGGTGGCGTCTGTGCCCGGGTGCATTCACATTGCTGCGGCGGCCCCTGAAGCCAGGGCTGGCCAAAGCGGTCTGAGGAGGCAGAAGCGGGGAGATTTTCGGGTGAGTTCCATTCTACATTCTCCGACTCCACAGACTGTCTTGTGGTGTGCCGAGTGCAACAAAATTTCACTAATGGAAAAGGTATTTTAAAATTTACCTTCCGGCAGAATTTCCGGGAAGAACTTTCGTTCCTATTATTTAAACTGTAACAGTATAAACCTTAACACATCTATATGATTTGTTCTATTTTGGCAAAATTAAAGCATCTTTTGGGGAAAAAAAAGGCAATCCCAAAATACAGGGCTTTCTTAGAAAGCAACATGCATCATGTATCTTGAATGAGTTACCCAAGCTGTTTCTCCCTCCTACAAACAGACACGATGAGAACGTGTTTCTGGGAACTTCTCTTTGTCCAGGCTGCTCCCTGAGAGGTGAGGCTGAACCCACTGGGAAGCAGGATGATGCTCAAGGCTTGTACTGTGGATGCATCTGGAACATCTTTTGCTCTGCCCACGAACAGAAGAGTATCTCCTGGCTTTCTCCAGAGATGCTTATCTCTTCCCCTCACATCAGAGTTTAATGTCCTGGGACTCTGACATTTTGGCCAGTGTTTTCTTAACACGGAGGGCTGTCAGTCTTGATGCAGGATTGTGAGCCCAGCATTCCATCATGAGTTTTCCCATCTGCCTTAGACACTGTGGGGAGGGAAAGGAAAACAGGAGTAATACTAGAGAAATGTATTATCTACAAGGTTGCCATTGAACACGTGGCCTTTAGTGTGTGGTTTCTGGAGTACGAATATATTTTTCAAAGACACTCCTAAAACCACGTCGACAACATTCCATAAAAATTGTTTTTTCATGCAAATTCTAACCGATAAAAACAGATTTTCGTGTCTTCCCTATGACAGCAGCAAGCAGGTGGTTTTGCTGATTGTAGAAGAGTGTCTTTGAAGTCGGTCTTAACCAAACACAAAAATACCCAGGGAGTCTGTATTCCACTCCACACCCCTACATTGTTTATAACACTTGATAAGCTTAAATCTTTTATCTAATTCCATACTATTCAAACAAACATGGTTATTCCTAAATCATAGCTGTCTGCTACAATAATAGCATCGCACTGTACCATTTAACAAGATTAATGACCTGTGCACAGCCTCGCTAGCGCTTTCTCCTGTGTTCTCCTGTGCTACATCAATTATGGGTCTTCCTGTAGAAAAGCACAATTTCACTTCATTAGAAATACTCAGTGAAGGGATTCTGAGTAATACCAATGCCCATAACCACCCTCAAAATAATAGAACTCCAGCATCTCATAAAGTTTTCTACATAGCTCATTGGAAGACATATGCTGCATTATTTAGCATTTCAGTAACGAGACACCAAACCGACGAACCAAAGGTTATTTTTAAATTCATTGAACATTAAAGAATTAGATTATCAACAGTGCTCCGTCCATGTGTTTGCACTGGCTTTGGTACATGTCTGATGCGGTGGGTTTGGCTGCGGGGTTGTGTTTTATCCTGGGGACGCTTCAAACTCATCTCTGAAGGTGCCCACTTGCGGGAGGGCTCCGGGAGTTGGTGAGTTTGCAAGCGTAGAGGACAGATGGGCAGGATGTGGAGGACGATGTGAGACAGGAAAGGCAAGGCCCACCCAACTCATTTCCTCCTTCTGAACAGCCCCCTTTCAGCCCTGGTTAGGTTTCATCTCTGCCTCCTGAGAGCCATGGGTTTCTTCCAAGCGCATCACATCAGCCCTACTAACAAAGCTCCCCGGTGCGGTCAGGCAGCCCAGCCATAGCGCGCATCCCTTCTGTGTAAAGAAAACTAGATTCTGCAGATCCATCTTTTCTCCCATCAAGATGAGAGAACGGCGTACGCTGGTCTGTCATGGAGAAAATTCATGGTGCTTTAAAGACGCACAAAGAGAAACAACATCCTTTAGGCAAATGTCAGGACAGCACAAATAAATGGAATCGGGTTACCTATTGTCCAGGCTAAGTGGTAACCCCCCAATACACTTTAGAAGTAGCGAACTCAGATGGGCAAAAAGAAACAGATCATTTAACATACGACACCAATGACTGCGGCGAAGCACCATCACCAACACCATCAAAACAAAGGAGAGGGATTCCTGTAATGAGTGTCTGGAATTTTGGCAAAAAGAGTAAAGTCTGTTTAGAAATCGGGCGTAGCCACACGGTTACCTCAAGCCTTACCTCGTCACTGCTCCACCGGTTGGGGAATGAGGGACGGAGCTTTTTGATGCAAACAATCTCCCTCATGTCCTCGTAAGAAGGGTCACTGGGCACGAGATCATGATACGGAAGCTGGTATTCTTCCACTATACCTGGAAATATGGGTTGTTTTTAAATTATTACTACTGTTAAATCTCCTGGGAGGTGGAAATAAAAGTCTAGTATACAAACCGTTCTCAAAGCAAAGTTCTGTCAGTATTCAAGACATGTTCAGGCTCAAAAAACTGCAAAATAAGTCTTGGAAAAAAAAATGTGCCCAAATGACACAATCTAATTAAAAATATAAATAGAAAACCTAATGAAACATATTATTATAGGTTTTCAAGACTTTTTTTTTTAATTTCCCAAAGCCAGGTAAAGTAAGCATCTCAAATTTATTTCTAATTTTATAAAGGGTCTTACATGCCAAATTAAAAAAAAAATCTACATTAAATCTCAGCGTGAATTTGGCAGACACATCCCAAACTCATACCGCCTAATATGTGACTGTTTCTATTACTGCAATGTGAGGTTATGAATCTCATAATAAATTTGGCAGTGTATCCTACTTGAAAAAAATGTGAGATTTACATTTTCCTTCTGCTTAATCATAAGAATGCATTTTTCCACATTTAAAATTTTAAAAATTATACACACCTAAAAATATTAACCATGATTTTTTTTAGGTGCAAGGACTGTCTGATTTTTATTATTTTCTTCTTTAAATTTTCTGTATTTCACCAAACTTTCCCCAAAAAATTACATCACTATCAGAAAAAACTGGTATTGTTAAAAGAAGGGTTAAGAAATATAAGTCTATGTCATCTTAGGAAAATGACCCTCATCATGACAAATTCCATCTCATTTTTCCTAGTATCTACTTTCTATCTTATCCCTTTTGTCCTTTAGAAAAGTAGGCTACTTTTATCTTTTTTCAACCCTATCTGATTAACTCACAATAATTATAAGCAGCCTCTATCCTTGAAGGATGCCACTCGGAACACTCTATCTGGAGCACCTTTCCTCCCTACCCTAAATCATCTATTATAGAAATATCATTGCTTTTTATCGGAACAAGGTGATACTATCAAGTTGGCAGATTTTATCCAACGCATCATTAAACTTGCTGGGGTGTACTCGGACAAAATCTGGAGTCTGTATTATGCTCTTTCTCGTAAACTCAAACCCATATATAAAGGACCATATATAAATTTCCTCAGACCATTCCCACTCACCACTTATTCTGTCCCTCACTGAGACCACACAGCATGATTATACGTATCTATGTTCATAATTCCTTCCGCTGTGTTTCTGTTCTACAGGAAATACTAAAAGCACAGAGCCTGACACATGGGGGATGCTCACTTTATTTGAGTTCTTCCTCCCTTTCTAATTCTCAAGACAGTGGTTCTGGAAACACCTTGAGGGCAAAGACCATGTCTATCTGACTCCTCTCCTATTTCCCTCAGTGCCCAACGTTGGTGCCATTACCTGACTGGACTGATAGCCCATGGTGCGGTAGGTGTATATACTGCAACAGACACAGACACAACCACATAAAGGTGTGAATTAAAGTTTACCTTTGAACTATAGGCCTTACTTCTTTCTCTTCATTATGCAATTATCAAAATTTCCATATTGGCTACCATTTATTAGTGTCTGAAACCTCAAAAGTTCTCTTTTTCTTCCAAAGTTTAGAAGACCTGCATCTAGAATCAACTTCACCCCAAAGTACCTAGACTAGAAAGACAGGCCCAAAACTTCCAACACCTTCATAAAGGAAAGTGTTGGAGAATAGAATTTTGTGTATTTTGCCTTTCTGGAAAGAGAAGACAAACCTGCTTGTTAGGAGCCTACTGTATACCAAGCCAGGATGGTATACACTATATACCAGCAAGTATGCTGTACAATTTATCTTACTAGATTCTTAGACACATGTTTATGAGATAGCATTATTATCCATATTATCCAGATGAGAAAACTTGCTTTTGAGGATTCAGTAATTGTCCAAGGCCACACAGTTGGTATGGAACAGAGCTGAGGATCTAACATCTCTGACAAACACAAACCAATCTCACAAAGAGATAAGGCAACACCTTAGTACCTCTCAAATCTCCGCGGGCAAAGATAGACCTTGTAAAGCAATTAAAATCCTGCTGTTTTTTTTCTAAGGCTGGCTTGTTTTTAAGTGAAGGATCCTTTCTTCTGTGTTCTGACCCAGAGGCTTCCAAATATAGGTTTCTTGTGGCCCTGTCTGCTTTAGATGTTCAGGAAAACATAATTAGAAAGTAATCTTGTACTCTACTACTCCTTCAGCTTCTATAAACCCATCCTGAGTGTAAGTATGTTATCCAAAAATAGGCTCATCTACTCTTTATAAAACACGAGGCAATGCATAGACAATTAGTTAACTTATATTTTGGTTAGCTCTTTGCTTCTTCAGAGATGACAGGAGATTTATTCACTATCTGGTTAGGAAACATTTCCCATGTTAACTTTCCTTTTGGAGTTCTCTCACTTGAGAGAAAATGCGTTCTATTTTAAATTAAGCTCAGAATAGGCTCGGAGCTCCCGAGTGATTAGAAGGCATTGTGTCACTGCATCACGATCTGTCTCCCAAAGTATCAACGCCTGGTGATTAACTGTCTCTCCTCTGTATTTAAGTCTGAGTCTATTTTTTTTAAGATTTTATTTATTTATTTGACAGAGACACAGCGAGAGAGGGAACACAAGCAAGGGGAGTGGGAGAGGGAGAAGCAGGCTCCCCGCTGAGCAGGGAGCTCAAAGCGGGGCTCAATCCCAGGACCCCAGGGATGTGGGGCTCAATCCCAGGACCCTGGGATCGTGACCTGAGCCGAAGGCACACGCTTAATGACTGAGCCACCCAGGCGCCCCTAAATCTGAATCTAAATATAAGTTAAGCCTCTACCAACCAAAAGGAAAATGTGAAGAGCTAAGATATACTGAATGCTATTTATGTACTGGGTAGTTTTAATTCTTTTTAATTCATTTCCTTCTTAAGATGAAAGAACTGGAACAAAGCTGAGTAACTTGTCAGAGGTTCACTTGTCAGAGGATAATAAGTGGCAGGTCCAAGAACAAATCCCAGTACCAGTTAAGTGTTCGCTAGACTTTCAGAACCTCGGGCAAGCTCAAGGTCACAAAAGTGAGTTTAAATTGGCTTTGAGGAGCAGCAGTGGCCCAGCAGCAGCAGCGTGGTTTCTAACCAAGCCCGGCCATGAGTATAACCATCAACAGGATACTTGTCACCGAAGAGCCTAAGATTCAGCTTCTCACCTAAAAAGGGTTGGAATCTATCTAAAGATAGATGGCACAGCAGTAAACAAAATACACCAAGCAATAACAATGCCTCTGAATATTTAATAATGTCTTCCGATATCGTCTTACTAGGGAATCCTTGTTGGCAGAAAAATTATCATGACCAGTAGTAACATTCTTATGCTTTAATTTCCTTTTGATAAAAACTGATGTTTTCAAATTGCTTTATGAAGAACTACAGACGGTCAAGTGGGGGAGGGGTAAAAAAAGGGGTGTCTCACCCCACATCTCTGTCGCTACCTTCATCTGCAGAGAGGAAGCCACAGGGAATGGGGCATTGGAGCCGGGGATGGGCCCCAGCGGGTTGGTGAGAAGACGACGGAAGGAAGGAGGGGGTCAAATAGAATTCTAAGAGGTTAAATATCATTTTCTGGGAGGATTGTGACTGCACCGACAGAAATAAGGTGGAAAACAAAAGAAAATCTGATTTGGGGGGGGCATCTGATAGATAACTCTGATTTCTGATCAGAAAGCAAGGATCTGTAGCAGATCCAACGGTATCACTGTTACTTACCTCCCGATACACATCTCCTAGCAACCTCCCAAAGGATGAGTCCAAAACTGTACATGTCGGCCATAATGTAAGACTGAAAGTGATTTCTATTTAAGCTCTCATCCAACACTTCGGGAGGCATGTAGCGTTTGGTGCCAACTCGGGTGTTGGGTGGGATGTCAACTTCATTCGTATCACTGAGGAAAAAGTAAAGCAAAGCACTATCAGCACTGAAAAGGACCAACACATGACAAATCGAAGTGATTCCTGAGCCAGGCTTTCAGGCAAAGGTGGGGAGGGATATCCTCTGGGGAAATAACATTTCCCCGAAAAATATTTCTTGCAAGAGTAATATTAAATATTCACAGGAAAAAAATCCAGTGAAGAGGGCAATCAAAGGGAAGCTGCAACATACAAGGTTGCACAGGCACTAGATCGAATATAAACTTGAAATAAGTGCTAAGTATCTAATAAATGTCTACAAAGTATTGTCTTCCCCTTCCTATTTTCATAGCTTGGCATTTCAAATTGACATGAGTACCTGCCAAGGTGGTTTGTTTGAGAGTGTTTTTTAAACCAACTATGCAAGGTTCTTAGATGTACAAACACCTAAAGGAGGAAGAGCCAACGAAGACCTGAAACTGTTTTACTTTGATAAGCAAGACCCATGACAAAGCTTTCTATGGTCACCATTATTTCATCAACCAGGTAACATGTATTTTTTAATAGAAAGAGGAAAGGAATAACTGAATATAAAACCAGTAGCTCCATGAAAGTTTCAGAACGCGACCCACTTGTTATCATTTCCCACATCCGTGGGGATGGGTGGACCCCCACCTACAGGGTGGCCCTGGGAACGGCCACCTCATCACAGTGAAGCTGGAGCCAGAGTTCGGCACGAGATGACTCAAGTGGGGAACTACGGTCGCTCGGTCAGCTGACGATTAAACAAGATGAGGTGTGTAAACTTGCAGCCAGCACAATGCAAAACCTGTATCAGATGTGTCACCGAGACTACCTCAGTAGAAACCAATGGAACTAAGAAGAGCAATAAACCCCAGTTTTGAGGTAGAAACTATCAGACAGAAAAGGGACAAAAAGCTGGGATGCTTGGGTGGCTCAGTCGGTTAAGCAGCTGCCTTTGGCTTAGATCACGATCTCAGGGTCCTAGGATGGAGCCCTGCATCAGGCTCCCTGCTCAATGGGGAGCCTACTTCTCCCTCTCCCTCTGTGATCTCTCAATCTCTATCAAATAAATAAAATCTTTAAAAGAAAGAAAGAAAGAAAAGGGACCAAAAAGTCATTATCAACCAAAGTTTGTGGGGAATTGTGGATAAACCTTGTTATCTCCTGATACTTGTGATTTTTTTTTCTTTTCATCACACTCCATTGATTCTCATGCATTCACATGTTTTGTTTTTGTTTTGTTTTTTTTACTCAACAGGGAAATTACATATAGCAAATATCACAGTTATGAGGCTGTGCCACAGGCAATACCAAACTTTCCTAAACACTAGTGGCTTTTGGAAAGAATCTCTGGGTTTGATCTTATTGCCTCAATTTCCAGTTTCCGAAGCATAAAATATGTATGTCACTTGGGAAAATTTAAAGGATGGCAGATGTCTCTCTGCAGATCTCCGAACTGTTAACATTTACTAAAATGTAGAAAACTTCATTCTTAGAACCGTTTTAAATGCATTTCCAGATAAAATCCTGAATCTAAAGCCATTGCAACAGACAGGCCACCAGTATTCTTATTCGGCTCCTGGGGATCTTCCAGGAGCAACTGCTCTGAAGAAGCCTTTTTTGTTTGTTTGCCTGGTTGTTTTGTTTTGTTTTTAAATAAAACTTAAAGTGTAAGTTTTTAAAAGCATTTATTTCAAATTTATATTTGACTTTTATCTATAAATGTAGGTCCTAATGTTCTGGGCTCTAAGAGGCTCATTTTCTAGAAAAATGTGAATTCCTAGTATTTACCAGTACAATATAACAGAAAATTCCATTTGTGTACCTAAATAGTAAATGATAAGGAAAGAAAGTGATCCAAGAAGCAACTTAATAATAAAATGGAAAATATCAGATTTAAAAGATGCCACAAAAATTCCACCTTTAATTATACTGACATCTCTTCTGTGGGCACATAGTAGGCATGTCATTCACGCATTATAATTTGTGACTCTGAATCATTAGAGGAAGACAGCACAGGCCTGGGCAGAATTCTGGGTTCCCTGCCAAGAAACAAATATGGGGTCTTGCAAATGGAAGGAAACTGGTAAAGGGCATAAATTATATTCCAGAACATGGACTGGGAAAGGAAACCATGAATAGGCTTAGCATATGCCCTACAAGAGTGTATTTAGGCCAAAGATAGACTCTGACCACACTTGATAAAGATTTTAGGTGATTCCTTCCCATTCTTACTCTTAGCTCCTTTGGGCTTTATTTGGATTTGGAAGGTTAGGAAGGGCTAATAGAATGTGGGACATGGAAACATCTAGTGAAAACTGAAAGGTAATTGTTACCTGATGACAGAATAAGATCTGTGATGGCCAGACTAGACAGAGTTCATCTCTAAACTCTCATTCCCTCAAACACTGAACCAATATACAGTCAAAGATTTTGCTGGTCCATCAGATTCCAAAAAACAGTTCCTTATACAGCCCATGAAGCTTGGCACCACTCTCCCTCCTCTATCGTCTTCTCCCCACCCTTGGTGCTGCCCTAGTAGTCTGTGAATAACTATCCCTCTTCCCATCTAAAAGCGTAAACTCCTTAAAGCCTGAACACGTGCTATAATCATCTGTTACAGCCCTAAAGGGTATCGGCCCAATCCATCTCCATGTATAATGTGCTTGCACATATTACGTAAATAATATACGTTCGGTGAAAGAAAGAAAAGGTTTGTTTACAGTAAACTTTGCTATGAATACTTGGAAGAGAAATATAAAATCTCTGTTGTAAATAGACCATAAAATGAGACATTACCAATATCTAAAATGATAAACAGAATTTTTTTAAGCCAATTTTGTACAAGATTACTGTTAACCAAACGGCAAACGCCTTCAATACTACATTTAAATGATAAACACGCCACTTATAAGTAATTGATATCTGATGTTATTAAGGGTCAGATCCTCCAAGACACACAGCTCCATCCCTTCTTCTCTCGGGAGTGTTTCTATACTGGAAAGTAATTAGACTGCATTTCTCTCTCAGGTTCTCGGTAACATTATCTTACCTGTTCCCAAATTAGGGCATAGAAAAACTGAGCTTGTTAATCTTCAAGAGCCAAAATAGAAGCCAGAGATACTGAACACTGGGGCACCAAGAATAAAGGAAGAAGAAGGGGCTGTAAGTACAGTCTGATGGTGCAGAGCACAGAAGAAGAGGGTACAAAGCAACCAAAGGAAAGGGGCAAGGAGGAAGAAGGAAGCAGGAAAGGACAGGATGCCTTCAGCTTTTCCTTGCTTTCTTTTCCATGAAGGGGCCAGGGTGGTGAGAAACAAGGTTCCTAAGAAAAGACGGATATCGCACAAGGAGGGCAGAGTCAGAGAAATGAATTCCAAATGCACCAAATAACCCTCGGTGCTGCAGGGGCTACACATACATGTGGTCAGATCATAAAATCACACAAAGCAAAGATGAATAGCAACTTCAGGATACTGGCTTCTTCTGGGAGGGAAAAAGTGGAATAAAATAGGGAGAGTGCAAAGGGCTATCTTCAACATTGTATTTCTTCAAAAAAAAGACCAGATAAAAATAAGGCAAATTGTTAACTTTGTCCACATTATAATTGTTACATGAGTGCCTTCCTATTTGTTATACTTTTATGTATATATATATTTAATTAAACACATTATAAAGAACTCAGAAGGATCAGGAACAAGAAAAATGTACATTTCAAGGGTTAAGGGATAGGTTGGCAACGTAAGGCTCTGAAGAGCAGAAGATATCTAAAGGAAGTGGAGAAAAGTACAGAGAAGATGGGTTTCTACCAAGGAAAACTGAAAATATTCCATCAAAAACATGGGTGCCACCTTCACCATGGAAGAAACCTCTCTCTCCTCCCTCCCTTTGGAGAAGGGTCGGAAATATCTGCGCAAGGGCTAAAGGCTGAAAAACTGGGTTGAGAGAACTATGGGGGTAGGTATTTTTGCCTCCTAAGACTTTTATAATTACTTCCACTAAATCCCACATGGCTTTTGTCCCTGTTAATGTGCGTAACAGTGTAATAAAGATTTCTGTAGAACTGGAAAAACATAAAAATATAATTTGAACAAAATAAATTAAGCAATGTCAGGCAACTCCTCTTCAGGAAAAAAAATGTTTTAGAATCTTACATTAATGGGTGTTTTTCTTTATGAATTTTAGGGACAGTGGGCTGGGGCAGGATTAAATAAAAATACCTATAATTTTCTGAGTAAAAAAATAAACAGTAATTTGGAAGAATCAGAGAATAGATTAGGCAAGTCAGTTAGGGAGAAAACGGGTTCTCCCTTGTGGCCTAGGGTCATGACAAGATGTTAAGCTCCTGTAGGAAACAAAAATCAGGAAAATGTTCTGGTACATGAATTTTACGACTAACCATATCCGAGTAAAACTCTCTTCAACCTTGTGTTGACGGTGTTTGCGGAAGAGAAGCATCAGCAACTACACCACATGGAAAAGGTACAACATATATCCAAGGTGTGAGGCGGAGAGAACACAGGTCCCCAGATACACTGTGAATGACACTGGGTTCCCTACTGGATGGATTAGGCAGGATTAAGGGTGATAAAGCATAATTTTTTTTTTCTGGAAAGTAAATGGTTTATGTAGGTTTACACAAATGTGAAATAGACCTCACTGGTGAGTAAATCATATCAGGATGTACTTGTCTCTGTTCTAATTATTTCTTTTTTTTATTATTTTTTTAAATTTTTTTTTATTATTTGCCCCAGGGGTACAGGTCTGTGAATCATCAGGCTTACACCTTTCACAGCACTCACCATAGCACAAACCCTCCCCAATGTCCATAACCCATCCACCCTATCCCTACCCTCCCACCCCCAGGAACCCTCAGTTTGTTTCTTGAGATTAAGAGTCTCTTATGGTTTGTCTCCTTCCCAATCCCATCTTGTTTCATTTTTTCCCTCCCTCCCCACCACGACCCCTTGCCCTGCAAGGGCAAGTGATCAGAGAGTGATCTCATGTGATCAGAGAGATCATATGATAAAGAGTAATTTTATTTGAATCTCAGAAGGCAGGGTGCCCTCAGCTAGGATTACCTAAAGAGGTATGAAAACAAACTTGGTATTTCTGACCAAAATCACTCGGATGATGAAGAAAATGCCAGCAGAGTGGCGTGAGAGGGCAGCAGCTATGAACAAAGGGCCTTCATGTGTACACGCCCCACACACGTTAGTGGCCCTCGCCCGGCGGGGACACACAGCGAGCGTTCTCAAGGCAGCTGCTCCAGGCAGGGGGAGGGCAGCAAGGATGACAGACCGGGAGACGACGACAGCCAGAAAAGAGAAGAGAAGGAAATGAAATGATAGGAAACCAAGACTTTCCTCCTCCGAAGGTGACAAGGAGGGCTCACAAAGTAGGGGGCGGTAGAAGCCACGGGACCTGCCGGGAGACTGACGTTGTCACTGACACGGTTTAGAACTTGGGCGCACGGCGACCATTTCAATTGGTTTTCCTGTCTAAAGGCAGTGCGACTGCCTACCGCGTACCCTCGGGTGGGCTTCCGGCAGCGTCCGCCTGGGTCTGGCCCTGGTGGCCCGGTGGCACGCGTGCCTCGCGGTGTTAAAGCAACCGACAGAGGGCGCTCCTACGAAAACAGAAAGGCTGAGAGCAGAGCCTCCAGCCGGGAGCCTGAGAGACCCGGGGAGTGAACCTGGGCTGAAAGCGGGGAGACGGGGGAACGAAGTGTGCCTTGCGCTCTCAGCTATGATGCGTGGGAGGAAGGGTAGGCGAAAGATCTTTATTTGGGGGGCAGGGTATAATAAAGTGGATTTTTAAAAATAAAATCTTCGTCTTAACTTTGAGTTAAATTTTTCCTGTCAATTAAATGTCCTAAGTATAAATGCATAGCAGGAATTCTTGCAAGAAGGATTATGTAAAGGAGAAAGCTGCTGGTTCAGCAGAGCGCGCTTCCCACTGGACCATCAGCTGCAGGGAGAGTTGCATGAAAGTCACACGCCGAGCCCACGGTGGCCGTGAGCCACGAGCTGGGGAATCGAGGCGTTAGCTCCAACGAGGCGGCTCTACCTCGTCGAGCCTTGGCGCACATGCGGGCGGTCTTCTGCTGGGGTTGCTGGTTGTCTAAAACAGAGAGAGGAAAGGGGGAGAGAGGGAGAAGGGAGATAAAAAGGTAATAGAGAAAGAAGAGAAGCAAACATCGTACCCCTTTAGTAAGCTACAAAGCTTTTTTAAAAATAAGAAGTGAGCTTTAAAGAACAATGAAAGAAGGGCAGGGGGCAGAAGACAGGTGAGGGCGCCACTGGATTGTTTCAGGCTTGAACCTGAGCTCTGAAATGAACGCCCCATGAAATACACCGGAGACTACAGAACCTTCTCCTAGGCAAACTGGGCAGCCACGAGAGACTGTCACGAGCCTCCAGAAGAAGGGGTTGTATGCACCCCCTGGTGCTTCCTGGAGCATCTGGTAATTGGCTGTGTTGCTGATTTGCTGCACTCCACTCTGCCCAGCCAGATGCTAACCAGTGAGGAGAGTTTTCTGCTGCACTTTCGAAAGGATTCAATGCTTCAATGATTTCTGTAAAACAGAACTCTAGAACTAAAGACCCTTCAAAAGAAGGTGCATATGGCTGCAGAAATCTTGACTGAAAGTGCTGACCCTGCCACTAATTCGCTTAGTCCTCACGCTCTGGAGAGTCCTTTAGGCGTGTCACTTTTTAATAATGCCACTAAGTCCACAAAGGGGAAGCACAGCTAGGAGTCAGGGCCTGAGAAAGACGCTGTAGAAATGCACTGCCCTCTGGGCTGGGCCACCCCGCCTCCTCATCTTTTGGACAACCTGACAACCATCAGCTGGGAGATCTGTGCTGCAGATCAGTCTTGGCTGTAGTTTTTCTATTTAAAATTTACCACCGGAGAAGCCCTAAACCAGGACTTATGTTCCCCGTAAGAAAATATATGATTCTGACACTGGCGAACCAGTGGGGTTCCTTGATCCTCCAAAGGAAAAAGTGAAAAGATCTCTGAGTTCCTTTAAGGTATTTTACGGGTCATTGTTTTCTCCTCCCCAGAAAGATCTGGGGTTAGGGTGATGTCTGCTACAGCATCACCTGGATTAAATCTCTGTTGGGCAGGAAATACATCAGCACTTACATCATTTTCGAGAGAGTGCATGAAAAAATGCATACAGGATTTTAAAAATTATATAAGCAGGAAATCTCTAAAGTATAGTCTGCTCTCTCTGTGGCTCTCAACTTCCCTGGAAACCTTCCAGAAATTACTTAAAAGCCTGAGAGAACACTTACCATGTAGAGACCATGGTAAAGATCCAATTCTCACAGGAAGTTCGCTTATGAAGTCTGAGAACTCCACACTGGGTTAGGTTTGACCCCACTTGTAATATCTCTAACTATCTCTGTGTGTGCAGTGCCCCCAAACAGGAAAATCAGGAAAAGAACGAAAACCAAAGAAACAGAAAAAAGCAAGGTTTGAAAGCGGGGCTCAAAAATCGAGAAAAGCAGAGTTCTTTTGAAACATAGAAAATAAAATGTGAAAAGGACCTCTGAAATTATCAAAGGCAACCTCCATTTAATGAAAGGAAACTGAGGCCCAGAATAGTAAGTGGCCCCACAGCTACTCTTTAGCCATAGAAGACCTGTGCCTCCAAAAGCCACAGTTTCCCATCTGAGACAGTAGCCTCAAGCTTTCCTCTCTTGATGAATGAGTTAATACACGCCAAACAGATCTCTGAATTATCCCTTAAAAAATTCCCCTCCACTTCCTAGAATCAGGGTTTGCATGAAATTTGAGCAGTCATTTAGTTCATTCTCCTTACATTAAGCAGAGCTGAGTTTCAGAAATATAATGCTCACTTCCTTGTTTGTTTTAAGGTCTATAGAGAAGAAAAGTTCTCAATTACTTTGATATTGCCAAGATGTATCGATTCAAAACAATGTGGAAATACCTATAAGGGATAATTCACTATGTCATGTCAAATGGGAAATACATTCATTAATCTGGCCTGGACCCTCCTCTCAAGATGCCCAATGACAAGTAGGCAAGAGGAGGCTTGCACTAAATACTTACAATATCAGGCAGACAAGGGCCAGGAAATTACTGCAGGAGTAGAGAAGATGATGTCATTATTCCTAGCTGGGGGATGGGTAAAGGGACCTAAAGGCAGCTTTGAGACCAGATTAGGGTACAGGGAGAAGCAAGGGCATTCCAAACTACAAACTATTCAATAAAATGCAAGGCAGTGGCAAACAAGGAGTACACATGGAGAAACACAAATACTTTGGTTTTGCAAAAGGAAGCATGTAAATTGGAGGGTTTACAGAATATAAAACTAGGAAGGTGGGTTTAATCCAGAGTGCACAGAACCTCTGGAGCTAAGAAACGATGCTTTTTTTTTTTTTCCTTCATCCTGTAGTTCACGGGGAATCATTCATCTGTCCCTTATACATAATTTTGAAGCAACCCCTAGGTAATGGGCACCAAGGAAAGGCACTAGGGACGTCAATTTGAGAAAAAACATGGTATCCACCTTCACGGAGCTTAGTCTTCATTGGGAATAATGGAGAAGTCGGCAAAGATTACTGGGCAGGAGTGTGAGAAAGGTCATGACAATGTGCACAGCGTCACAGGGGAGGGCGGAAGGCCAACTAAAATTCAGACTCCGATGGGAACAATAAGAGGTATCCCAAAGGAATAAACTGTGAAGATAAGTAGTAGTTTACCTAAACAGAAGAGATGCTGGGTATTCAGGTAAAGTTAAAAGCATGTTAAACATACTTCAAGGTGTGTTTAGAATATAAGCTATATTTGAACCCCAAGCTATAGGAAACTATGAAATTATCTTGCTAGCCAAAATTACATTTCAAGAAGATAAATCTGGCAGCAGCATGGAAGGGGGAAAAAATGAAAATAGGAAAAACAAAGAGAAAGTAACTACAAAATGCTTTACCTCAGAATCTAGAAAAATGACAGAGGACCCAAACTGAACCCAAATAGGAATGTCACGGAGACAGAATTCATTCAACTGAGCAAACCAAAATCTTAAGGAACAAAGGAAATGTCAGGCACCTACATTTTAGAATGGATCGACGAAAAACTGGGAACAAGAAAGAAAAAGCAGAGCCAGCAGGAAATCTAGCAGTGGGGAAATATGTATGAGGTACACAGAGAACAGAACCCACAGATAAAGAAAGTGAACCTGGAATAAAGGGACATCAAGAAAACAGCAGGAAGAAAGGTTTGTGCTCTGCGGAAGGTGGAATGACAAAAAGAAAGGCTTCTGGTGACAAAGACCAATGGTCTCCCTCAAAAAAAAAAAAAAACAGCTCAGGAGAGAAGGGAGCAGAAGACACAAAATCACAAGATATTATGAATTACTGGATTGTGAAAGCTGATCACTCTTTGGAACTCTCAAGAAATTAAATAGGAGAGGACAGAAGAGAGGCTGGTCATGTGAGAAGAATCATGGGAATTTTTTTTTTTTTTTTTTTTTTTTTGGTAGAGGAGACCTGAAAAAGGCTGTAGGTCAGAAAAAAAGAATTCAGAAGAGAGAAAGGATTTATTCATCTTATTGACTGGCAGTTCTTATTTCTAACTGAAATCTATAATCTAGACCATTTGATTTTAAACATGAGAACTTCTAACTTACTATCCTCTAAATGGTGGAGACCTTCCCGTATTTGGGGCCTATTATTAAATCACACCTCAGTCTTCACTTCTGAGTAAAAATACCAATGCAGTAGTCCTTTCTCATGAGTTTTATTTTCCAAATTTTTAATTATCTCCATGGCTTTTCCTCTGTGCTCTTCTCCATATTCTATCAAGTCTTCTTTGGGATTGAAAAGAAAAAAAAGAAAAAAACCCACAAGAGGATGCAACGGTTTAATAAAGGCTAAGCCTAGATTGAGTTTTGAGAAGGTAGTTATAGGATGATCCCTCTATGCCAGTAGTTTGCAAACTTTGTTTTGTCTTCAAACCAAAGGAATCATTTCTTCTAATTAAGTTCTCTGCAAGATAAAATGGGCTGCTCCCTTCAGAGGGAGGGTGGGCAGTCCCCCTTCCCACTCTCCAGAAGCTAGTGCTGTCACTCCAAGCAACCCTGGGGTCTGAAACCACTGTGTTGTGATAGATGCTGCTGTATGTGTCCCGGTGTTATATTCGCTGTGTAAGTCACCGTATAGCAGTGCCAAACACTGAGTGTGCTGTTTGTTAGTTTCTCACATTTCTCATAGAATATCTATGAAAGGTATCGTTTTTATATCATGTAAAAAAAAACACTGCCTTTATCACTATATAACATGTAGATCTTTACTAAAACCTTTTCCTACTTACAAATGCTATGCAGAATGCTCACCAAATCATCCCAAACACAAGGTACCTCTCTCTGAAGAGCTGAATGAGAGCAGCAAACCTTATGTAAACTCTGGAAGCCAGGTCACTGATGAGCACAGACACCACAGGACACAAATACGTGTTTCTTCAAATAAACGTTTCTTCTTCCCTCCCAAGAAGTATCATAATTAATAAAACTCCTTCTCTTCTAAATACCCCAGAAGCACTGCGCTCCAGAATGTACAATCTATAAAAAGTGATAGAAAAGAATCATACAAAGTATATTTGTTCACTTTGGTACTAACCTAATAAACTTAACAGCCAGGCCCAGGTCAGCTATACAACAAGTTCCATTTTTCTTCACCAGGATGTTCTTACTTTTCAGATCTCGGTGGGCAATTGCTGGTTTGCCTTGGGTGCTAAAGATTTCTGTGTGCAAATGACATAAGCCACTGACGGAAGAATAGGCTAACTTCAGCATCGATTTTGTATCGAGGGTGGTGGACTTCAGGTAATCATAGAGGGAACCATTTTCATGATAGTCTGTGATTAGGTACAACTGGGTCCAGGACCCTGTCCCTTTGATATCTGCAGCAATGAAACCTAAAAGGGAGAAAGACAAAAAGGTTTGAAGCCAAGCACGTTCTGAACACGATCAAGGATAATTCATATTCCCAAACATCATTCTTTGTCATAGGTGTCTTTTTTGGGCATTTCATTCAGCTTTATGATTATGTTCATGACAGTATTAAATTATTAAAACCAATTAGAGGCAATCAGAACAGCAGAGGTAGAGAACATTAAGAGTCTGTACCTGAAAACATGATCCCTTTCTGGTCAGCAGTTGATATTTAAGTTATTTTTAAGGTCGCAGTAAATAGTTCAGGCATCGTAGTTATACATAAGACACTGTTTACAAAACAGGGTCTTGAGTTGGGGCATACACTATTGCCACTTGAGTGATTCAGCTACATCACTGCTAACTTGAGAGATTTTTTTTTTTAACTCAGTTCTCAGTACATAAACTTTGGCTATATATAAACCCTGCAGATAAAACTTCTAGAACTTTTCACAACATTTAACCATGTGCTCCTTCAAATCCCTAAGAAACCCTAAGAAATGCTGGTGTTACATTTGCATTTCCTGTCCCTGAAGAAAAACACTGTTGGAGAGTATTCCATTTCCAGCCCACTATTCATTCACGGAAGTGCCTTAGTCATTCCTCCTGTGAGGTCTCCCATTAGAAGCTTGTGACGTTCTTGGGCTCAGGCCAAGGAGCCAACGTCTATATATTTCATAACAGGTCTAGACAGATGAGTTCATAGGCAGATGTGAACAGAAACTGGAGGAAAGCGAGGGAACCCTGAACGCTGCCACACCAACTCACCCAGAATGTTTTCATGCCTCATCAGCACTGTCTGATATATTTCTGTCTCTCGGAACCAGCTGGCTTCCTCTGTGGTGAAGAACACTTTCACAGCTACCTTTTCGCCACGCCACTTTCCCATCCAAACTTCCCCATAGCGACCTTTTCCAATCTGTTTCACCATCTGAATCTGCTTAGCTATAGTCCTTTGGACCTGTTAAATCCCAAAACACACAGTTAGTGTATTCACAGCACTACAGATTTGTTTAATCTTTTTTTTTTTTTCTCCAGAGAAGACACAATTACTGCATGCAAAATATATTTAGCTGGTAGTTTTTCTTTAGATAGACACGTTACTTGTATTTATTTATTCATTTATGTTGTCCCCTTTTAAACATATTTGAGACTGACTGTGGGTTCTGAATGTTTAAATTATTGCTTCCACGTTAAATATTTCCTTCTACCTATTATAATTCTGAGAGAGAGAGAAAAAAAAAAAAACAACCCTGAATGGGTTCACAGTCATTGGCGGAATAGAATATTTTTCACTTCCACTTCTGCAGTGGGACCCTCTGAAGGGACTCATCCACTATACACTTGATTGTGGATAAAATACAATGAAACAAAATTGCAATGCATTGTCGGACACACAAAGAAATAAAGGGAACCTCCCAGGAGAAAGGGGAGGGTAGAGAGGGGAGGGCGGGGAGGGGGAGGGAGGGGAGAGCTGAGACCAGAGCGGGGAACAGTGAGCATTAAGAACACACAAAGCCAGGCTGCTATCTGAGAGAGGAAGAACACAGCACTGGGATCTGGAAGCAAAACCTTGACCTCTTTAAAAGTAGAGAAACTGAACCTGGGCTTCAGCACGAAGCTGGGACCATGGAAAGACACTAAATTTGCCCAAGGTTGGTAGCGCACCACGGCTCCCAGCAGAAACAAATACCAATCCTCTCCTGAGAATCTTACTGGCAGAATACTTTTCATCCCACCACTGCTAGATACCTTGAAAGAACTCTTGCCAGCACACAACTTGATCATGGTAACATATAAGAAATAAAAAACTGTAATGAATTATCGGCCTCACCAAGAAATACAGGAAATTCCCCAAGGCCGGGAGGAAAGGGGAGGAAAGGGGAGGGAAAAGGCGGGAAAGAGAGAGAAGGGGAGACAAGGGGAAGGAAGGACACGGAGGGAAAGAAGAGAAGAGAAGATCCCACGGAATACATTCCTTAAACCAAAAGGAAACAAGCACCATAAATGAGAGTTGAGAAAAACAACCCAAGGAAACTGAACCCTATCAGATTACAGATGCTGGAACTCTCAGCTACAGAATGCCGAGGGGCACTATATGAAATATGTAAAGAAACAGAAGATGAAACGAAAAGAAGGAAGCAGCAAGAAACTGTTGAAAATTATACTGTGCAGAGGAGCGGTTACATACCACAGTCAAGAACGTAGACTGGACAGGTAGAAGAAAAGAGCAGGTTAGATCTGGGGAGAAAGTTAAGCTGGAAGAGCGCTGTGAAGAACTAGAGAGAAAGCAGCAGAACAAGGAGAGAGAAAACGGGAGGAAGCGGCCTACCGGTTAAACGTCTCTTCACATATGATCTGCAGCCCATCTGCACTCGCTGGAAAACACCCGAAGAACTCCACGACAACTGACATAACTCGGGAAGCATATATAAAGAACCTAGCACAGAACTCTTAAAAGATCTGTTCAGAAAACTGGAATGTACTCTTCGCAGAGATATGCTTTGCATCAAGTAAAGTTGGAGTGTTTCTTTCTGTTTTTACACTTTGAAGGACTATGTAATCTACAGTGAGTCCACCCAGATAATCCACAGTAATTTCATCTTGAGGCGAGCTGATAGGAACCATAAATCCCCTTTGCCAGGTAAAATAGCAGAGTCCCAGGATTAGGCCATTTTGGGGAGGCCATTAGTATGCCTACTGCAGATGTCTACCCGTGAGGGTAGGTTCTGTGTTTGCACAATAGATGATTTTATTAATTCAAGAGGTAATACTAACTATTGCCAGAGCCATTAACAGCACCAATATCAGACTGAAAGCTTTTTGGGAAAAGATAAAATCTTCTTTTTTTAATGTTATTTTCTTTAAAAAAGGATTGAAAATTCAAAGCATTGCTGACATGCAATTAAGCCACTTCGTCTGAAGGAAGGAAGGAACAATTTGGGAGTCAAACCCGCCATACAAGGAAATGTTCAGTATATTTCCATTTCCAAATGGGGGAGCAAAAGCGTCAAGAGCACTAAGCAGCGGAGAGCCGAGTTCCCTAGCAGCTGAATTCCGGACTTGAGAGGAAACGTCCCGCATTTATTACAGGAATATTGTATTTAATTTACAGATGTTACAAAGCATTGCTTATATAAATCTACGGAACATTTCCTAACACAAACAGTTTTGCATTCGCTTCTTCTCTAGCGATAATATATCTTCTTATAATTTAATGAACACACTAATGGAATTGGCAATGCTTGAAAGAATAGGAACTTATCTCAAAGATAAAAAGTGTCACTAAATTATATTAAGAAATTTAAAGTGTACTTTTGGTTTGAGACTTATCATAACATCTAAGGAGGAAAACACTGACAAACCAGTAGGTTTCAGTTCCGAGAGCATAAACATCTGATTTATTAATACTAAAAGGCATTTTCATATTTGACTTTCCTTTTAAAAAAATTACAATCCAGGTTTTTCAATATGAGAATTGTATCTGCTACATATTAAATTCTAAGAATAAAAAAACAATGTGATAATAAAAACTTCTACATTAAAAACAAATCTACATCCTATGGTATCAGTTTGCTCATAATGACTACCTCACTACTTGTTTTCTGTCCTATCACCTGGCGAGGACATATTAATCAAAGAGAACAGCGTTTCACTCATGCAAGATGGGTCAGGCCTAGAGATCTGCCGCACAGCATACTGCCTACAATTGACTGCAGGGTGTTGTACTCTTAAAATTTTGTTGGAAGGGTAGATCTTATGTTACGTGTTCTACATGTAAAATAAAAAAATAAAAAATAAATAAAGAGGGCAGGAGGAAACTTTTGCATATTATGGATATGCTCATGTCATAAGTTGTGGGTATGGTTTCATGGATGTACACTTATTCCCAAACTCTTCCCAGTTGTACACACCGAATATATACTTTTATACATTAAATACATGTAGGTTTCCTATCTCAACAAAGTTATAATTCTTGCCTTGAGATTAAAAAAAACAAACACTTTCAGTACTAAAATAAAAGGTCATTAAAACAATCAAGTAAACATGATATCCAAAGTCAGAACCAGACCATAAAGATGAGGAAAATCAACTTAAGAGTTGGGGAAGGAAAAGAGTTCTCATTAAAATTGTTATTTTCCATCCCATCAATCTTTTTGCATGGTCTATAAAGGAACCAAATGCTTTTTTCATTAAAACAAGTGCCTTGGATGTGCTCTATGTTTTCTTCAAGGTTGGCAGTAGGGACCAGCAGAAAATTAAATCTCTCATGAATGGAAAAGCCAGGGCTTCACCCGAAAACATAAGCGCTCCAGCTGAAATGCAGTCTTCTTCCCCTGTAGAAATACTCAGGTCCCAGCTGCTTGTAATACTTTTGCCTTCAAACACCAAGCCAAAGTTCGGTAATGCTATCCTTACTGAAAACAGAGGGAAGATGGCCCCACGTTTCTTGTTTTCTAATCTGCTCCTTATCAGAATGTCTAACTATACACTTACATTAAAAAACAATCACCTTACCCCCAATATGTCAAAATGTTATCAGGAAGCTCTGTATCTGAGATCTGATGTCCAACCCACTACGTGGAGCTTCTCTTTGTCTGCTACCCTATCTGTTTCAGTAAAATGAAACATTGTGGTTATTGACATTTCCTTTAAATTCGGGATATGTTCTTCTCATACCAGCAGAGGGAGGCCTGATCCACTTCCTGAGCTTTGAGACTGCTCAATTAAGTCTCTCAGGGATTCTCCAGGAGGAATGTACGTTTCATCCTGCTCTAGCCCAATGCTGTACCGAGGTCTGGTTTCTTGTCTTTTATACCTATAGATGCACAGAAGAAGATAATTTAAGATACTGAGTTGCAGCAATTGGAGTAAAACACTGCAGATAAAACATTAATCACAGCAGATTTCATTTTAGCACAAAAGAATATAAATTTTTAGTATTTATTACCCTTGGTTATGATTTATAAAATACAAATCATAATTATTTTGCTAACCTATTTTTAAGTCAACTACATGTTTTTATACTTGATCTCAACCATCTACAATTCTTCTTCACTGTTCAAAGGCCTATTTCCTGGCAGGGATTCCAATAATATTTCTACATAGCTTCAATACTCATTCCCTAAAATTCTTCCCTTTAAGGTCCTGAATTAAAGATGAAAGTTTGGGATATATAGAAGACATAACAGCTAACTCTCTCATCTCAGGCAATGTATAAAGCAATAATACAAACAAGTGAAATAAATTTCAACTTAAGAAATATTTTGTCAATAACTATGCTTCTAATTAGAAATGAATTTACTTGAATCAACTATTTGCAGAACAGTATCATAAATGAGTGTTACAAAGGCAAATGATAAAAATTTAAAGGTCCTTGATATATCCCAGAACAGAAAATAAGTTCTCAGGTGAACGAAAATAATTTGTAACTGTCACTTAACTTCAATAGTCAAGTTTATTTTATCTGAATAACTAATCTATAAATTATGTTGAAAATTTTTCCAGATTAAGAGGAAATTGTTAGCTTGGGAAATAAGAGATTACTGGAGTGATTCTCAGTTCAACATGGCCATCTCTCCGCTCAGAATCAAACCTTAGTAACAACTAGATCCTGAATTCCCTAACTACCCTAAATTCCCTAAGAGTGAAATTTACCTGGGTGACTTTTATGTCTGAGGCAGAAATGAGACAGCTATCTATTAACAGCTTAATTAAGACAAATATCTATCAATAGTCACTGATATTATCAGGGAAATCTAAGATTTAATTAAGCCAAAGAAAGCTGTGATGAAAAACGTCAACAGGTAGAAGAACAATCGTGTGAGGCGGATATTTTAAACTCAAAATTCTACATCTATACGTTGGAAACTTACCTGAAGTAACAGAATAAAATAATAAGGACCAATAGCAAACTACAGACAGTTACAGATATAAGTAAGGCCTTGTGGTGTATAGGTCCGTCAACAAAATCTGAAATTAAAAAAGAAAAGGAACCATAATACGGAGGATATTTTCACTTGAAAATTAGGAAGCAACTCTTTCCTAAAAGTGTTGGCTAAGCCCCATATGCAAGATGTCCCAGGTCCTTTTAATCTGCCCACAGAGAAGAACAATACGACATACTGCACAGTAAATATATACGCATATATTCAAAATCACAGAAGTTCAACTAATGTGAATCATAATTCATCTAGGCACTCGTTTCAAGAGCATGCATATCTTCCCCTTGGGAAGGAACAGGCTTGACACAGAATAAAAGTACAGAGTATGAGCAAATGTAAATGGATCAAGGGCCCCGAAATTTAAGTAGGTGGTGCATCTTTATCTCAGATCCAACTGACGGGTTTCAGGTTTTTCTCTTGTGGTTTCTGTTCCATATCATGAGTTTGGATAAAAAACCTGACCCATATTCTTTGTTCATAAAGCACACAGTCATCTTATGATGGGTACAAAGCAACCGGATTCCTCAAATGTTGCCAAACATAGAATATATGGACGTGCACCATTTTAAACAAAGATGCCTTTCAAAACCACATAGTTAACTTTTCCATAAATTGCATCATATTTTAAAAGAATGGGTATGTTCTGCTCAAAGAATTACTGTGTGATCCTTTTATAAAACAAATTATTAAATATTATTCATGTTGTTTTAACTCCAGTTCTTGACAAATCAGATTTATTTGCAGCATGACTTCTCAACCTTCATATAAATAAGAGTAACTTGGAGAGCTTTATACAAATGCGTATTTGCTGAATTCAGCCTCAGAGATTTTTATTCCGAGTATTTTATTTTTTACAATCATCCCAAGTGATTTATATGCAAAGAGTCTCTGAAACATATTTTGAGAAAACTGACCTAAAACCAGGTGCACTTATGTAGTAACAGAATTGGAAGTGTTCTTATTATGGGCACCATATACCCTTGAGAAAGTGATTACTCTTATTTAATTTTTAAAGGTATTACTGTAATTTATGACTTTGGTTACTATGAACAAGAAGTTTTCCAACAGTGCTGTATACTTTTAGCTGCATGGCTACCTAAAAATTTTGGCTGGGGACCTTATCCTACTCAACGTACATTTTTTTCACTCAAAAGTATAATATAACCCATGAATAAAAACTAAAAATCACCAACTAATGAAATAAATAAAATCGCCACCATCTCGTTACTTAGGAAAATTACTACTAACAGTTCAACACATGCTTTTGCGGTATCATTTCAATGAACAGAAAAAAAAAACTTATGACCAAAGTATCTCACGAGAAGGCCTTATATACATCCGTGTCCATAGCACATTTATTCACAAGAGCTAAAACATGGAGGAAACCCAACTGTCCACTGACAGATGAATGGATAAGCAAAATGTGGTCTATGTATATACATACATGGGCTACTAGTCAACCTTAAAAAAGGAAGGAAATTCTGACATATTCTACAACATGATGAATCTGAGGACATTATACTAAGTATAATAAGCCAGTAATAAAAAGACAAATATTGTGTATGATTCCACTTCTATGACATTTTTAGAGTAGTCAAAATCAAAAGACAAAAAGTAAAACGGTGGTTGCCAGGAGCTGAGGGGAATTAATGTTTAATGGGTATAGAGTTACAGGTTGCAGGATGAACAAAGCAACGGAGATGGAGCACGGTGATGGTTGTACATTACGAACATATTTAATACCACTGGACTATCCACTTCAAAGTGGTTTAGACAGTAAATTCTACGGTATGTGTATTTTACCGCAATAAAAAAACTTGGGAAAAAATTGTTGCTCCATAACTAGATTATTTTCATTGATAATATTGTATTTTCCAAAACAATAAATTTTTTCCCATGATGTGAATTTTAAAGACCACATAGTATACACACAGACACATCCTAATTAGAAAGTGAGTCTTCCAATAATGTATATTTAAAAGATATATTTTTCTATAATACACCCTTGCTGAAATATATAAAATTCTATGAACTCTTAAATGTACATTACTGCACATGTGATTATTTCCTTAATCTAGATTTCTAGAAGTAGAATTTTTCAAAGACTATATATATTAAGGCTTTTCATACATTTTGTCAAAATATCCTTTAAAAAAGATTACAACAGTTTCTATTTCACCATCAGGGTGAACATATGTTTTAATTATGTTGAAATAATTTCAGTCTTACAGAAAACCTGTAAGGATAAAGAGCTCTAATGTGCCCTTCCCAGAGAATTCCCATTTTTAAAATTTTACTGTATTTGCTTCATAATTCTCTTGCTCTCTCAGTATGGGTATCTGTCCATATATAGAGATATAGAAATATATCTACATATATATATTTGTATTCATATTTATATTTATTTATATATATGATTCGTAGATCATTTGAAGTTACAGATATAATGTCGCTACCCATAAACATCTCAGAATACACTTCCTAAGAACAAGGACATTGTTTTACAAAATGGTAATAAAATTATCAAAATGAGGAAATTAACATGAACATACAAACTGAAAATAAATCTTACTTCGAAATATTTGGATTTTTGTTATAAATCAAAATCCACAGGTCTTTATACTAAATTCCATGTCCAAATCCTGTTATGATTAATGTGATGATTTACCCATCAGCCTAGAACATATGTTTAACAATTATTTACGATCTACACTACTTGCAAAATATTAATGGAAGTAGTCTGCAACTGAGGAGACTAAATAAGAGGCCATTAAAGAAAAGCAGTTTGATATCAACAACGTCAGAAACACTGCCAATCATCCAGATAAAAAGGACTTCAGGAACGTGACCCACAACAGGACAGGTCCAAAAAGTCATTCAGGTTCAAATGCCCATAGAGATCATATAAAGTAGCACATGCATGTCTGAAAAGTGTTACTTAGGAAATCCTGAAAATAATTTGCAGACTCTTAAAGAGGCCAAGGTTTTTACCTAATGAACTGAATTTTAGCAAAATTTCCCTCCATTAGGCTATAGGCAATAAAGCCCAGGTGAGCACAGTCCCTCTGCTCAGGAGAGCCCAGTCCACGGTGTTCACACACGCGCAGGTGCACAGATGCCAAGCTGCACATGCGTGCAAACACCGTCGCTGGAAACTTCACGTTTCCAATTTTAAGGATAACGAAAGCAAAAAGCCTTAGTCTGCAAAAACAAACCAAGAGAACACTGGATACTCAATTAAAACTGCAAGAACTAACAACTTAAGCACAATGGGTTATCAGTATATGCATAGAGAACATTTTTTTCATTCAAGTGATTAATTGCACTGAACCTCTCAGCCTCACTGCCTCTTACTTTCCATACAAGTACAGAATACGCTCTGTATTGTTAGAACACTGTATTTATTACCCATCTTACTCGATATCTGATTTATGAGAGAAATGAGACTAGAAAGGATCTAAGGGATTCTTTCCTCAACCTTCAAGCCCTTTCTCCTCAGGCTAACGTTACCTCCCATTTTCCTTTTCTTTGCCCCAATAACCCTATTCCCTGTAACCTCGTCTACTGCCTCCTTGTCTTCCGTCATGAATGGGTGATCCTTATCAATAAACCTTTTGTTTCTGTTGGTCACGCTGGTCATGTTTTAATCTGCCATTACCTGTGCTCAGAGCATTAACAATGTAAACATTCAAGTCACTGCCAGGGTCTCGGAAAGTGAACCCTTCCAGATTCCTATCAGGAAAAGAACAGAGGGCACAGTTCTCTCTGGGGCAGCAGGTTTTTACCTGCGCTGTCACTCCCAACTGCTCAAGGAAGGAGAACGGAGAACCCCCCGGGGAAGTCTGGCTCACTCTTAGAAGCGAGTGAGAATCACCCACCGGTGGTTTCTTACAAGACAGCATTCTGTCACTACTTGTCTCTTCTCTGACCAGGAAGCAGTTTCTAACTGTTTAAAATGGCAGGGCTGTTTTTTGCTTGTTTGTTTGTTTGTTAATAAGGCCATAAGACGGCTCCTAACTGTAATAAGAAATAGAAGAAAAAACCATGTGGCCAGAAAGAATCTTGGAAATAAGATTGCCCAAAGACATCTCTGCATGTTCTCTCAATATTATAATCATGGACAAATTAGAGACATCTTTCAATTAATAGGGCACAAAGCACCTGAAAAGCCTATTTTTATCAGAGGATTTTAGTCAACAAAGAATATTGTAAAAGTAACTTCTTTTCATCTTATATTGGGATTCTCTCTCATAGTAACATCTAGAAATAAATTGACTGTAACAACAAAGATACAATTTTCTAGTTTTTTTCCTACATAAAAATAATTAGGATTTTATTTCTTGATAACACAGTAGTTTAAGACAGATTTTGTTAATGGTAACTTTATTATTTACTTATTTTTTTTTATTTTTACATACAGGTGACGTACAATGTTACATTAGTTTCAGTGACTGAACAGTTCTAGACATTAAACTGTGCTCACCAGGATAAGTGTAGTTACCATCTGCACCATGCGATACTATCACAATATTATTGACTAGATTTCCCCTACTGTACTTTTCATACCCATGACTCATTTATTTTATAACTGGAGGTTTGTGCCTCTTCATCCTGTTCAGCTATTTCACCCATCCCCCCAATTCCCTTCCCTCTGGCAACTACCAGGTTGTTCTCTGTATTTATGATTCTGAGGACAGAATTGTTATATCCAGATTACTGTGTTCCACGAGAAAGAAAAAGACTATTTCTAAAGTCCTTTCATCTGTCTCAAATACAAAGTTACCTAGAAATAGTTAGGAGCTAAACATTCCAAGACATGCTAGAGCTGCTCTCTGGTAAGGAATTTAAGCTTAGACTCTCATGCATTGGTTTGTACTGCCAAGGGCATAAGAGATGTATCAGATGGAAAATTCTGAAACTCGTCTTTGCATTCTGGGCACTATTATATTTTCAATCTGTGTTGTGGAGAATAAGGGAGAGGTTTCATTGATTAAAAAACTGCTACCTACAGACTTTGATTTCTAATTGGCAATATCAAAGCTAAGGAATAGCAAATCTCTAAGCTTCTCAGAATATATTTTTTAACTGAGTAGGAAAATAAGATAACTTTTAACTTTGGAAGTTCTGTGCTATAATTTGACTTAAACTACATTGAGATTAGCATATGTCAAAACAATGTTATTTCTGATACATTTTCTATGAAGTACACATGTAGCATATATGAGGAATCACTGTTTTAACACATAAACATATCTATTTCAAATAACCATATAAACTTTCCTTGATTTTATAAAAGCCAAATTAGAGGATCTCATTTAATAGAGCAACAGCTTCTGTTCATTTCAACACCATTCACTTCTAAACGTACTCATAAAAAAAATTCAACAAAAATAAGTAACTGTAAGTCACCTGGAGGGAGGCGGGGACCTCATCAATTTCTCCTGCCTGCACACAATTTCAAGAGAGCATTTTACTCACAGTATCTTGGTCAAACCATCTGATGCTGAGAGTCCAGACATACATCATTCCTCCCAGCACTCTGGTGCCCTGATCAGCTCCGCAGGCAAGGAGCCAGACGCCAGGGCACCATCACTTCCCTCTATAAGCCTCTCCATCAAAACAGACAGCGCTTCCGACTCTTCGCACCAGCTGCAATGTTACTTGGGCTGCCCAGGTCATATTTTATAGTTTATGTGAAGGTGCTGCATTTGATCTAATAACTTTCCATATTTCCGCCTCTGAGAGAAAGAATGTTATCCTAGGATGTTCTGCTTTTCTGGTGCTGAAAGGGAATAAGCAAAAGCAAAAGGAAGACCAGTATTCACCCAAGAATTTAAACAGTATTCTGGCCGCCCTTCATCTTCTCTTTCAAGACAAAAGATGACAAATACAATTTCAAGGACATAAAAAAACGCTGATAAATACTTGTTGCATGAGATTGTGTATCTCTAATTTCCTGCTAAATGTACCTAAGTTTAAAAAAAAAAAAAGAGTCTGAGGAAATTCCGGATTAGTAGAAAAGATTTTCTTGTTTGTTTTTAATAAGGACAATGGTGAGCTCGATATTTTAGCCTTCTAGCCTTCTGAAAAAGTCTCTGCTTTCTAGTCATCTGACATACAGATTTATAGTAAATCTGCTATAACCATACATAATAATCTACTAGGCAATGCCAAGGAGAGGGGTTCTCAGAGGGTGGTTTCTGGACCAACAGCATCAGCAACACCTGGGAACTCCTCAGAAATGCAAATGACTGGGGCCCATTCAGAGATACTCAGTCAGACTCTGGGTGGGGCCGGTAGTCTGTGTTTAAACAAGCCCTCCAGGTGAATTCTGTTGCACCTAAAGCTTGAGAACCACTAGCTACCACACAAGTGGGACGTAGTAAATGTTAATTTAGAAGGAAGGGAGGGGGAAGAGTGAGCCAGCACACAGGAGGGAGGGAGCAACTCTCTAATACCATATCCTAAGATTAGAGAAAATGCTAATTTAATAAATAAAGCAAAGCAAATATAATAAACAGAAGGCTTTAAGGTAATATTGTTTATTGATTACCAGGTGTAATGGCTAACCATTATTTTCCATTATTTTATTTAGAGTTTCCTAACTCTTACATAAGTAAAACCATTTTTTTATTTTTTTGAGAATGTCATTCAGAGCTCTCTGCAGAAGATGCCATGAGATGGCACCACTGGCCCATTTCCGATCTCTGCTACTGTAGCTAGGTAACCTTCACATGGTACTTAACTTCACTGTTCCTCAGCTTCCCTGTCTGTGAAATGGGGATAATAACCACAACGCCTTCCTCATCAGGTTATGAGGATTCTGTAAGTTGGTATATACAAAGGACTTAGAAAAGAGCTTTAGTAAGTAAGCACCCCATTCTCATGAGCAAATATCACAATTATGAAGATGATTTCCATAGCCCGTAGGCCAGAAAATCAGCCTGGGTTCTGAGCTTTAGAGGGTCCCACTCTGGCTCTCTCCAACCATGCCCCTTTTCATTAAGCAGTGGGTCCACGGACACAGGGAATGTGTCCACCCAGAACTTGTTCCATCCCACTCTCCTTTTAAACCACTGGCTATGGCCTGTGTTTATGGTGGGGTGGGGGGGAAAAAAGCCACAGCTTTGTGGTAGAGCTATGTTAAAAAATGCCAGCGCTCTCAGACTGCAGCCTGCAAAGACTTTTACTGGACCCCAAAATGACTGCACCAGAAGGGTGAGGGCGATCTGCAGAGAACTCACCTCGGCACTACCTGGGATCCTCAAAGTTCAAAGCAGTAAACCTTAATGCCACTCTAAACTCCACCCAACTCTACCACCTTACATAATTTCCAGTATTTTGCACCAGCCATTCCTATGTTCTCCTTCCCATGCTGCTCTAAAACAAGGATTATGCTGATGCCTTTCTAGTCAAAGCCTTTCCACTCCATTCTGTAGTGACTTTACTGTTTTTAAAAGTCCCTACATTCTCAACCTCCTCAGAGAACATTCCCTCATCTGCTTAGTGCTAATTAGAATCTGGCTCCATCTACAGGACAAAATATGTACTGCAGCACTTTCAACAGGACGCGTCCAAATTTTCCTACCCTACTGCAACTTCTAGAACACAGCACTTTCACTAGCATGTAAGCAAACTTTTCTCCTTGAGGGAAGAGTTCCTATAATCTAGCACTTCTACCTTCATGTCCATCCTCCTTTCTCCCTCATCCCCAATACGTAAGCCCTTTTCCAGTGTTACTCAAANCAAAATATGTACTGCAGCACTTTCAACAGGACGCGTCCAAATTTTCCTACCCTACTGCAACTTCTAGAACACAGCACTTTCACTAGCATGTAAGCAAACTTTTCTCCTTGAGGGAAGAGTTCCTATAATCTAGCACTTCTACCTTCATGTCCATCCTCCTTTCTCCCTCATCCCCAATACGTAAGCCCTTTTCCAGTGTTACTCAAAATAGTGTCTATAGACTGCCAACTTTCTGCAACTGGTTCAAAGGAAATGCTTAGGAAACCTGAAAGTAAACATTTAGAACTTTACAGCAATTTGACATCAGCAGACTTCTCTTTGAACAAGGTGTCTCAAACTCACATGATGAGGCACAAATGTGCTAGCTATATCCTCTAAAGGTCCTGCTTTTTTCTACCAAAAGTATTACCCAAACTGTAATGTGCGTACAAATCACCTGAGTACTATTAAAAAGTAAGTTTAGTAGTCTGGGGTGGACCAGAGAGTCCACATTTATTTAATTTTTATTTATTTACTTATTATTTATTTATTTGCGAGAGCTCAAGCAAGTTGGAGTGAGCGGGAGAGGGAGAGGCATGGGGAGAATCTTAAGCAGGCTCCACTCCCAGCATGGAATGCCACCCCCCACCTTCCCATCCCCCACTCTATCTAGCAGAGTCACTGCTAATAAGAGACTGTGCAAATTTGGGGAAACTAGGTAAACTCTCTGTGCTACAATTTCCTCACCTTTTTTTTTTTGAACTTATTTATTTGAAAAAGAGAGGGAGAGCAGAGAGAGAGACAGAGAGAGCACATATGCAGAGAGGAAAAGTGAGAGAGAGAAGCAGACTCCCCGCTGAAGAGAGTCTGAGGCACATCTTGATCCCAGGACCCTGAGGATCATGACCTGAGTCGAAGGCAGACGCTTAACGACTGAGCCACCCAGCTGCCCCCAATTTCCTTATCTTTAAACAAGGAATAATTCCAAGTACCTCTTCGGACTATGGTGGGACTCAAATGGGTTAATTAATGTGATACTGAACATAATACTTGGCTTATGTTAGCCATTATAATTTTTTTTTAATTTTTATTCCTGTCTTATCCACTAGGGAACTCTTGTTCATCCTTAAAGTCTTGTTCAAGTGTCACTTCTGTGAAGATCTAGTGACATCCTCCCACCCCACGCGGAGTAAAGCACTCACCTGTTTACTGCACTTATCATTTAACTCTACTAAGATATTCCTGACCAAATATAATTTAAATATTTACATATTTCTCACATCCCAGTGGGCATGTTTTCAGAGAAGGGATTTTCTTCATCCATTTCTGTATCCCTAACACCTACTATGCTGACTGGAAATAAATTAATTAATTAAATACTGGAAATATATATTTTATATATTCACAGACCTATATATACACATACATATATATATATACATATATATATATATAAAGCTGTCTGTGAATGTTTCATGTGAATTATTATGAATCAATCCTTTAAAGCTTTCTAGGCTTTAGCAGAAACAAGTGTTATAAAATGTTATCAAAACCATGAAATGTCATTACATTTTGTTAGGAAGATTTTCTCAAGAAATAAAATCAATCGTGAGAAATCATTTTAAACCACTTACATAAGACTTAAGCTTTAGGACTCTGTGACAATCCCAGTCATTTATTTTGTGGTGAGAGAAGGGAGAAGAAAGGAAACATAGGAGCAGTTTTAACAAAAAGTCTTTCAGGTTGCAGTATTTGTCTTTTTTTCAATGAGCAACACTTAAATGTATAAGTTTTGAAATTAAATTCTCTAGACATCTTTCCCATTCTATCAATATACTGATACATGATTTGACTAAAATGTAGCTGCTCTAGCATAGACAAAAGGAAATGCATCCGGCAAATAATCCAATTCAGTCCTCTAGTTTTTTAACGCACCTTAGCCTAATAGCAGTTTTTGCGTGAACTGCAACCTCTGAATAACACTTAGAGGTCAGCATAAAACACTGTCTCCCTCCTCTGTGCTCCTGAAACACACTGCAGACTCTAGGACCTCTAGTTTTTACAGGGAAGTGGGGAGAAGTCAAAGGAAATAAGATTCTCGAGCATGAAGCCACACAAGACTACCTTTCTGAGAACTACTTGAATTGTGTCATATTGCTTCAGTCCCCTGCCCCAGCAGTGGAAAATGATATAGGTGCATTCATTTAGGGAGGGCAGAGCAATTCTGGTTTTTATTTTCTTTGTGCCTAAAGCCCTTCCAGCGCCAAAGCTCCCCTCTCCTTACCTCTATTTTTCAGTGGAGGCAGTGTAGGGTGTAGATCTTTATTACATTCATTCCGTTCTGTGCAGCACTCAATTGATCTTCTTTGGTGAGGAATGGGGGTGTCCTAAAGTTGAACCCAAACAGCTATTAGTGGGTTCCCTTAAATTTCAAAGTCACATAATCTAAAACTTTTTAAAGAACTAACACTATTAGAGAGCTCACTTAAAATTCTGATAACTTTTCTCAAACATCCTAAAAATTTTGTCTTCTATTAGGAAATTGCTCTTAAATTTCCATGTATTATCTTACTGCAGCTTTTGCATTTCAACAAAACTACTATTGCATTTATAATAACCAGGGCACATAGTTATAAATGGAGGGAGAGGGCTTGGATTAATGCAACTAACTAAACTGGAATCTGAGCAAGATGATCTAACAAGTCACTAAAGTAAGAAGTTAACAACGTTTGATTTTGAAATGAAGGCAGAATTGGCTCAATGAAAGAATTTTCAAATTATTTTCCAATTTACTAAATACAAGCTAGTCAAGAAAAGCAATTGTTTTATCTAATGTGAAACCTGTTTGGAAGCTGGCAGTTAAAGGTTACAAAGTAGAATCAACTTATCTTCCTTACCCGACACTGAAAATCTGAGCCTTCTAGTCCTAGACAGCCAGAAGTGACCACAGGCATCCCAGAATCATCTTCTTCTATCATTGTGAAACAATATCCATCTGTGCTAAAGACCAAACAGGCAAAGTAAGTGTGTGTGTGTGTGTGTGTGTGTGTGTGTGTGTGTGTGTGTGTGTGTCTAGGGAGAAAGGAACATGTTTATCATTTGTTTTATTACACACAAGGGTAAAGTCGATGACCATTACAGGTTACAATCTGTTAAGAGAATTCTAAAACTTCTTTTTATGAGATTTGATTTAATAACCATAAAACATTTGGTAATATCTTCTCGGTCTAGAAACTTGCGAGAAAGAAGGAGCCAAACTTTCCATATAACATATGCCATTAATAACCATATGTACTAATTACTGAACACCTGTTTGGTCCTCCGTAGGCATCACCTCCACACATCCAGGAAAATGACTCTGTGAGAAAGGCAGTATTACTCTCATCTTCGAATGAGGCTCAGAGAGCTGGAGCAATTTCTCAAGGGCCTTATAGCAAAAAGAGGCCCAGCAGGGATCTGTCCCCTTGCAGCTGAACATTTATGCTGGTTCTATTTGCTCCAAATGAAATAAACTTCTTTTTTACGAAGGCACCAAAAGAAAGGCAGGGAGGAGCTGGGACCAGCACAGCATAACCAAGCTAAGAGTCTGCCACTTGGTCTCTCTACTTTGGGGCTGATCTGTCATACAGAAACGTGGAGCTTTATTGTAAACAGGCGGGGCTTACACGGGGAGGTGGGGTGAGGATGAACCACAGAAAGAAGGGGTTTTAATAGGACCGTGGAAAGCAAAGAAACAAAATTCTAAATTTCTGCA
Organism: Ailurus styani; assembly: GCA_002007465.1. NCBI lineage: Eukaryota > Metazoa > Chordata > Mammalia > Carnivora > Ailuridae > Ailurus > Ailurus styani. Next base: position 2,027,289 of record LNAC01000152.1, read on the forward strand.
TGGCTTTCTAGATTAACAAAAATATTACTTATTCTATCTCATTTAATCCTCTCAACAACCATGGAAAGAAAGTGATATTATTTCTATTTTACAGATGAGGAAATTAAAGTTAGGGAGTCCAAAAAACGTGTACAAGGTCACAGAGCAAACAGTCACAGAATCAGGCCTTGAGTCAAGGACCTCTTGCTTCATTCACGTCCCCATTTTGCGCTATCCTCTCCTGGGGCCAAATCTGGAAAACCAGAACTCTGACATAGAGAACTATTTATAAACAGACTTTACTGTCTTCACAAGTTAGGGTGATGAATGCCAGCAGACTCCTAACGTTAATCACCCACCACTACTGCATGTGGTAAGAATTAAAATACTAAGTTACATCTCCATCTTATTCTCACATATGCTTGCTCAGTGTCCAAGACAGATACGGCTGCGTCGTCCTGAAAGGTCAAGGGAAGAAAGCGCTGAGCACGGCATTAGCCGTGATTTGTGGGCTTGTCTATTCAGCATCTGTAGCAGCAGCATTCTGCCATACATTAGCCCTCCAGTTATCATCAACACCCTTAGAATTGTTTACTCAGTTTATAACCCTCAAGTGATCCAAAATACCTCAGTTTATAAGAACTAGACTGGCAAAGTTCAAATCCACTAACGAATGGCTAGGAAGGGCCAATGATAAATCTCTTCGTTAGACTAAGGTCAAATGCATGAATATTGTCATGGAAGAAAGACTGCCTCTGAACAGCCCTTGCTCTGAATTCTTTGGGGGCTTTTTAGCCAATACACTGAAATTGCTCTGAAAATCTAAAGCATGTAAACACTGAAGGCAATAAATAAAAGAGCTGTCCTTAGAAATTCAAACAACATGAGCAAAGAATATCCGTGTGATTTTTTCTTATTCCTTTCCTTCCCATTTAGACCATATGTATAACTTCTATTTCTCATCAAAAGTAAAATTCAGGAATTATCAGAAATAAAGTCACCTTAACTTTCTGATATTAGGAATTCAAGGGGCTAGAAAAAGTGATATAGTATGTTAAATCTAAGAAGATTAATTTCTCCTTATTTATGGAATATCTGAATATATATGGAACCTGAATATATGGAAAGACACTCGTAAGAATGAAAAAAAAGAATAAAAAAAAAAGCTGGTTAAGCTGTTGTCGAGTCACTCCAACAATGTCCTGGGAAATTAAAGAAATCAGGGAGAATAAATTCAAGCCTTAAAAATACACTCCCTTGTCTGCAAAGGGGGTGGGGCTAAAAATACAAAGAGCGGGTGGAGGAAGACAGAAGTCCTGGAGAAAAGTCAGTGTCCCATAAGTCATCGATTCGAACAGGAACCAGATATGTAGCTGGAGAAGAAGCAGAAAGGTTAGAGAATAATTTCAAGTGCATTTTATCTGCAACAAAGCAAAAATAGTATTTTTTTGAGATTTTATTTGTTTATGAGAGAGGGAGAGGGGGAGTATGAATGGGGACAGGGTGGGGTGGGCACTTGGAAGGAGAGGGAGAAGCGGCTCCCCGCTGAGCAGGGAGCCCAATGCAGGGCTCCGTCTCAGGACTGGGATCAAGACCTGGAGTGCTGTGAAAGGTGTAAGCCTGGTGATTCGCACACCTGTACCCCTGGGGCAAATAATAATCAAAAAAAAAAAAAAAAACCTGAACCAAATACCTGAACCACTTAACCGACTGAGCCACCCAGGAGCAAAACAAAGCAAAGCAAAAATAATTTATAAGCTTCTCACTGAAATTACTAGCTAGCAAGAGACATTAACTGGAAAGGAGCAGTACAATTACAGAAGCTTAAGAATCACTTGAGAGAACTTTCAATTCTTGAGCAAACACAAACATAAACCAAGCTGTACTCCTGAGTCTGAGCTGTTCAACTCGCTCCAGCGAGAGATGCCTGCTGAGTGACACAAAAGGCAATTAAGTCTTGGCACCGGCTTATTTGAATATTCTGCTGCCTGGCTGCCATGTTTAAGCTTAGTCTTTAAATGCTTTATATTGATTATTATTACCCCATCGTTCCTACGGTGTTGAAAGTGGTAACAAGAAGAAATGAAGCCTCATGAAGAAAACACAAGTAGGAATCATTTTAAGCAAAACTGAAAGTAGTGAGATGTATATAAAGGGTGTCATTTGGTTACAGCAGTGATAATGAATTAAAAAAAAAGGAAACTGATGTAACATTTCAAAAATGCTGCCCCTGTATTACAGGTAAAGCCAAGTAATGAACAAAATAGAACAGTTGCCTACCAAGGAGATCAGTCATCATCACTGCCTGCCTCTCAACATCATATTAATTCATGAAAAAGCAAAGAATTTGCGAATTTATAGGTCATGTGAGGTCAAAGCACTGATGATGAACTTTTGTTAAAACTGTTGGATGGAGCCACAGGTTTGTGACTCCTTGAATCTGCCCAATATTCCAAAAGCAAAGAAGTGTCTAGAACATCTAGAGAGATCATTAGGGAGTTAACTTCCTCCAGAGATTTTCAGTAAGAAGCAAGTAAGCAAGTAAGAAACGGGTACACGGGGCCCAAAGTTTGGGATGGATATGCAACCAGAACATGCACTTCTCTCATTTGTAGTCAAATTGGGTTTTTAAACTGCCTTTTGGACTCCCATTCATTCATGAGTTCTTGTAGAATAGTCAGAAGCCAATTCCATAGATGTCTAAAGTTGCACCGCCAGCATCTTTATCTAATGTGCTCTCTCGATTGTCTTGTTTCAGTAAATCAAGGATTTTTCAAGTTTACTCATGATGAGGTCCCTTTACCTCTGCTCTTCTACTAAGAGGTTTTGTTTCCCTGTTGCAGATGCTAGGGTTGTTCAGACACGTGACCACACAGTTGAGAAGGGGCTACTGTAGAACTTTTTTCTAACTAGTTTAGATCTCGATAAAGATGAATTTCACTATAGAATAATCTTTAAGTATTAGTTAAGAGGAGTTTATCTGTTCTGCGAAATGAGGGTGACAGAAGTCTTAAAGCATTATTAGAATATTTTTTAAATTATCAAATAAATCATTTACTGAGTAGTTTAAAATTTTGCTCGACAAAAATTAATTATATATATGGATACTTGCTGAAGTGGATCTCTCTGCCCATAAGGAATATAGCTCTCTTGACTGGTCAATATTTATTCCAACTTTATTTCAGTATGCAAAAAATATTAGAATTCCTAAATTTCTTTTAAATTCCTTTTAGGTTTCAGCCAGAATTGATTGGAAAGACTGTTCGATTTTAAGTAGTTTTTAAAATCAGTCCTTGAGAAACTTCTGTCTTCTAAAATACCTATTTCACATTTGAGGGAATATAGAAAGTTTTTGAAATTTTGTGTCACAGATAATCTCAAAGGTACATACAAATTTTAGAGCAGTTATTTAAATCATGTAAATTTTAGTCAACTAAAACAGTGAAAGCTGCTTAGACCTTGGCTAACAGTCGTTCATCTGACAAACCTTTACTGAGCACATGACAATTCAGGCAGAGTCAGATGCCCAGACACAAGCTGAGGAAGATGTAGCCTTCGCTTTGAGGGAGCTCAGAGTCTACAAACGCTACAATCCTAGGAGAAACCAAGTCATCCAACTTCTAGCAGTAAGGATAGAAATCATAAGCTAGTCAAAGTGTTTTCTACAGACTTGGGAAAAAAGCAAAGAAGAGTGTTGAACAGTGGTAATTACCAAAGTAATAAAATCCTAAAGTCTATGTTTTTTCCTTATCATCTTAGATGGGGGATTCCCATAGTAGTGAGGAAAAGAGAGTAAAACATATAGGACTACTACTGCGCCCCATCTCTGGTTTTTCCTCTGAGACATCCTATCTCTACAGGCAGGGGAAGTTATGTTCCTGATAAAGTTCCAACGTGAGAGATGCCTTTTACTTTATCCTCAAGAATGTGTTACTCTCTTACACTCTTCTCTAGCAGCCATCCCAAGTGATTTGGTGTTTTGTTCATTTTTTTTTCTACGAGGTATGAGATCTTTTGAATTTGTCTCCATTTTTAGATGAGTCGAGCGCTTGCATATTCTCACCTTCATGACCTTGAGCAGATGCTCTCTGTCTTTCACTTAGATTGCTCTGAGAGCCTTCCAGCAGGCCTGCCTGTCCCCTCTCACTGGACTCAGAAAGACTCTGCACAGCACTTCCTGAGAAATCTCACACTTTCCTTCTCTGCTTGAAATCTTCAATGGTTCTTTAAAAGATCATCAAGCTCAATATTCAGACGGTCTGAGCAACAGTGGAATAAAACGGATGTGATGGAAGATGTATAAACAGAGGAGAATAATGTGCACTTTAAACGTTCTGAGATCTTAGGTCGGGAGCACCTGTGTGAAAACTCACATCATCACATTCAGCAAGAGGTTTAAAACTCTTGGGTTAATGCAAACTTTACAAAAAGGCTCATAGCCCCTAAGCTTTCCCTTCTTCCTCCTGTGACTCTTCAAGGTACAGTTGGGAGATTTATCTAATTCTTCATTTAGCAGCCTGGTGTCCTATGCACACCCTTTGTGCAAACATCCTATGTGATTTATTATACCTGTAAGTCCTGAAAACTGTCCAGGCAGAATTCCTGGTCAAACCCAGTAAGATAAATGGTAACGTATTTAAAATCATCTCTGAAAAAGAGTAAAGAATAATTTTTAGAAATGGATAGACTTGTTTGAGGGTCTGGGTGAACTCAAGAGAGGTGGGGAGGAGTAACAAAAATGACTATCACAGGCCAAGTCCAAGTAAAACAGGGAAGGATATATAAAGCAGGACCAAACTATATAGAGAAAAACAGACAAACGAGGCTGGAAATTAAGACAAAACGCTGGCATGGTAAAAGTCATGTAAAGAGTTATTGCAGGAGCCTTTGAAACATTCAAGGCATGTAGTGATAGTCTCAGGTCCTAGGAATAAATCTAGAAATGGAATGGGAAGGATTCACCCCTTCCCACTGGAAATGGAAATGGAAATGGAGTAATGGCATCACCCCTTACTTTGAGTTATGGATATTAAGAAAGGTTCTAATACTTTCTTCAGCATATTTGCGCTACATCTTCTAACATGTATGCTATGAGGCGATGGAAACGGCATGGATTTTGGAAGCAGACACACCTGCACTGGATAGGAACCAAGGCCAAGAATGAGTCTGGCCTTGGTGTTGGCTGGTATCGTGACTGCTGCTACTTATGAAGAGTTTAAAACCCCTCTAAACTTTGCACATATTCTGTGAATTATCAGATGGGGTTTCAGAATCTCTTTTAAGTAGGATATATTCATGATTCAGGCCACTTTTTTAGATCATTCTGTCCAGGAATATGGGAGTGGTAATGTGCCTGAGACCTACCTAGGATACTCAGATTGGCTAAGAACTGCCTACTACAAGGCCTCAGGCCACACGGCTTGACCCAGCCATTATCTAAGCCTCAACAAAGCATACCAGAACTGGTTTACCTAGGAGGGCAGGACTGAATGCATTATCACTCCAAGTACGTTCCCTTGCAGGTCAGCAAACTGCTTGTTACTGGTCGTGAGGAGTTAATACAGAAAAAGAAACTTGAGTAGCAATAAATTTAGCTCTACTAAATCTCAATGATGGAAAAATAGAAAAATTTGAACAATTTATAAATACTTTTTAAATTTATTTTCTACTAATTCATTATTATTGTACTTTAGGGGGGCGGGGAGTATCTTTCACCAGAAATAATATGAGAAGTACTGATTGCTAGAAGTCAAAAGAGTAGATCATGGGCTTACAGGAATGGAGGCCTGAATTTATTCTAGGTCTCGGGGCCCAGGAAAAAAGCAGCCCCTGTGATTCACACAACTGATCTCAGCTCACAGGAGACTCAAATGGAGTTAACATCTTGTTAGCAAAAATGATGTGCCTTTTACCCAAGAGTGAATATTCACTCCATTGAGATCCAGTTCAGGGGCTGGCTGATGGTCAAGAATTCGGGACTTTGGAAAACATATTTCTAAACTGCTGTTATCAAGGTCAATAAATCCAATCGCCAGGTTTTGGTTCTTATCCAACTTGATCTCTAACAGCTTCTAACACAGCTGATCTTACTGCCTCTTTCTGTAAACCTGGCTTCAGTGATTACCATACTCACTGCTTTTGGTTCATTCTGAATCTTCTGAGAGGAGCCTCCTTGACCCAAGCATTGAATGTCTCAAGGCTCAGCCCTACTCTGGTCTACCAGATTATTCTATTACTATACTCAATTTTTCAAACCCTTCCCTAGCCATGGCTTCTCTCCAGAGTTGAGCTTGACCGTATCACTTGATTTGGTAAGTGGAATGTCAGAGGAGATGCTACAAGTACAAGAGGTTGCTCTTGTCCCAGGCAACTGAGAAAGAACATGCTCTGGTTCGCTTCTCGTCCAAGAAGGATGAAGAAGCATGTGGAGCAGGCCTGAATTCAAGCAGTAGCCCAAAGCCAAGCCCACCCAACCCAGGAGGGCCCAGCACATCTGCAGCCCATTTGCAGACCCAGGAATGAAAAAATAAATGTCTTTAGTTGTAAATCACTGTGATTTTGAGGTCATTTGTTTCACAGCAAAAACTGACTCATGTTCTACTCACTCTAGACTCTCTCCCCAAACTCTTATCCCACCTCCAAATCCATTTCCCATGGCCTATTCTTTGGTATCTCCATTTGTAGGTGTCAAAAACCTTAAACTCAGCATGTCCAGATTGGAACTTAATTATTCCCCTCTGTCCTCTTTTTTTAAAAGCCTACACTGTACATGTCACTGTATAACCAACAATCCGGGGAGCCCCTTTGGGACCCTCGCACATGCAGTTCATCAACGTAAAACTTTCCTTCTAAATAGCTCCCCAACACATGTACCTCCCTCTTCTTCCAGCACCTCCCGAGTCCAAGATTATTTTCTCTCTCACCACTGTCCTTCCAAAATCCACATCAATACTATGGCTACTCCTGCTTAAACAAATCCCCCTCCATGGCCTCCCAAAGCTTCCAGGAATAAGACAAACATTCTTAATAGAGCTGACCAGGCCATGGGTAATCTTTCCTAGCTCCAGACCCAACTACAGCCACACCTCCTCCTGCTCCCTGCATGTTGGGAAAACCAGTCTTCTCTGACCATGCCAACCTTCTCCTTCCCACACATAGCATCTGCACTGCACTGACCCCTGTCTGATCACTTTCCTCCAGATCAATGCAGGGCACTCCCATGGCCTACAGGGAGAAGAGGACAAAATATTTAAATTGGAATAATTTCGAAAGGCCTACACATATGATCACCAGAACTACAGCTCAAATGACACACCTTGATTTATTCTTAATTACTACGCACTCAGGAAAAACAGTAAAATATCTCCCTAGTACGTTTCCTCCTGATAACTTTTTCTTCAGAAAAATTTTCCTGATACTTTTGCCATTTACTACAAACAGGTAGTGTTTCCCAGGAAATATGTTTGACTTATGGAATCACTGTACCACAGCACAAGTGATCCCAACTTTGTTCTATCACATAAGAGCCGAGTTACTAGACTTCTCTGGGCCCTAGATTCCTTACATCTAATTATAAGAAATAAGCGTGCCCTCCCATGCTGAGTTGTTTGGCTGTTTAAAGGAGATATGTATTTATGAATATACCCAACATTCTTCCATGTCATTCAGTTAACATATATTTCTTGAGCTGTATATCTCAGAATATGTTTTTCTCAGGAAGAAAAAAAAAAAGCATTCAGCTGAGCTTCATGCTCCTTCTTGGGTAAAGGGTCTCCAAATGATTGCTCAGATAGTCCACCTGGACTTCAAACCTAGCAGCCCATCTTCCCGTTTGAGGGAAAATCTTGAGAGAGATTCTGCTTTTCTGCCATTTTAAATCTTGAGATCTGCACTTGTCTGGTCATTCTGCCACGTCTCCCTGGGCACACTGGCCTCATTACACTATACCTCTTTACCCACTGCTGTCCTCACAGGGGGAGTAAAGGCAGGCTACAGTGCCTAGCAAAATGGATACAGCTGCATTAAGAAGTGTAAAAAAGAAAGCGGTAAATAGTCCAGTTTCAAATAAAGTTTTGATACAAATATGATTATCCACTAAGGAGTTTATTCTCTAGTACTCTGACAATGTCTTTCCTAACATCTGGTAGACTCATCATGTGAGCTCTATCACTATACTGCTTGCCAGAGCCAGTGAATATTCCTAACAACTCAGGTGTTCTTTCCAAAATCTTAACCACCATTGACATGATGAATGGTTAAAACAAATAAAAACCCTCACACATTTGACACCTCCTGCTATTGCATTTATTTGGGGGACATGGTTTTTTGAAAGAAAATGATTGGTTTTGGGTCCATGACACCTGTCCCAAGCCTGGGACTTGTGTTCTATGTTAATGTATGTGTGTGATATTTGCAGCAAGGAAGAAGAATCTCAGAACACCATTTCAGGCCAAAATGCGATTTAATATTTTTCTAAACACAGGCACAGCTCTAAGAGGTAATGGAGTTAGGCACTATTCCCCAAAATGTGTTCTTAGAAAACATCAGCTTACAATTCCATAGTCAAAAAAGCATGGCTTTTTTTTTTAAATGAGGTTTAAATAATTTATATGACCAACCTGCAAATATTGTTGACTGAGTCTTCTGGACAATGGTGGTGGCACTTGCAACGCAAGATCTTTGGACGAGGGGTGGGGGCTGTACTCTCACCATCCTCTTTCTTGGTGCCCACATTTAATTTTCCTGAACTTCGCAAAAGCATGTTATCAAGTAAGTTTGCTGAAAAGAACAAAGAGTAAGAGTTTAAGTATCTGTGGGATAACCCAGCCAAAGTCTTCTACCTAAGGAACAATGAGATTAAACAGAATATTAAGAATTTGTGATACTTAAAGATTAAAATATAAAGCAGTTATTTTAAATATTTTGATATTAGAAATTATGTTCAATATAACTCTACTTATAGAATTGTTGTAATTATGTAATATATGTCTCATATAAAATACAGAAATTCTCATAACCCTTTGAGGATACCATCCTACACATTAAATGATAATGGCTGTATTTCATTGAGTACAACGAGCTCAAGGAGCACTAATATATAGATCATCTCTACTCTGTATGGTAACGGTATGGGTAAATATCATTCCCACTTGCAGATGAGAAAATTAAGACTCAAAGTTTAAGTGATCTGCACACAGCTAATAAACCATGAAGCCAGCACTTAAACCCAGATTGTTTGGGCCCTAAAATGTCTTCCTGCCAGCCTCTTTACTTTAGGAGTATCATATATTTTTAAAGAAATTATTGGAAATATTTAATATGCGAAATTGGTAGGCAGATGAAAACTTAGTTATCACTAAGATACATCAAACAATACATCTTCCCCATCAGCTTTTACATGAAAAGTACCTTCCTATTATAGTAGCGATGGTTTTCATCTTGAATGAAAGACATGATATGACAGTAGAAGTGATTTGCAGAGACAGATTTTCTGAGTTCATAATTCGACTTTACTATTTACCAGTTGGTTGACCTTGGTTAACTTTATAAATAATCTCATTGTGCTTCACTTATAATAAAATAGAGATAATTATAAGCACCTACTGTACATCAACAGCTTAGGATGTACATATTCCAAAGTAATACTCGATAGATATTAGCTAATATTTTTGGAAAGATCTAATTTTTTTACTTTTTAAATAGAAAAATTTCACTCGGGCGCCTGGGTGGCTCAGTGGATTAAAGCCTCTGCCTTCGGCTCAGGTCATGATCTCAGGGTCCTGGGATCGAGTCCCGCATCAGGCTCTCTGCTCAGCAGGGAGCCTGCTTCCTCCTCTCTCTCTACCTGCCTCTCTGCCTGCTTGTGATCTCTCTCCCTCTGTGAAATAAATAAAAAGAAAGGAAAAAAAAAAGAGAAATTTCACTCATATCGGGTGACCTATCACTGAGATGGTTTTCAGACCTTCCCTCTTTACCACCACCTTTGGAAAGTATTGATGCCTACGAGCGGAACATGCTTTAACTGATACCCATTATGTTCCAGACATTGTGGCAAGAGCTCTCATACATGCTACGTCACTACATATACTGTCAACCTGAGCAATGTTTGATTTACAATCTCTCTCGCAACTCACTGAGCTTGCCTATAATTAAAACAAATCTCAACAAAAGTAGTATCTAAAATACATTGGGTTAACAAATGGAAGTTCTAGGCCAGAGATGCAATATACTGAATAGATGTGTTATGCAGTGTGCATGTGTTCATTTCTTAAACCACAAATTAGTGCCTCTAGCTACCGGTCACATCAGAGAATGAGAAAGTTTAAAAAACAGTTATAATTTTTCCAGACTTTCTGTATGGCAAGCTAATTAGGTGAATTCTTAGAGAGTAATAATTGAAAGGGGAAGCAATAAAATGTATTAAATCCGTTTACCAGAATTTCCCCAATCGTTAATTCTAAATTCATTAGATTTTTCAAATTTATATAAGATGTGAATCTAACTCTCTCAAAGTTTCTTAAATTTTAGTCTAGAGAAGACATATAAATCGTCATGTGCATATGCAGAGTTTGTAATAGGCAGAATCCTGGGCCACTCACAGTGATTCTGATTCCATAGGTCTCAGGCAAGCCAAGGAAAGTGAATATTCAAGATCCCATGTGATTCTGAGTGTAGACTCCACTTTGAGAAACCCGGGACTAGATTAAGCAAATAATATTTATTTAATCCAACCATATAATTCATTGCAATAGATGTCTATTATCTCTATACAATAGGAGGTTTATCCTTAAATTCCAAAGAAAACATATTATATGTTAGTATCTTGTATTTAAAGCCATCTCTTACAAGTTTGCCTGCATAAACACAGCACTGCTTGCTATCCAGGTGCGGTGGGCGTTGATAAGCCTGTAGATCACCCTGCCATCCTGGCTTCCTTCTTTTTAAGTCTGATTCTCAATCTTGCTAACTTTATGACCTGAGTAACCTCAAAGTAACTCAATGTGATGAAAATAAGTTATTTAAAATTTATTACATCCTGCTTCCTTCATACCAGACCCCTTCTCTTTAAAGTTTTAAAACAAAATAACTAAAATTCATTTATTATGCATATGTCTCTTTAGCAAATATGTATCGGGTGCCTTTCCTGTTCCAGGCACAGCCTGAGTATGTAGGATGAACTGAACATACACAGGATTTCCCATCTGGTGGGACATGGAATGTTAAATGGAATGTTTACACTGAAAGGTCTCCATTAGAAAAGGAAACATCTTCACACTATCGGAAATAAGATGCCTTTTAGAAAGAAACATTTTAAGAAAGGATTCATAATTTTCTCACATTTTAAATTTATTTAAAGACTGATACAAATTCTAGTTAGAAGGAAGTTCTTCGCCATATTGCTTCTAACAACCCATGTTTACAATAGGGGATAGGTCAGATCTCTAAAAAGAGATTCCTGTGTAGTCCTTAAAATCTTGGTATGGAAATATATTTACTGGCAAGAAAAATATTAAAATATATTTTTTGTTGGAAAGGGTAGATTACAAAGTATTCTGATTATGAATCCCACAGGAAAAAAGGCTAAAAAAATGAACCTACAATATAAAAGAGATCAATTAAAAAAAAAACTGGTAAGCAGAAGGAAAGCAGTTAACCGATTAACTGATTTAACTAATAAGCCAAAAAGATGCTGATTCCTAGGCCAAAGGTGGAGAAAAGCCAAGAAGCAAAATAATTTTACCACTTAAGTCCAAACACTCTGGGTTCCAAAAAGACCCCAGAGTAGTACCACAAGTGGCTTTTACAAGTAGTGTTCGGCTGCCCTGCCCTCTCCCATCCCCAAAGGCTGGTAACATGACCTCCACCCTCCCCACCCCTGCATCCTGCAGAAGACTGGAAGAGTAAATCTGTTATGCATATCACTGAGACACTTGCCTTATGTTCCTGTTTTACCATCAAGGTCAGGGGCTGAAGAAAACCAAGCACAGGGGAGGGCGGGGTACCACCCTCCTGCAAACATCCAGTGACCATCTACTCTGGCTGTTGACTCCTCCTGTCCTCTCCCTCTACATAGCTTCCAGAACTTGATGCAGCCTGGCTTATCTCTTCTTTACTCAGGAATTTGACAAGGTCAAGAACAAACAAAATATCTAAAGACAGGGATATTAGAGGTTTCTCACTGAAACAGCCCTGCAGTATTATCTTATGGTAAGATCCACTGGTGACAAGATCTACCCAATGAACGGAGCTTCCAATCAGATTTTATAGTGATCCATTCTCTTATGCACAAGCCACTAATTCAGGGTCGTTAGATATATGAAGAAAGCCTCAAACATCAAATATTGAGAACAAATCACACACACAAAAGAAATCCACTTGGAAGAAACATACAATGGGAAAAAAAAACTTTAAAAAACTACAGTTAATACTATCATTCTTATTTAAAAAATACATCAATGAAACAAGAACTTGTTGCTACAAAAAGGGAGTAACAAATAAGGAACTCTAAAAAAATGACTGCAAAAATTAAAATCTCAATAGATGAGTAAAGATCAGGAAATCTCCCACAATGCAGGGCAAAGCATAGAGATGGAAGAGTTCAGTAAATTAGAGCATCAGTCTAGGAAATTCAAAATGTGAATAATAACAGTATCTCCAGAAAAAGAGACTTAAGAAAACAAAGGGGAGGAAATCATCAAAAAAAAATTATGTATAATCCCCATAACTGAAAATCATGATTTTCTAGTTTGAAAGGATCCATAGAGTATACAATAGACCTACACACCAACGTATGTCGTAAAATTTTATAACACGACAGACAAAGGGAGATCTTATATAACATATATTTTATACATATAAAAGATAAAAATAAAAGAGATTAAAAGTAAGGGTGGCACTGAATTTTCTATAGCAAAACTGGAAACTAGAATAAAATAGAGTAATGTCTTCAAAATTCTGAGGGGAAAGTGTTTCAAATCCAGAAATCAATACTTGGGCAAATCACAAATCAAATATGATATGAAAAAATAATCTGAAGATTTTCAAGGTGTCAAAAATGACCTCTCCTACACCTTTCTCAGGAAGCTACTGGAGGAGAGGCTCCACCCAAATGAACGTATTAACAAGAAAAGAGAAGAAATGAGTTTCTGCTGTGGGAGATCCAACCCAAGGGGAAGGTGAAGCATACTCTCAAGATAATGGTAAAGGTGGATAGTAAGGTGAAAACTGTGACTGGACCGAAGGAACAACCAGGCCTGACTGAAGGCAGGTCCAAAAATTGTGGGAGACAGAAGTCCAAGAGTTAAAATTAATACAATAACTCAGGTATTTTAAATTTAAACTGATTAAGAGTTAGGAAATTAATTTGTGATGGAAATATAGGAATCTAAGGAAACAGATGACATTTTAACTTCTATACATATAGCGTATGGGATGGAAATATGTACATAGTGGGGGAGAGAATGGTAAAGCTTCAAAAGTGGAAAGTCCAAGGTAATGGCTAAAACTGAATAATCAAGAGGTAGCCATACAATTATCTATCTGTATGGCTCCAGAGAAATGGAGAAAAATACCAAAAGAAAGAATGTAAAAAGAAACAGGTATACTTGCTACTAAACAGGAGAAGTTGGAAGGATATTTTAAGAAAAAATAAGCTAGCCTCTTTAAGTTAAAACAAAAATCAGCAGGTTTTGAAATAATACATCTCATATGATGAATCCTCTGTCGTCTGTGTGTGTGTGTGATAAAAATGAAGGATTCACATCTACATGGTTATGGATGAAATGTATGAAGATCTTAGTTCTTGTGGAAAATTTAATTACCTCTGTCAAGGGTTACTGAATTTGGCATCATGAAATTTTCATATTTTGCACCACGAAATTTTTCATAGCTTGCATTCGAAAGACCATGATTTTTACATCTGCATGGATCTATGGAATAGCTATAGATAGTAGTTGGAGCTATTTAAATACATTTGCAAATTGCTTCTCAGTTCAAAACAAGGAAGTAATTAGTCTCATAGCCTGATGGGGAATAAAGAACATCAGTGAACAAGGAAAACTCAGGCAATCAAAAAAGAAAATCCAGCAAGGAAGAAGAAACTTCCCTAAATAATCTTCATTATGGGATACACTACCAAACCAATGAACATTGGCTTGGTAGTAACAGTAAATCCACTATAGTTTACCATATTGTATGTGTTTGTATGTGTGTGTGCCTCAGTCTATATTGCAAGTTACCAACAATCTATTTTGAGGTATTCTGTAGAACACTCTAAGTTAACTACTGCAGTTATTAATATGGAAAGATACCTAAGTCTACTAGCTCCAAGCAAGTTTTAGTCAACTCCTGGCTCTCAAACACTGGACAAATCAGTTAAAAGCCATACCTTCTATAAAAATTAGAAAGATGAAATAGTGCAGCATAATCTTTCTAAAACACGTAACACTAACATGTAGTCAGAATGTATATCACTTTATCAGAAACACACTCCTCAAGACCAAAAAAAAAAAAAGGAGGAAAAAAATATTGCTAGCTCATAACAGAGATACCATTTCTATAAAATGAGTTAACAGATAGGAACCTGAATAAGATGTTAGGTTGCCTTCATACAATGTAACCTGTACAAGTAAAAGTGGTGAGATAAAATGATTTCTTTAATTAGCATTATTAAAGAAAAGAATGGTTAAAGGCAAATGAGACAAGTAGAGACTTCTTCACTTGGTTTTGCCAAAATAATCAAATCAAGAGAATAATTTATGTAAAACTGTGCAACTGCTACTTAGGAGTCAATTAATCTATATGTGTTTAACTCCCATAAAATGAAATTCATTATCGCATAATTAATCTTTCTAGTCATGAGATAAAATAATTGAGTGATAATTTAGAGGTTAATAGAAGACAAGGGGGAAGAGAAGCAGCAGCAGCAGAATGATTAAATGATTAACAGAATGATCTGATTAGACTCATCTTAAAATCTAAGAACACTATTAAAAAGAAAAATAACATCTTTTTCTTATTGAGGCATAAATGACATTCAACATTATATTAAGTTCCAGGTGTACAACATGATGATTCAATATGTGTATATATTACAAAAGATCATCACACTAAGTCTAATTAACATTCATCACCATTTATTGTTTTTTTTCTTATGATGAGAACTTTTAAGATCTCTCTTAGCAATTTTCAAATATGCAATATGGTATTATTAACCCTATTACATATTAACTGTATTACAATATTATACAAAGCCATGACGCACATTAAATTCCCATGACTTATTTATTTTATAAGTAGAAGTTTGTACTTTTTGACTCTCTTCATACATTTTACCCACTCCCATCCTTTGCCTCTAGCGACCACCAATCTGTTTTATCTATGAGCTTGACTTCTTTGTTTTGTATTGTTTTGTAAGCCTCCACATATAAGTGAGACCATCTGGTATTTGTCTTTCTCTGTCTTATTTCACTTAACATAACAGCTTCAAGGTCCATCCATGCTGCCACAAATGGCAAGATTTCCTTTTTTATCACTGAATAATATTTCAGTGTGTATTTATATACCAAACTTTCTTATCCATTCATCCGCTGATGGACACTTAGGTTGTTTTTGTATCTTGGCTATTGTAAATAATGCAGCAACGAAGATGTGATGTATATATCTTTTCAAGTTAAGTATTTTCATTTTCCTTTGGGTAAATATCCAGAAGTGAAATTGCTGGATCATATGGTAGGCTTCTTTTTAATTTTTTGAAGAACTTCAATACTGTTTTCCATAGCAGTTGCACCAATTTAGATTCCCAGCAATAGGGCCTAAGGGTTCCCTTTTCCCCACATCCTTGCCAGCATTTGTATGTTGCTTGTTTTATAAAAAACCATTCTAACAGGTGTGTTGTAAAATCTCATCTTGAGTTGCATTTCCCTGATGATTAATAAAGTTGAGCATCTTTCTATGTACCTGTTTTGGTATCTATGTGTTTTCTTAGGAAAAGCATCAATTCAGATCCTCTGCCCACTTTCAAATCTTTTTTTTTTTTTTACCATTGAGTTGTATATATTCTAGATATTCTAGATATTAATCCCTTATCAGATATATGATCTGCAGCTATTTTCTCCCACTTTGTAGGTTGCCTTTTTTATTTTGTCCATGATTTCCTTTTGAGTGCAAAAGCTTTTCAGTTTGAGATATAGTCCCACTTATTTACTTATTTTGCTTTAATCGCCTTTGCTTTTGGGGACAGATCCAAAAAATCATCACCAAGGCTAATATCAAGGATCCTAGGCCTATGTTTTCTTCCAGGAGTTTTATGGCTACAGGTCTTAAGATCGAGGTTTTAATCCATTTTGAATTAATTTTTGTGTATGGTGTAAAACAGTGGTGGAGTTTTCCCAACACCTTTACCTGAAGAAACTGTCCTTTCCTACTTATATATTCTTGGTTCCTTTGTCATAAGTTAATTGACCATGTATGCATGGGTTTATTTCTAGGCTTTCTGTTCTATCAATCTATGTGTCTGTTTTTATGCCAATACCATACTGTTTTGATAACTATAGTTTTATAATATATAGTTGACCCCTGAAAAATACTGGTGTGAAATGTGTAGATTTTATAGGTAGGTTTTTTCAATAAATACAGTACAGTACTATAAATGTATTTTCTCTTATATAAGATTATTTAAATGACATTTTTTCTCCAGCTTACTTTATTTTAAGAATACAGTATATAATGCATGTAATATACAAATATGTGTTAATCAACTATTTATGTTATTGGTAAGGCTTCCAGTCAATAGTAGGCTATTACTTTAGGGGGAGTAAAAAGTTATAAATGAATTTTTTACTGCATGGGGGATCAGCACCCCTAAACCCCACATTGTTAAATGTTCAACTATGGTTTGAAATCAGGGAGCATGATGCCTCCAGATTTGTTCTTCCTTCTCAAGATGCCTTTGGCTATTTGATGTCTTTCATGGCTCCATAAACATTTTAGAATTGCATGCCACTGGAATTTTGATGGGGATTGCACTGAATCTGTAGATTGCTTTGGGTAGTACGAACATTTTAACAATATTAATTCTTAAAATTTGTGAGCATGAAATATTTTTCCCTTTGTGTCAATTCTGTCGTCCAATGACTTAAAGTTTTTAGTGTATAGATCTTTCATCTCCTTGGTTAAATTTATTCCCAGGTATCCTATTCTTTTTGATGCGCTTATAAATGAGACTGTTTTAATTTTTCTTTTTAGTATTTCATTACTAGTGTATAGATTTCTATATATTGATTTTATATCCTGCAACTTCACTGGAATTCATTTACTAGTTCAAATGTTTTTTGGTGGAGTCTGTTAACTGTGACACCTTTATTTCTTCCTTTCCAATTTGGGTCTCTTTTATTTCTTTCCCTTTTTTAAAATATTTTTTTAGATTATTTATTTATTTATTTGACAGATTGAGAGAGAGAGAGAGAGAGAGAGAGAGATCACAAGTAGGCAGAGAGGCAGGCAAAGAGAGAGGAGGAATCAGGCTCCCTGCTGAGCAAGGAGCCAGATGTGGGGCTCAATCCCAGGACTCTGAGATCATGACCTGAGCCCAAGGCAGAGGCTTTAACCCATTGAGCCACCCAGGCACCCCTTATTTCTTTTTCTTATCTAATTGCTCTAGGACCTCCAATACAATGTTGAATAAAATTGGTGAGAGTGGGCATCCTTGTCTTATTCCTGATCTTAGAAGAAAGGCTATCAGCTTTTCACTATTGAATATAATGTTAGCTGTGGGCATCTTATATATGGTCTCTATTAATTTCATGTGAGTTCCCTCTATATCTTCTTTGTCAAGTTTTTTTTATTACGAATGGATGTTGATTTTTGTCAAATGCTTTTTCTGTATCTATTGAGTTGATCATATGACTTATTCATTTTTTAATGTGGCATATCACATTGATTAATTTGTGGATGTTGAGCCATCCTTGTATCCCAGGAATAAATTCCACTTGATTATGGTGAATGATCCTTTTAATATATTGTTGTATTCAGTTTGCAAATATTTTGCTGAGGATTTTTGCATCTGTGTTCATCAGGGATACCGGTTCATAATTTTCTTTCCTTGTGGTGACCTTGTCTGGTTTTGGTATTAGGGTACTGCAGGCCTCATAAAATGAGTTTGAATGTGTTCCTTCCTCTTCTGTTTTTTGGAAGAATGTGGGAAGAATTCATATTAATTCTTCTTTGATTGTTTGGTAGAATTCACCAGTGAAATTATCTAGTCCTGGACTTCTATTTGTTGGGGGTTTTTAAGTACTGATTAAAATCTTAACAGCCAGTTCCCATTTGAGAAAAAGGGACAATAAGAAACTGGACTGTTTTGTCGACTGTTACCATTATGAAAAGGGATTTATTCTAAAAAAGTAACTTTCATATAAAACCATACTCAATTTGTGCAAAATCAAGCCAGCCTCACAAACATAAGCCAGGCATTTTGGAACAAAAACAAGACAGAACACATCAACTAAGGCACAAAAAGCACAATTATATGAATACACAAAGAATAATGATTTTATAAAAGCATGAATTTAGCCAGATAATAATAATGAATTAAGAATTAGAAATAATAATAAGAAAAGACAAAGATACATATTTATGATAAATGTGAACATCCAGATAAACAACAGAATAGCAATCATACAGATTTATCCCAAATATCAGATGTCTGATTAAGACAATTACCAAATTGTATTTTTTATATTTCATTATATTTATTAGATTTCTAGTATCCCTCCATTTGAAACAAGAAAGGCAGACTTCAAGAGATAAAAAAGTTTGATTAGTGAGCTCATTCAAATAATGTAAGATTCTCTAGTAATTAGATCCTCATTTTACTTGATTTTGTATTAAACTTTATATAAAAGATAATCACTGAAAGCAATTGAAAGATAACTAACCATCAAAGACCCATTAAGTATAACTTAGTACATCATTTTCTAAATCAACAGGTTAAATCTGTATATCTACTATACAGATTTCTTCTACTAAGGAAGGCTAAATAGTTAACAGTTTCTACTTAATTGAATAAAATTTCAACAAAAGTCATTAATCCTTACCAGTAGCTTTCCAGCCGATTTTTTTTATATTTAGTAACAGATTTATACATAAACCTGATAGAAAAATGTAAGGGGAAAAATGGAAAAAATCTGACTTCTAGAAATTTCTTAGAATACTTCAGAGTAAATCGCTTTTTAGAAGTTCATTCTATTTTTCACTTTCCTTTCTCCCTCCTACTCTCTCCCTACTCCCCTCCCCTGTCTCTCTAATAAAATCTTTAACTTAACAGTGGGAGTCCAGACACTTCAAATTCTGTCTGATTGGTATAGCTAGTTACATTATAGTTAACTCAAGTAGTTAATTATTGAAATTACCCTGATACCAAAAAACAGGGCTGTGGAAGCCAGTCTAAATTAGTTTTCATTTTTCAGAGGATCATGAGATTTTTAGAGAGCAAATGAAACACAAGATGACTTCAAAACGTATGTTTGCGCATTTGTGTGCTTTTAATGAATTGCAACTAGATTATATTTATACTCCTTATGATTTTCATACCTAAGAAATTTATAGATTTCCAGGCAAATTAATCAAACCTCATGAAATAACCTAAAGATCATCATGCAATAGTATGTGAATTCCATTCAATTACAAAGTTTAAGTAGGAAGTTATTTTTTATTGACAATCTTGAATATCTTTACTTGGATATATGTTCTAGTTATATACATGTTTTCAGCTATTTTGTATACTTGTATGCACTTACATACAAGTTTTCTGTGGCATCTTTTCTTGCATGATTTCGGAAATAAGGCAGTGTTATAAAGAGTTTCTTTAAAGTACTTGTTTGGGATCAGTGGACAATTATTAACTGGTAGCTTGGTATAAACACCTCACAATAACTCATTTTTTTATGTGTATGCTTAATGATTCAATTATTTAAAAAATATTTCTATATTATTTTATATTACTGTGTGTTCTTCCTCACGATTTTTACAGAAAAATGAAACAAGATTTTTACCAAAAAATCAGAAAACACGAACAAAAGTAAGCGTAAAAAAAAAAGAATTTACAATAGTACAACAGATAAATTTTAACTTCCACATTCATCCATTATATCCTGAAGTACATTTTAGCTACATTTGGTTTAAATTTTTTTCTCAGTAACATTCTTATCACTTCAAAAATAGAACAAATAAAATATTTTAAGTTTTGTGATATAAAAGTCTATTTCATATATCACAGTGAAGAGAATATCAGAATCCACTGTCACATTAAAACACAAAACAATCTTAATGAACAACAGAGGTCTAATCAAGGAAACTTAAATTAATAATACACAACACCATGAGAATTGGTTTGACTCTTCAAAACTCCTTGTAAGATGGCATATGATTATTTTGTGCCACAGGATCTACCAGTAATCTTTCTCCTTTCCTCATTTTCTTTTTAAATTTTTTTTTTTTAGCTCTCTGAATATCTCAAAAATTAACAAAACTTCAAGTGTCATCACTGTTCTACCCCATCTTCACCAGAGGGCAGGCAGGAGCAAGAAGAGAAATTGAAATTCCTATCACACAAGTTTGTACTTTAAGTATCTTGAATGAAAAGATTAATGAAGAAACATTTGAAAGTACTAAACTGGTGAGCAGTGCTTTGGGAATGAGATATCCTACTCCTATCCACGCTGTTATGATAGCAAATAATGTGACTCAATGCCTATTCTCTTTCTCGAACAAAACTGATTTAAATACACTGGTGAAAACAAAAGTTTATGATACATAGGAACAAATATTGAATCAGAGCTTAAAAACAATATTAATCTTTAAAATAACTTCTGGCGATCTCAAATAATGTGTTTAAATAGATAATTAATTTTTATTTTAGTTAACTAATTTTTATTTTAAATAACCTATTTTATTTTAGATAACTAATTTTTATTTTAAAATTTTAACTCAGTTCACGGATTTAATTTACTGTCTAATAAGTTTATTGAGTTAAAAGGCCCAAACTCAATTCTCATTGCCTAGCCCACTTTTATTATATGAAGCCATTTTCGGATAAATTTTCTAAGTTGACTGCAAGAAAAATTTAGAAAAAAAAATATATGAACAAAATGAAACCCAGTCATTAATAAAAAATGGGAATATGTACCTAAATTCTTAAAAAGTAACAAAATACAAATACAAGTCTGATTTAAAAATGCTGAAGCGAAATCACATATATTTTAAGGGAAGAGTAGACTTTCTCTTATTAACTGTAACGTTACCTGCACATGAATCTTTCTACTTCAAGAGTCTCAGAAGTCAGAGGACAGGGGGACAAAGGTAAGATCCTGTGGTAAGTTCCTGAGCATGCTGAGGGGTGCGGGGATAAGGGAAGCGGGATGAAATATTTGATGAGAAACCTGATATGGTCACCATGCAGTGGACCCAGACTTGACCAAACTAGAGGCTAAAACAGACAAAATAGTTCAATCCCCAGCTCCCCTCTCCCTTGCTCTGGGCCCTTCGCAAATCACTTCACCTTCCTTTCACAAGATGCAGAGAGCAGCAGCACTCACTGGTTTGCTGTGAAGATCTGAGGAGATATTCCAAGCAAAGACCTGTCAGAGTTCCTTGCAAGCAGGAAGAGTGATATTAGTTATCACTGTCATTTGCTGTGCTGCTTAAGCTTACTATTCAATTTTTGTGTATTCATTCTTCAGATTTTTCTTTCTCTATCTCAATTTTTTTGTTCCTTTCCCCTACTCCATCATCACCTCCTATATTCCTATATTTTCTATTTTTCTGTTTCTTCTCTCCCCATCCTCTTTCTCTCATGCTGACTCTCTATCCCTCTTCAATTCCCCCTTCCTTTCGCTTCACTTTGCTTACTTTTAGTTTCTCTTTCTTTCTAGTTTCAAAGCTGTGAGCAAAAAGTCTATAAAATACAGAGTTTGGGGTTTAAGAAACATTGAAAATTTGTGCAAGGCTGACTAATACACTGTTATTAATTTTTCTTTTTCTTGTTGCACATTAATTTATTTAGCAAAGAGTCATTAAATCCATTCCATGCATAAAACACAGTGGTCCAGAGCCCTTGAAGTGCCCCCAATAAAATAACAATCTTGCTGGTGAGACAAATCAACTACACGTGGAACATGGTGAGACAAATCAACCACATATGGAAAAACCAAAAAACAGTATATGCAAACAATCAAATAGATGTCATAATGCCACGTATAATTGTCAAATATAAGTCAGTCCTAGGTAGGAGAGCACAGGAGGGAAGAGGACCCTGGGTGGCAGTAATGATCCAATGTCTATTACAGAAAACGTAAGCCCCAAAACCAGGGATACTGACAGGTTTTCATTTCCGCGGCTTATTGTTGACACTGTTGAGTAGGTTAAGAAAACACATTAATTTAGAAATGTTAGAGATGGGCTGGCTCTCTACAGAAACTAGGGCTTTTATCATAAAATATTTCTACATGTTTCCATTTACTGGCAATTGCGTCTCTTTTCACCACACTCACACATCCACATTACCACATCACTCAGGCTCCGTAGGATAATCACGTTTTCAACATTTTACATCATAAAAGCCCTGCCAAGAGATCCCAAAACATCTGGATAAAAAGTGAAAGCTTCAATCACTCAAGTATTTTATTTTATGGGATGCTAGATTATGACTTGAGCAAATCATGAGAGGATTAAACACCACATAAATATGAACAGACAACATATACATTTATATTTATTTGTTTGGTAGGTAACAAATGCAGAGTTACGAGCCTGAGTAAACACAAGTGATTATGATTGAATATAGTTCTTTGCACATCACATGTGTATCCTTTAAAGGTAAGACAGCAGTTGGCCTTTCCCTCAGGTCTTAATATGCTTTTGAATTTAGAGAAACCCAAACATGCTCAAATAAATTAAAAATCTTTGGAAACATGGTTAAAGGTATCTTAATAAAAGTATCAATACAAGAAGTAACGAACTTGACAAGCAAGTAACCACTATGTTTAAAAATAATTTAATATCAAACAATTTCCATAAAATAGCATAATTGTAACTGATAGAATAGTTTAAAAATTAAAAGTATCTGTGTATTTTATCCCTGTTTTTATCCATATTGTTGGCAAAGAAACTGAATCACAGTTCCCGTGGCAANACTATTTCCATAAAATAGCATAATTGTAACTGATAGAATAGTTTAAAAATTAAAAGTATCTGTGCATTTTATCCCTGTTTTTATCCATATTGTTGGCAAAGAAACTGAATCACAGTTCCCGTGGCAATAATGTCAGAGAGTCAACTTAAACTTGGCAGATTTCCACACCAGGAGTTATGGTTTTATTCAGTGACTCCTACCAATGCTCTGCTCCACAGAATTCTGAGGCTAATCAAAGCTGATGTTCAACTTGCCATCACACCAAAACGTACTCTCACAAGCACTTCCAAGACAGCCTGATGTGTAAAACTACTTTGAACAGACTCGTACAGGTAAAGAAGAAAAGTCACAATGAAGGCAGACAGAACAGAAACCAAATCACCATGTTCATGCTATTCTTTTTCCCCAAAGAAAACCTGGAAAGCATTTAGGATCTCTTTGTTTCTAATCCTTTCTTTAACCTCTAATTGGATAACTGTTAAAGGATACCTTAGTTAAGATGCATATTGACCTAAAAATACAAATACATCACTATTTCAAATGTTTAACTATTTGAGACTACACATATTTATATTTTTAAATCTCAACTAAGAATGCACTATTAGCAACTACTCATCACCAATAACTTTTTTTTTCTGTTCTGTAAAGTTTTATTATTATTATTATTATTATTATTATTATTTTCCCCAGGGGTACAGGTCTGTGAATCATNCTGTTCTGTAAAGTTTTATTATTATTATTATTATTATTATTTTTTTTCCCCAGGGGTACAGGTCTGTGAATCATCAGGCTTATATCTTTCACAGCATTCACCATAGCACAAACCCTCCCCAATGTCCATAACCCATCCACCCTATCCCTACCCTCCCACCCCCCAGTAACCCTCAGTTTGTTTTGTGAGATTAGGAGTCTCTTATGGTTTGTCTCCTTCCCCATCCCATCTTGTTTCATTATTTTTCCCTCCNGAGATTAGGAGTCTCTTATGGTTTGTCTCCTTCCCCATCCCATCTTGTTTCACCAGTAATTTTAAAGGTTTATCTCTGGTGAGACAATATGGAATGATGGTGCCAACAACCAAATGTATTAAAACAAAATCTGAATACTAGAAAGCCCTCCTAGTTTTAAGAGTAAAACTGTAAAGAAACAATTGTTCAAACGCTGCAGTGCTGTCTAGATTGCTTCGTTTAACATTTACGCCTTACGCTTCATAACAACGTTTTTTTGAGATAGATACCAAAACTGACACGAATTACTAAAATATCCTTGCCTTCCTTTCTGAATGTCCACCTTGCTAAAAAGAATTTATAACATTCCTGATCAAAAGTAAGTCACTTAGTAACTATACTTTCAAAACATTCATGTGTGCTAATATTTAAATGCATAAATAATACTTTGAACAGAGTTTTGGCATTTTTCAAACACCCATCTGCTGTTGTTTGGAAGAAAGCAACCTTGACTTTTATAACCTACGAACTGAGAGTTACATGTCAGAGAGAACAGAAGAATTCCCAGTGTCAAAGCGACGAACAATTAAATTACACCGCAAGGACTGTACACGGCCCCAACACTTGATTCTAACCATGACAGTGCTGGAAATGTGTGAGGGTAAACACGCACACCCACTCCAACACATACACAGCACAAAACCCACGTAAAAGTTTCCATGGTTCAAAGTAACCTAAATTATAGACTCCTGCGAGGGCTAAACTAAACTGCATTTTCTTGACATGAGAATTTGGCGCAGAAAATTTTTGAACCCCCTGAACTGCTCTATGCCACCCTCCATGCCAAGAAAGATTAAGTTCTATCATCTTTTCTTGTCCTGGAATAGGCTTCACTGGCCTTGCAAACACTTTTTGGAGGGCAAAAAACAGGCTCTAAGACATAAAGCTTCTCCCACTACTCACTTTTGATTTCTGTACACTTGATAGATCGTTGCCAGGTTCCGTGGGATGAGACATGAGGAGGAGGCACAGAATTGCTAGGGGTTTCCACTAAAAAGACCAGCACCATAGGCAGCACTAATCCTGCACCTGTGATGTGTTATTCAGCAGTTAAGAAATGCAGTCCAGACTGTGGTTGCCTAATACAGCTCAGCTGTTTTTTCAGTCCTCCCTTTGATTATAAACTGGCAAGAGAGATTATTCCAGTCAGGCATTGAGCTATGCTCAGGATACATGGCATATGACAGTGGAAAGGTAAAAGAGAAAGGAAACCTTAGAATCAAAAAAATAAATAAAAAGAAAGAAAAGAAAAAAAGTCACTGACCACAGTGTATTATATATCATTTCCAGATGGTTAAAAGCTGCCTCTGATTATAAGCAAGGCAGAAAAGTATAGGATGTTAAAATATCTAGAAATCTATTTTCGATATTACCCTTCTGCCACTCAGAATGACACTTAAATGTGTAATTCTTGTTTATTTTAAAATAAGCACAACTTCACCAATTGATCAGCTACGTAAACATTTTTAAATCTTTCTTTAAAGAGGTTTACCAAACCTAAAAGTCAAACTTCTCTTATAATTTGGAACCTTTCAAATGTTGGGAAACCTGAAAACTAAATGATTGCCATTATTTTTTTCTTTTTATTAAATCCACCGTATCATTTGACTTATTAATAATTTTGATATAAAATCTGTATTTGAGACATAACTATCCTATTCATCATGTATGGTTAAACCAGCATAAGATATTTATTTTACCCAGCATAAAATTACTAGCAGTCCAAATTGATTTAAGAGACACATATCATTCACAAGGCTGGCTACAATGGCACTGTGATTTCACAGAGATGAAGAAAAAATGGCCACAATGCTCAGGAGCCATAAAATCTAGTAGCGGACAGTAGAATAGAACTTACTTTCTGTTGTTGTTCTTTAGTCATAAAAGGGCTGCTGACCATTCCCTCACACCAACGCCTGCACTCCATTTCCTTTTACACTCTATATAAGCACAAAACCATCTGGCCCCCAGGCTAGTATCTGTGCCATTTTAAATAAATAATCTAAAACCTTACCCCCCCCCAAAAAAACCAAAAAACAGATGCCCTTTCCTAATAGCAGATGGTTAAAAAAAAAATCATTTTTTGGCACAAAAAGACATGAAGTGAAGAAAATATATCCATTTCAAAAAAAATAAAACTTAAATATATACATTAAAGAAAATGTTTTATTTTTTTCATCAATTACACACTAATTATCTGCGAAGCCAAGCAGTTTACAAAAAATGTTAGAAAAACTCCCCATGATATATGTTAGGAACGACAGAGTAAAAAAAATTCCTGTGTCCATAAAAACATTCTCTCTAATCAGAGTTTGACAAGTCGTATGACTTATATTCAGACTTTGGGGTTAGAGACAATACTGCATTTAGGGTTCCAAGTAACACTTTCAGGCTAGCTGAAGGAGAACCAGAATTTAGGAGGTATGCCATAGTTCATTCTCTTCACCTTTACCTGACTCTTCACATAATCCAGTTTGGGCATCTGAATTAAAACAAGATGGCTGAATTGGGTCCTGGGTATGTATATGACTAGCAACATACAGACTTTGATACTTTAGGGTGAAAAAATTTTTTCTTCTGAATTAACTGTCCATTAAAGATGGGATGGGGAAGGAGACAAACCATAAGAGACTCCTGATCTCACAAAACAAACTGAGGGTTACTGGGGGGTGGGAGGGTAGGGATAGGGTGGATGGGTTATGGACATTGGGGAGGGTTTGTGCTTTGGTGAATGCTGTGAAAGATGTAAGCCTGATGATTCACAGACCTGTACCCCTTGGGCAAATAATAAAAATAAAATTTAAAATAAAATAAAATAAAATAAGGCTGAGATTTTGAACCACATCTGCTCAGCTTTGATTTATAGGAATAAGGTTGCCAAAGGATAATCTTGTTGACTTTTGGGCAGAAACACTGAGGAAAGATCTGAACTGAGGCTCTGTTATTATAATGATTGTGTTATCTTAAATCTGAGTGTGGCACACATCGGAACATTCTGGCCTGATACTGCTCAAGCTGTCCCTCTTTTGATAAACAAATGGCTTCAGTTTTCAAAACATTCTCCAAAAGCGATTTTAATTTTTAATTATATAAAGCCTAGTAGACTAAGTGGCCCAGACTTTGAAAATTCTTACTGATATTACCCTTAAATTTTCTCCCTTTGTATTTCTTTATCCAATTTGGATCTCCTCATTTATGCTAAAAATGTATATACCCACACACTATATTCTAAGGCCAAAATGTTTCC
The DNA here is from genome assembly GCA_002007465.1 of Ailurus styani. Lineage (NCBI taxonomy): Eukaryota > Metazoa > Chordata > Mammalia > Carnivora > Ailuridae > Ailurus > Ailurus styani. Next base: position 2,054,707 of record LNAC01000152.1, read on the forward strand.
TTCCTCCCCCTTCAAATAGTTATCAGTATGGGGTCTCATGACACACAACCAACCAAAAAGAACAAAAAACATGAATCCAAGGATGCTACAGGAAAAATAATTCCCTCTCATAAACCCTTTCTTCAGATGTTTCTGTATTTGAAATCACATTGACTTAAGTATCTGTGTGCGTTAAATTTTTTGCCCTGAAATATTTTGGGAAGTTGGGTATATGATCTCGAAGTTCAGAATCAGTATAAGGCGGCAAGAAATCTATACTTACTTATGTTCTGTTTAAATTGCCAAAGTGTTCCCCAAGACTAGTGATACTTGTATGGGAGCAAAGGACAGTGGCTCTCTTAGATTAGTTAGAAAGTTGTCACCAAGAGCATGTGAGATCAAACAAAATACCTCACCCAAACGTAAGAGATGGTATTTCAGCTGTTAAGAAACCGTTCTTTATGTTTACCTACAGTATGCCCTATTCTCCACCTAAAAACCCAGAAAATAATTCAGTAGAGAAGGCAAGACTTCTTATTATTTAACGAGTTGAAGATTGGTAAAACATCAACTCTAACAACTATGGTCATCAGACCTGTTGATCCTCACTAGGAGCAAAGTCTCATACTGGTTCATTGTTCTGTTTTGTCTTTTCCCAAGGGAAAAAGCATGGAGATCTTTCAGAACGAATAGGCCCCACCTACAATCAATGATTACTTAGCAATTAAAATTATTTATTTTCTTAACATCTTTCTTGGCAGACAAAAATATTCACTTTCATCACTAAAACCACAGTAGCCACTTGAGAGTAATGTGAAAATTTGCTGGTGACTCTCATTCTCTATCATCCAATCAACTCGCCTGACCAGAAAAGTATTAAACTTGTATTAATTATTAATTAGAGGATGTGAAATAAAACACACCCCTCTAACAGCTACTTCCTAAAATAGTTTCACCCCAGCCTTTGGAATACAGCATTTTGTGACAGCTTTTGTGCATGCTAAAATTGGGGTGAAGGTAACACTGCTCTTCCAATTTCATACCAATAAGAGGGAAAGAAAGCCTTATCCAATAAGCGCCATCCCGAACAATCCACCCACCCCCCAACTGTGCCAGGCTCTTGCCTTCGTTGAGTTCAGTGTCTCTTCACTCTTAAGAAAGTCTAAGCAGAGAGATCATTAGTTATGACATGTAGACGCTAGCAGATAATGTTGACTCACTTCAGGAACTATTAAACTATAAACAGTGTGCTGAAAGCCATTTATCTGCATTTTAGAATAAACAGCAGAAGCTACTCAATTAAACAGATTGCAAGGAATAAGCTGCTGAGGCCAAACCAAGTGAAGTTTCACTTTGTGAAGAAAAATCTGTGAATTTAATAAAGATCAATCCAGGATCCCATTTTATTTTATACTATAAATATAAAAGATATATAACATATATTTTAAAAAGCCAAATGACTCAGTTATCAAGTTACTGCAGTGTGGTTCAAGTTCGAAGTAAATTTACTGATATACGATAGATATTTCTCCTTAAGTGACAGCCTTTATGGTAATACTCATGTTGAACAAATGTATGTTTATCAAGGAGAGCTTTACCTATCACTATATAAAAAGTAAAGCTGAATTAGATCAGTTTTCTTCATCATCAGTCTTCCTATTCACAAACAATCTAACTATTTGGAGAGATAGTTTCTAAGTGACTCTGAGGAAAAAAAAACACGTAAGTGCTAGTTTACATTTATTTACATTTTTCTGTTTATATATATATATATATATATATATATATATATATATATATATATATATATATATAT